>CP129448.1:26760000-27110000 GCA_030445155.1 Quercus variabilis | reverse complement strand
TTAATATTAATCCCACAATGGATAGATATTCTTGGTGTGTCATGTAGGAAGAGTCCACTTTAGATGTCGAGAATAGCAGGTTTTGGTTTTAGACAGAGCAAATTGTAAAATCCTACTGACCTCTCTATCATTTTTTTTTTTTTTTTGGGTGGTTGCTACATATTAAGAAAATAGAACCAAAATTATCTAAAATGGCTGACGAAATCATGTCTCTTATATAGAATTCAGAATGACTTGCTTTTGTCCCTCTCAACATATTATTATTATTATTATTATAAAGAGTAAATGAATTAAAAGAAAGGCTGAAGTTGATTGCTTAACAAGTAACGACGCAGCCCCATCGTGAAATTAATCATTATTTTAATAAATAAATAAATATAAAAGCAACCTCATTGTCCAAAAGCCACATCTCTCAGAAACAAGAATAAATAAATACTGATGATAAAATAATTGGTGGATAAATTAATGAACGAATAAGATAAATAACTTTCAACATGTGAATGTGATTAATAACTTAATTAATATATATATATATATATGATTAAAACATCTCCGCTTCCTAATAAATGGTCCAACCTCATTGTCCAAAAGCCACATCTCTCAGAAACAAGAATAAATAAATACTGATGATAAAATAATTGGTGGATAAATTAATGAACGAATAAGATAAATAACTTTCAACATGTGAATGTGATTAATAACTTAATATATATATATATATATATATATGTATGTATATGATTAAAACATCTCAGCTTCCTAATAAATGGTCCAACACACCTCATTACAAAAGGCAAGCCCAATTTATACATATACACACATATAGAGGCAATAACAAGCATGTTATAAACAATTTCATAAGACTACAACCCGGCCAATTGGTCTACAAAATGTTTAAAATAAGAAATAATAAATAATTAGCTTCAGTAATTAGAAAGTGGCATGATAAGACAATGATATAGGTATAAATTAACGTGTAGAACAGTTGTATTGGAAATTCAAAAATAAAGGTGCAACAATTTTAGTTACCAGGGTAATAAATATGAAACAACTGAAGTATAAACTCGTACAAACCCAGTATATGGTCTAGTGGCCAAGCTTTGGCCAACAAGACTTCTATCTTGTGTTCATGTCCCTCTTATCTCCAATAGTGAGCGTGTTGATACTTATCTCTTTCTGTGTTGTCTTAGACATATCCAATGAGATATAATCAAAATAAGATTTGAATTAGGCCTCATTCAATAGTAAGTGTGTTGGTACTCATTTCCTTCTATGTTGTCTTAGATATATCCAATGAGATATAACCAAAATAAGATAATAATAAAAAATACCATATCCCATGAACTAGGCCTCATTGGTAAGAGCAATGTTTGTAGAGCTCCAACAACAGTCAGTAATAAATCTTTTTAAACGTAATCCAAATCAAGACCCAAGCATTACCTCCATGGATAAAATATGTGGAGCATGAATAATGCACCAGGATATTCCGAAAACAAATAGAAGGATTCAAGGATAATGGCAAAACAAAACGTAGATTAAATTAGGGAAGTGCATGATGTGAAGAGTTCTGGTGTATGTGCATTTATAATTTTATTTACATATATATCAGCATTCCAAGTAACAAAGAGGAGACGCTTGAAGCTCGGTGAGGTATAGAATTACACTGAAGAAGCAAGTATATTTCAGATTTTAGAGGTGGAAATCTATTCCTTTCAGTCCTTTCTCGATCTGTATGATGAATTCTGTTCAGGCAACCAACACAAATGCTTTGGAATACCCGATCCATGGCTTTAATTACTCAAAAATCCACCATCCGTTTCATGCATTGGGTAATTAATTTTGCACATTTGATCTTACTTGTTGATAAGACTTCTTCAAATAGATGCAAACTAACAAAATAGCATCATCATACTCCAACAAAGATATTGCACCCCTCTAAATGAGTTCCACTAAGTGCAGATGCAGCAAGTCAAATGGGAATTACTGCGAAACAAGATATTTAAAGATGGACAGAGTTTTCCTCTTCGAAAATTGAGGGGTGTTAAGGACAAAGAAATTGTTAATTTATCATTTTTATAAGCGGTTTGAGGGAATCTTCTCTAACTTCGCTCATAAGACCATCCACATATATTATTTATTAATTGCCACATAGTCGGTTGAAAAAATTTTCCTCCAAATTGTTTTGGAGCTGAACATTTTCCTTTAAAGATATCTCAGAACCTGAGATACTGCTACTGCTAGGCAAGACAAGGACCATGAAGCCTTCCAAATTATTATATATCCTTGTTCATTAATCCTACAAGTGTTGCTAATAGGATTAAGAATTGCAAAGAGACTTCTTATGGGAAGGTACGGGTGAAAACCCCAAGTTGCACGTTGTGAGGTGGAAAACAGTTTGTACTCTTATGACAAATGGTGGGTTGGGGATAAGGAAGATCACTTCTTTCAACAAAGTGTTGTTGGGTAAATGGTTATGGCGGTTTGGAAAGGAAGAAACTAGCCTTAGGAGGCATGTGATAGCTTTGAAGTTCAGGGAAAAGAGGGGGTATGGACTTCTAAGTTAGGGGTCCTTATGGTTGTGGTTTGTGGAGAATTATTGGGATGGATTGGGAAGATTTTCGTAGATATATTTGGTATGAGGTGGGTACCGGAAATAGGGTGCGATTTTAGCTAGATTATTGGTATGGAGATCAATCTCTTAAGGAGGCTTTCTCAGTCTTGTAAGAATTTGCTACAGATTAGGAGGCTTAGGTACTTAGAATCTTTATTGGTGCTGCAACGTGGGGAGGAGAAGAAGAGTTGGGATGTGCAGTTCCATCGAGCTTTGAATGATTGAGAATTGGATGTAGTGGCAGCTTTTACTCACATCTTGAAGACCCATATTCCTTCTGATGAGGTTGGAGACCGGATGAGGTGGAAGTTGAGAAAAAATGGAGAGTTTGAGATTCAGTCTTTTTATTGTGGGTTGAGGGCATCGTCTTTTTTTATCTTCCCTTGGAAAGCAATCTGGGTTTGGTGTGTCTTTTATAGGGACTCTGTTTGATTGGTCACAGGTTTGGTGCAAGTCCCTCCCGATGTTTTTAGATTCCCTTTCTTCTTGTACATAGCTTTATGTCTCTTTTGTAATTTTGTGGCTACCTCGTGTTTTTTCCATGTCGTAGTCTTTCTTAGTGATATCTTATCTGACCTATCAAAAAAAAACAAAGACGGGACCATAAAGCCAGTGACATTTTTTTTGACACATCTGCATCTAATATAGGCAGCTGTTTTCTTCACAAGACGAGATTCAATAGCAACATCGAATAACACAAAGCAAATTACAATTATCTAACTAAATAAATAGTTTTTAGCCGCACCATCAAATCCAATCTTGTTCTCACCAACTCGAGAATACCAGCTAATGATTTTCAAAATATGTCTAAAGCAACAGTGACATTTTCACCATCAAAGGACTGTCCCCAAAAGCAGAATCATCTGTTGCTGGAATGCAATGAACAAAAAAGATCGGGCAAGTAACCTAAACACCAATCCAATGAGCTACACTCCCGGCATGTCTTCAACCTATTGGATGCCGCCTCCTGCATTTTTCCAAGTTTTGTCAAAGAAAAGAATTGTGGCAATTCAAAATGACAATCCAAATCCCAACTAATACTTCTTTTTTTGGTTAATTCAAGGTTACACAGTCTACCAAACACAACCTCACCCTCAAACTTGTTCTTAATTCAAAGTTGCACCATTTGAGTTAAAGCTCATTGACAATTCCAGGTTAATGCATGGAATGCAATCATAATTAGAACTCTCCCTCAACAATCCATTCTGCTGGCTAGCTTCCCCAATGATTTTAAGTCATACTTCATATCTAGATATTTAAAAATAAATATAGCTAAATAAGAAATTCAAATGCATTTTTTCCACCCTTGTGGTGGGTTCAGTTCCAGGTTCAATCCCCAGTGCCTTCACTTAGAAAAAGAAAAAAATAACTAATGTATCAGAGAGAGAGAGAGAAGAGAGCTTGTACTCCAAAATAAAATTTTAGGTGTACATATTTCAGAGTATTATTGCATAGGATCTGATAGATAAAATGAAAAACAAAAACATTGGCTTCAAATCTAGAGTTGAAACCAAAAATAGCATAAACACAATCATATCAAAACTTTGGCAATGAAAACACATATGCAAAATCACTAATACCGAGGTCTACTAAATTACCTCTTCGGACGACTTCGGTCTTCCTCATAGTCCATCACTCCACCAGGTTCAGAGTAGATCTCCTCATGCCCTCGGAAGTCAATGTCGGCCTGCTTACAGTTTGTAACTTCTGCCACAATGTAAGTAAGACACATCGACCAACATGTCCCAAACATTTGAAAAGACTTTCTTATAATAACATTATAGCTACAGGTGATTAAAAAGGAGTGGATCATGTATAAAATCATAGAGTTTGTGTTTTTATATTGGCAGGGAATGGTTGGAAGACATAAAAATGCCTGATATTTGGAGCACTGCCCACTGTGCCTCATGTGGACAGTTTGGCCAGAAAGAAACAATCATACCTTCAACAGCATTGAGTTATCTACTCTATCATTGAAAGTCCATATTTCTTCAGAATCTGTATTGAGTTCTCTAATGTGTTTTGCAATGTCTCCTTCTTTTGAGAAGATTCCATTTCTTTGGAGAAGATTCCATTATATAAACCCTATACTTAGGTCCATTCAATTGATGAGTATGTGAGTAGTGGCTGAGATGGATGGATATTGTGGCTGCCATTCATTTTTTTTAAATGCCTCCAGCATGGTTGCATATTGTGTCCAACAAGTTTCAAGTATCTGCCTATCTTTATCTTAATTGCCCATTCATATTTTAAATGCCTCCAGATGGGTTGAATATTGTGTCCAACATGTTTCAAGTATCTATCTTTATCTTAATTGCCCATTTGGTAACATGATATCAAAATTTTCAAAGTACAGCTTTTCAAAACTTTGATAGGTACAGCTTTTTCAAACAACCTCGTTTTCACAAATGCACAAAAAGAACTATACCAAACAGGTATTAAGTGTAACAGAGACAAATACAAGGGGTAAATTCCAAAAAAAAAAAAACACAAGGGAGCCCCATGTTTTAAGTTAACACTGGGTGTAAGTGTAGTTTCTGCTATATCTAAAGTGAGCTGGTCATGCTACACCCAAAAATACAAATATAAATGAGTCCAGCCAAACTCTAGTACATATGAATTAGAGTCTTGCAGTTTTATGTCCAAGTTTGAATGTGATGCAGGAGCATCTAAAGCCCAAAGCTAAAAAGACCCAGTAGTTTATCTTTTCTGGCCAATTATTACTATAAGACTAGTCTTTTATTTCTCTATGTTGTTTTATTTATTATTATGTCTTTAGTATTTTAAATGGTCATGTGACTTTTAATAAAGTTAGATGGTTAGGATTTAATTGTTATGTGTAAAGTGAAGGGCTAGATCTAAGGCTACCAAAGCCCCTTATTATTATAAATAGCCTCTTTTGCGTCATTTCAGGCAGTTATCTACCTTATGAAATTTCATATTTAAATATTTCTTCTTTGCGCCTATAAATTGATATTTGATTGTTCCAACTTCAATCCTATTATGTTTTTCTTTGCTTTAATCTTGTTTGTTGCTGGAATTTTTTCTTGAACCCTACTACTACACTAGACCTATGTCATCCTCACCACATCTGAATGACTTCCAATCCAATCCCTAAGTTAGTTTCAGCTTGAAAACCTTTGGAATAAACATAGGATCATCATGGGCTGCTTCTCTGGGGAGCAGCGGCCATTCCAAACAAACTTACTAGTCTGTGTAATCAAACTTTTTTTTTTTTAATTATTGGTAAATTACACACCCAAGGGGGTCTTGAACCCACAACCTCACCCTCCACCTTACTCTACAAGATGATAAGTATCATTTGAGCTAGAGTATGATCAACTGGTTTGTGTTAAATCATCTAATAACACCATACTTCGGTTCTGTTTCAATATCGACCATTCTAGGTTTTTTTTTTTTTTTTTTTTTTTAATATACAAATATTGACTATTCTGCTATTTAAAAAGAAAAACCCTCCAAACTTGCAACAACCCATTTGCTTAAATAATGCTTCAACCAAAAATCAATTGTTATCCTTTCCAAAGGCACATGCAGAACCCTTTTCAAAGTTTTAAAAAAGAAACAAGACATCATTTCCATGTGATGTCCTATCTTCCATATTTAGATTACTATTTTTTTATTACAGAGGATAAGGACAATATGGATTAGCAATTCAAAATATAAAACCAGATTCAACTGACCTTGAGTGAAATGGACTTCTTTACATCTTCCACCCTATCTTCAACCTCCTTTCGGTGTTTCTTATCCAACTCGCTCATAGAATCAGCCCATTTAATCTTTTCTTGAATTGAGATAAGTAGATTGTCCGACGTAGCCAACCTATCTCAACATTTGTAGATAAATATTAGACAAAATACTGAGAACTAAGATATCCAATTATCTTTAGAAGAAGATTCATAGATCATGAAGTGTGGGGAAAAGAGGTAAAGAAGCAACTAGACCAAGCAATTTTTATTGAAAACTAGTAGCCATATCTATGGTGGCATATGGCAAGCTAGATCAAGAATTGGAACACTAATTTTGTTGACTTTTTCCAGCTAGATTAAACGAAGGCTAATATTTTTTTTTTTTTTTTGAAAAGTAAAGTAAAGAGAAAAATGTGAAAGGCTGTGTTTGGGGAAAAACAGATGAGAGAGTTACAAAAGAGTCCCCTTAAATTCAAAAAGGCCTTTTAGTTTGATATCTGCCTCCTAACTAAGCCAGGTATGAAATCCAAGTTCATATGGCTACTCTTTGAGGCAATAACGAAGGCTAATATAGTCAAATATAATATTATTCACTAAAAAGGACAGATTAAAAGTCACTTAAGATGAGTTTTTTTTTTTTTACCAGATTAATACGAAATTAATTTGAAAATAGAACCTGGGCTGACTCCCAAGTACATAGGGAGTACACTATGGACCCATGCAACATGAGATAATCGCAGCTTACTCATGGCTAGTAACATATTTCATGTATTAAAAATCAAGACACCAGGGTTTATAAGTGCAAATGCAGCACCACACAGGACTACCACATGGAAAGACAATTGTCAATCAGTTGCAGGGGGGTATAGGACATTTGAAGACTGTTTATGAATGGTAAGATTGAGGGTTGTCCTTTCTATGAAGCTCTCAAAGGTTGTATCATGCATGGCTTTAGGTCCTTAGATAAGAGTGAAAACGTTAAACGGACAACACCATTGTTGGAGTGCACAGTTGCTTTGTAGTCATTAGCCTAAAACTTTATTTAGGGTCCATTGGGTGATTCCTCAAAATGTAGAGGTATTTACAGGTTGAAGAGGGAAACTTGACAGGCAAGAGGCAAGAGAGTGGAGTGATCTGCGGACAGTCCCTTTTATAATAGGAGAACAGATCAGAGGAAGAGAAATAACCCAACTTTTAATGATGTAGAGCTGAATAGAAATTCTCTTAAAAGTTAAAACCATCTTTCCACCTACTCTATTTTTCTTGTGCTTTGGGTAGCATCCAATGTGATGCTTTCTTGGATTTTACTGATCAATAAAACTTTTAGTTGTAAGCGCTTGACAGGATGATATACACAACACATTGCACCTATTCTTTTTTCATGATAGAGTGACTAAATTTTACACTAATCGTCAACCAATGCAACCCTATTCTTGTATTTTCAAATAGCATTTTCACTTGATAAGTATGAAAAATAAAAATAGAAAATAAACTGTTCAAGAAATGGAGAGTGATTTAGCAATCAAACAAGCAACCAAACATGAGCATAGAAGTTACTCAAATGCTATTTGAACAAGGGATGTTACCAGTTTGACAGCGTTTGTATCATGCTCCCAAGTTGACCAGGTCTCAGATCCCTCCCTGCTGCAAATTGAACCTGTAGTACAAAATCATAAATAAGTCGCTAAAAGGATAAGTAACTACTTAAAGAGAGGTGAGGGTAATGAGCTCAAACCTCAAAGCATCTTCGCAGCTGATCCAGCTTCCCTCTGACTATGCCCTAATAGAATGCAACAAATTCCACCACAACAATCAGCAAATTCTGTTTATGCCATTTCTCTATCTTAACAATTATAATAGTGCAACTTTCCACCACACCACCCCCACCCAGCTTTTATTTCTAAATAAAGGCCCATATTAGAGATGTCACTAAAAGGCAAAGCCAGAGAGAGACAGAGTAAAGAGAACTTCAATCTGCCATCTATATCATTCATAATATTAGTACCAATGAATGCTAGCTCAAGTGGCGCCTCTTCCCCCTATGACTATAGGGTGGAAAGTGGGATCATAGGTTCAAGACCACCAAGTGCATGCATATCATATGTAATATTACGAAAGAAATAACAAAAAAGACCTACTACCATCAAGTCATTATAGCATTTGAAGCACCATTTTCTCACATTCAAAGTATGGTGTTATGCAAGAGAGAGAATGGTTATACTCCAAACCTCACTCAAAACATAATTTAACCCCTGAAAAAATAATTAAAATTTAGAAATGCAGCACAAGCACAACTAATGGAATGATTCCTTTCACATTGATGTAGTGAATACAAATCTCTAGTAATAGCATTCCTGCTTCCTCACCCCATCAAAGTGCTTGTTCAGCAGTTAAGAGTAAAATCCCAATATCGTAGGTCATTAGGATTGGAGCAACAATATAAACTTTGAATGGGGAATACCTACCGCATACATGCATTCATTGATTAGGAAATCTTCAAGTTCACGTACATTCATAACATCTAACTCCTGCATTAGTTGATCATAAGGTAGAACCTGGGAAAGGACAACAATTAGACTTAGAAAGATAAAAAGAAATATCAGAAAGAAGACACTGAATATAAACAGAAGCAAAAGCCTACTGAATACCCATGACCTAGATGACTCCCCATAAAATATAATTGGTCAAGAGGCACACAGAACTTGCAAAATCTATCAACAGCACATTCAGAGGGAGAGATTAGTTGAAAAAGTTATAATTCCAAGCGAATGACTTAGCAATGTCTGAGTGTCAGTGATCGATTATAGCTTGGGATTCGCTTACTAAAGTTAATGAGGTAAAAGTTATAATTCCACTCTTCAGTATCTAATCTTATAGTAAAGAATGTACACAATAACTGTTTAAAAAGGTAGCCACTTTTACCTCATTAACTTCAGTAAGCGAATCCCAAGCTATAATCGATCACTGACACTCAGACATTGCTAAGTCATTCGCTTGGATATACTTCAGGGTAGTGAAGATATTCTAAACTTTTTTTTATAAAACTTGTATCGATGAGAAAGGATGCACCCAAGACATTCCAAACTTATAACTTAATTCAACTTGACTTAATATACTTCCTGTGTCTCAACAGAATTGATAATAACTTACTACAATCAGAATTCATTTGCTTCCAAATAGATCCTTGAATCACTCACTATCTCTATAAAGAGCAGGAATACTAGACAAGCAACTTGTCTGAATTAGGCCACAAATTGACTTCACTGTTACAATATTTTTAAAATGACGAAGTTCCTTGAAAATTAAAACCCTACAGCTGTAACCACTATCATTCAATCAGGCAGGTAAATCAACCTGTCAAGTGTCAAATGTATGAATCTGAAAAGAAAAGGGTTGAAACTCAAAGAAGGATACCTTGTTCGTCTCAGCCAGTGTAAGCACAGTAAGTTGTTTCAGCTTGAGGACTTGTTCAGGAACCAATTGTGGAAGACGGCCAGCATTACCTACAAACATATATATTTAAATTTCCAAAACTCCATCACATTATGCCTTGCAGAAACACAACTCAAAAGTCAGGCTCAATGAAATGAAATTGTTAAAATAACAATTTTTTTATAAATAAAATTTTATTAAATATGTAAATCACTTCACACTCACGATGATCAACAGTGTTTAAAAAATTACAGAAATCATACAGAAAAGGATAACATGATAGTTCAATACAAGTTTCTGTTAGTTTATTGCCACATTATTCAATAAGTTTGTTGACGGCCGATTTATAGATTGGTAATTTCATGAGGTATTCTCACTACATGTTTAGCAAAAAAGATAAATCACATGAAGCTTATCCCGTATCTCACACAACCAAGTAACAAATATACATTGATCCTCCACAGGTTAAATTATCAATTTGGCACTCCAACTATTGGGCCAAGTTCAATTTGGCCCCTCAACTATTAATTGTATCAATTTCGTCCCTCAACTTTCAAAATCAAGTCAATTTCACCATTGAGCCTCCTCTTCATTAAAATTCTTAGCAAGATTACTTGACCTCACAAACAAATGCACACTTCATAACTTCTTTCATCAACATCATTATCAAATAATTCCACTAAGATTTTCAGAGAGAGGGTGCCCAGGGATGAAATTGACACTTTTTTTTTTTTTGATGTGGAACCTCACCATGATAGGGCCCTTTGGAACCACCCCCAGTGAGTAAACCACGGATGCACGACCCCCCACCAAAGATTTGATTTTGAAACTTGAGGGATGACATTTATACGACTAATAGTTGAGGGACCAAATGAGTAATTTAACCTTTGATATAACAAGAAATTTAGTACATACTGCAAATATCTACTTTATGCTCTTATGATGAAGATATATATACATTTTTTTTTATACAAGTAACGTAATATTTTATTAAAAAAACACATACCAAGTACATCGGGGGTGTACTGAGGGGAACCCAAGAAGTACAATCAAACTCTCAAATTACAATGCTCAAACATGTCTAAAAGAAAAAACAAGGAGAAGAATGAAAAGCAACAATTCAATCTAACAAAGTACAAAAGAAAAAGGCTTTAAATTCAAGGATAGACCATTCACATCTCTCAAAACTTCTAGCATTCCGTTCTCGCCAAAGACACTATTGAATGATTTAGAGTTCCCTAGGATATCAGAGGCGGAAGAGGCTTGATTGGTTAGACCATTTGAGGAGGATGAGGTGTTTGGGTGATCCAAGGCTTTAATGGAGATATGGCTCTAGGCCTGGATGGCTTCTCTATGGCCTTCTTTCAATCATGTTGGCATATTTTAAACCACAAATTATGGAGTTATTTCAGAATTTTCACGCCCAAGCTATTTTTGAGAAAAGACTTAATGCATCTTTCCTTGCTATCAAATAATCACCCTTACCTTACGTTGAATATATTTAGAAGATGAAGATAAAATAGTAAAACATTTGGCACTCAAAATAAATGAAAACAAAGAAAAATGGATAATAAAAGAATATCCCATTACATTCAAGGCACCAAGATTTAAACACAAATCAAATCAGGAAAAGCATATAGTGAGCTCTACGACAACTAGCCTTGCTAGTATTACAACTTTCTATTTTCAACATTGTATTCCCCTGTATAGAAAATTAAAAATTTACCAAATTTCTAAGCATATAAGCAAAATATTCCTATTAATATCTATCAAAACATGAACAAGTTGTTGAGTGACACATAAAACAATGCCTCAAACATGAACAAGGTGTATGTACAAAAAAGGAATGCAGATAAAAAGAATTAAAAAAGATTTCATTTGCTTACTTTTGTAATCACTCCAAGTGCCATGTGCGAATAAACGAAGCACATCAAGGTATACAGAATTTTCTGTTTCTCCAAGCTGCACAATTTTATAGTTAAAAACCCAACGGGGGAATAACTTTGAGTTGATTTTACTTGATACTAAATAGCCAAATGCCTCAATGCCCTCAAACCCAACAATACCAACAAAAGGGGGCAGATACAATCACAGGCAACAATAAAGAGGAAAACCCTTCACAAAAAATGGAAAGTGGAAATCAAGTGAAACATCTAAAAAATAAGAAAAATAACTGATGCACATAATGAAAACAACATAGTGAAACACAACCCACTAACAACGAATCAATAATCCTGTTATTCATCTATATGATACATTTACAAAAATCTTGACAATTGTTCAACTCATGAAGCTAAAGATAAAGCATAAATACAACAGGAAAAACTTAGTACATAAGGTTCCCCAATAAAATTCAAAAACATGGATGTATTGACAATTGAAACACAAATGGCGTTTTCTTTTCCAAGGACAACTAAAATTCAACATATCCATATGTTTGACTTTAATTGGAGAACCTAATATCTAAGAAGCACAAACACTTCATTTAGGGTATGTTCATGTTGTACCTGTAATCTTACCCGTGTCTGTGCTTCCTAGCCTAATATACTGCACCTAAGGTATTGACAACTGAAACACAAATGGCGTTTTCTTTTCCAAGTACAATTAAAATTCAACACACCCATATGTTTGACATCAATTCACTAGGAAGCATGAAACTGGACATGGGTACGGGTCCAACACGAGAAATTTCTGAAAAATTATAACATGACACACAAATGAATTGTCCATGCTTCCTAGTTAAATTCTAGTTAATTCGAAAACCTAATATACTGCACATAAGGTATTGTATATAATTTTTTTTTTTTACCCAATATATAATTTACCAAAATAAATCTTTTCTTAACCAAATGATGAACTTTTCAATTTCATATAGCAATGTCAAATAATAATAATATAAAAAGAAAAACCATTAGTTTTCACATATCTTACAAATTTGAATTTTTTTTTTTTCAGTGCCAATTCAATCAAATTCTGAGTACATAAGGCGAACCTGTTGGACGGAAGGGACGGATAGAATCTCGGAGAAGGCGAAGAGGGAAGGGTGAGAGGTGGCGTCGGCGACGAGCGGAGCGAGTGCCGAGCCATGGAGAGACGAAGCTTGCTTCACGAACTGCTCGATCAGGTCCGCTTGCTTTTGCTCTATATCCATTTTCTCCTTCTTCTACTTCAATTTTAGGGGTTTTAGGGATTAGGATTTTGGGGGTTTTTTTTTAGGGTTTGAGGGATTGTCTGTAACGTATAATCTGTAATGGCGCTACAGATAGATACCACTACTGCTTCAGCTTTACAGGTGCGTGTGTTTTTTTTGTGTTAGTTATGGTAAGAGTGGTGAGTTTTTAAGGGACGCCCCCACGAAAGCCGAAAGCGGTTTGTCCCTGCTTTCCGCTTTTAATTCTGTCTCCTGCACATATATATATATATATATATATAGTATAGTACTAGTGTACTACACTACATAACACTCCCTGCCTGCTTGCGGTTAATTCCCGATGGTCGTAGTAAACTGTAGGAGCTTCTCTCTCCCTCTTTTAGTCTTTCCTGTGACTAATTTTGGACAAACTGCGCGGCCATTTAGGGTCAGCTTATAATACAGTAAATTATAGCGCAGTTGAAATAGTGCTGTTAAACTTACAAATAATATCGAAAAATGCAATGAGACCATGAATAATAGCAAAAAAAAATTGAATAGTTAAAAATGTTGACTTTATAAGCCATGCCAGATGCACACTACATATAATAAAAATAATTAATTTTAAATATTATAAATTTAGAGATTTATCAAATGTCATATAATAGCAACTATCTTCCTAAAAGCACCCTTCCACACCTTCCATTTACTAGGAGAGAGAGAGAGAGAGAGTCCTAATACCATTTTTTTAAGGGGGGATTGTTTGTAAGAGCATTCTCATCAAGGATCTCAAAAAATTTAGTATTTAATATCTCAAAAACTTACTTTACTTATTTTAACAATTCACTTTATAATATACCCAACATCAAAAGTTTTATATTTTTGACCACTTCATTAATTAAAGATAGTGAGAGAGAAAAGAAAAGATAACAAGAGAGAGTCTGGTGAAAAGAAAAGAGGAATAGAGAGAGAGAGAGAGAGAGAGAGAGAGAGAGAGAGAGAAATGTATTAAAATATTATTATATTTATAAGATTTGAGCTACAGTGGACTGTCTTACATAACAGTCCACTGTAGCTCAGATGCTAACAATTTTAACACTAACACATTTGTTGTAGTGTGCTTTTTTGGAATGGGATGCTAAAAACATAGCATTTTTAGCTTTTGAGAGTTTTAATGTGAATGCTCTAATGATTGCTCTCCATCGTGTAAAGATGCCATAACTTTATAGTAATTATTTACAATAATTATGCCGAGTAATTATTAAGTATTTTGGGAATGCTAACAACTTCTTCCATAAAAAGTGAATTTCATTAATTAAACTTATGATAGAATCTAGCATTTATGTGAGATAAGGGATAACAAGCTGGTGTATTTCGGAAGTTTCTAATAATTTTTTTTTCATTCGTGACATCACGGGGACTTATTGTTTTGTGTAACAACGATATCAAACATCTTTCTTATATTGGGGAGTCCAAATCTTTTGTCTCACTTTTCCTGCTCACTTTATATTCCACCGATAAATACTTGCCACGTGTTCACTTAATTAATTAAATACTATTATTATTGACTTATTAATACTACAGTTATTAATTAATAGTAGTATTTAATTAATTAGGTAAACATGTGACAAGTATTTATTGGTAGAATATAGAATGAAGTAAGAAAAGTAGGACAAAAAATTTGGACTCTATAATGGAGTAGACCCTAGAAGTATGAGATTTACTTCCATATGAGATAAGTATTGCATGCAATCGTTACACGTAATGAGAAATACTAAGTTTACAATATTTTCACAACAAATTTTAAGTGATGGGTTATTCCTAGTTGATTACTTTTTTTGTCCACTAGTATCTGCTAATAATAACTTACTATTTAAAATTTATTGTAAAAATAACGTTTTATGTTTTTAGAGTGATGCCATAATATCTAAAAATTCTTTCTAATATGTTATAAAAAGGGAAATTACAAATTTTGTTGCATAGGATTTACAAAGTACAAAATGATCTATCACAAGTTTAAAAAAAAAAAAGGTAATTTAAATACTTTTTTTTTCTTGAAACTGAAACCAAACTTCATTAATGAATATGAGCAAGATCAAAATACAAAGCTTCTAATGCAGGGGAGGAGAATCCTCAATCCAAAAAACATCCTGCAGAATATGTTTAGCATAGCGGGCTAACAAATGAGTCACAAAATTAGCCTCTCGTTTAACACTACTAATAGAAAACTATGGTAACTCTGTCAACAAAGCTTGAATATCATTTAAGTAATTTAAACACTTATTTATTATATTTTATTTTTTTAGGGGTACTAATTACATTCATTACCATTAATATTTAACACATCAACTAAAAAAAGGAGTTAAAATTGTAAAATTTTTAACATTTTCAAGTTTTTAAACTCCCAAAAATATTATTTAAAAAATAAATAAATCATTTTAAACTTTTTTTTTTTTTAAAAGGGAAGATTTTCTTTCATTCATTCTCACAACTTGTATTCGTATTCGTATAGTCTCTCTGACCAAAAAAGAGAAGAAAAACAGAGAGAGAGAGAGATGTCGAAGCAGCATGAGCCAGCGTCGGATTCCCACAGCAGCACAGTAGCAGTTCAAGCCACAAACGACGACGCTTCAGCCAGTAAACTGTGCGCTCTCTCTCTCTCTCTCTCTCTCTCTCTCTCAGATTTAAGCCTATTTAATGCCTAATTATAATTCAATTTGCGTTTCACTTTTTTGATATTCTCTTGTCGAAACTGTTCATTTCTCTTTACTTTCTGTTTGGTTCCCGAGAAAACGAAAAAAAGAAAGAGGAAATACCTAAATACAAACAGGCATGTATTACAAATTTCTCCATTTTTCAATTTTCTCACAAACCAAACGGCGTATTATTATGCAAGTATATTTTCTGTGCAATTCTGATTTTCTACCTTTGATTGGGCTTGAAATCTACAAGCTAACAACACTCAAATCCGTTTCAATTCTTATATATGTGTGTGTGTATGTATGTTTCACCTGCTATAATTTTTTATTCAACGTACTCATCAAAAAATATAATTGGTAAATTGCCTATTTGGTACCTAACCTTTAGTTTGTGTGTCAATTTGGTTCTCGACCTTTCAAATGTGTCAATTTGGTCCCTATTGTGTCAAAATGATTCGGCCTTGAATAATAAGAGTGAGCATTTTCCATCCATCAGGGACCAAATTGACACAATACCAAAAAACTAGGCACCAAATTGGCACATATGAAAGGTCAGGGCATAATTGACACACAATGTAAAAGTTAGGGACTGAATAGGTGATTTACCCAATATAATTTTTTGTCAATGCACTCATCAAAAAATTTTGTGTGCCTACCGTTTGATTAAATTTTCTCCTTGTAATTGCAATATATTTTTTGCTTTTTAAAATTGCGTATAAAACACGAGTTTAGGAATCAGATAGTGAATAACATCTGATTAAAAATGGAATTTGGCTTGCATATTAAGCACCAAAAGAACCTGTAATCAAAGTCTCAATAGTTGATGATGTGTAGCTTTTGGAGAATGATACTAATTGTTATTGTATTGTTAAAAGGTCCTGTGTCAAGAAGGGGTACATGAAAGATGATTACATTCACTTGTTTGTTAGAAGACCCGTGAGGAGATCTCCGATTATTAACCGCGGTATGATATATTCGCTGCAAAAGTATTGAGTATAAAATTTGGGCGTGCTGGTTATTCTTTTGCCTTATTAATAATCTCGGTGAATTTCATTGCTTTTGTTAAGGTTACTTTTCCCGTTGGGCTGCTCTTCGGAAGCTGCTCTTTCAGTTTCTTGACTGTGAAGGAGGTACAGACGACAAGGGTCACACAAAGAAACAGATATTATCAATTGGAGCTGGGTTTGATACGACATTTTTTCAGTTACAGGTGCGTGAGTTTTCTTGGGAGCTGTGTTAATTGTTGTACACGAAAGTGTGATGAACCTAAGGCTTGCTTTTCGTATGTGTTTATCTATTATGTTTTGTATGTTTTGGGCTTTAATAGATGTGAAATCTAATGACATTTGTAAAATTTCACTCTACAAGGCCAATGAGTTCTAGCTCAAATGGCACCTCCTCCACTTGTAAGAGCAAAGTGGAAGGTGAGGTTGTGGGTCAATACCCACTGGGGGTGAGTCTTAACGGACCAAAATGAAAATTACTTTGTAAAGTAGTTTCAGAATGTGATACTTTTTTCCTCTCTATATGCCTATGGTTGTTACTATTTAGTACAGTTCTTTTGTAAACTTTAGTTTATTATTGATTTGTTTACAAAAAGGTTCACATCTGCAATGTGATTGGATTTTTGTTTTGGCAGGATGAGGGGAAAGTACCATATCTATATGTGGAGCTGGATTTCAAGGAGGTGCAAGTTTGACACAATCATTACTATCCCATGGGTTTCGTTAGCAATGTACTAGCTTATTTTTGTGGGTTAGTTTTTAAGAATGCATATTATGTGGAAGAAACTCATGTGAACCTATCCAATTCGGCAATTCCTGCCAGATGAAGTCTGCTTTCACTTCACCAGATCTTTAGTTAACCGTCCAATAGCAAACATATGTTGCGTTCAACTCAATGTATTTACTACTATTATTATGTTATGCAAGAAAGTTAGGGCCTTTTTTTGATAAGTAGTTTTGTGGTCTTTGATTGTTAGGTAACTAGTAAAAAGGCGGCGTTCATTGAAAGCCACAGTCAGTTGAGGGACAAAGTTGGTGCATCAGCATCAATCTGCAGAGGTAAGCCCCTGGGTTTGTTGATGCTGTAAATCCATGATGGTTTTTGACTAAATTTGTCACTGGGCCTTACACTTTGAAAGTGCTTGTGCTGTTTGTTTTTGGTCACCTGTCTCATACTGAGCTAACCTCTCACATACTCATCTGCACTTAATCTTTAGCATGCAAGTATATATCCTTTTTACAGGAGTGACATGTATTCTACGGTAGTCACTCTATGATGTCTTGTTGAAGCAATACTTTATGTGAAGTTGAAAGTATCTTTACTGTGTAGGTGTAAGGTTTTTTAAAGTTAAAGTATAAATTGAAACTAAATACCTCAAAGGTGTTATAAGTTTTAGGAGGGCTATCACATGTTTGAGCTGTAGTTGCGTTTATATAAAAAGTTACTCAGAAAAAGTGCAAAACTTGTATGGCTGTTGGGATTTCCATTTGGTTTGTTATGTATTAATGCTAAGTGTGCAAAATGTAGTGGCATTTCCTTCACTGATACACTTGCTGGAAATGATTTGCAGACTCCCTATAAGGTTTTCTTTGATGGTTAAATATAGATGCATATATAACTCAAGATGATTGCGTTTTCTTGCATGTATGTAATTGGATACTGATCTGTTCTGCTTAAACTAATTGTTCGTATCTTGCTTTTCAGAGAAAGGAGAAGTGCTTAGTGATCACTACAAGTTACTCCCCATTGATCTGCGTGATTTGCAAAAATTAGATGATGTCATAGCTTTGGCTGATATGGATCCCAGGTATGTGCACAGAATCAAATCTCTTTTTTCCTAGTTAAAATTTTATAGTCTTTTACATACTTTCGGAAATTCAGACAGTTGATGTCTCCTTTTAAGGCTTATGTAATCAACCATGCCATTCTCTAGCTACTTTCTGTTTATTTCTTGTGTTTTATACATGTAATCATTATATCTCCATCATGTTTTAGTGATAACTACCAGGGTTTCTGCTGATTCTGTTTACTGATGGATTCTAAATTAATATGCTCTGTTTTGTGTTTGAGGGGTGTCCATACTTTAGGGCTTTATTAAATATGGTTATTTGTATTCGTGCTGAGGGATGATAATTCTGATCTTGTTATCAGTCTGCCAACATTTATCATTGCAGAGTGTGTTCTAATATACTTGGACCCAGATTCAACGCGGGGTATCGTTGGCTGGGCTGCAAAATCATTTTCTACGGCAATATTTTTCTTATATGAGCAGGTATACACTTTTCAAATCTAAGAATTTCATTTTCCCTGTTCATTGATTGCTTCTTTTCTTGATGTTCCTAGCTCCCAGCTTCTTTAGATTTCCATTTTTGATATTTTATTATTACATGGTTGCTTAAGATGGTATAAAAAATATGGTTTATTTACAGTTTACCTTTCTTTCTACCCTTTCCCATCAGATCCATCCAGATGATGCTTTTGGACAGCAAATGATCAGAAATTTGGAGGTATGGATAAATTTTCTTTAACATATTAGGCTTCATTCTTTGAACCATTTAGGTTATTTTCTTCTTTCGTCTGGAAGTGGATTCATTTGAGCTCTAAAGATGTTTATTTATTCCATTTGGTAATGAATGAAAGATGTATAGGGAAATTAGAGGACAGAATATGAGTAAAAGAGTGCCAGACAGAAGCACAAAGTAGATTAAGAGAGAGAGAGAGAGAGAGAAAGAGAGAGAGAGAGATCATAGAACATTTCCTAAGCTTCCTTAGTTTCAAAGAGCAAACTTGCAATTTCATTCACCAACCTTTAAACCAAGGAAGGCAGAGTCCTAAAATAAGTTCACCAGAACACCAGAGAAACACATGTAGAGTGTAAATTTCCTTGATTTGAAACTAACTATAGGTAAAAGAGTGTAGCAAACTAGCAATTTTCTGTTAGAGCACTGAACAAATAATAACAGAGTCCTGGAACTTTCTGTGACTGTGCTTATGTGATAAAAATTTATTGCTTCTGCGTGTTGATAGATTGTGAAAATTCTCTCCAATATTACTGTTGAACAAGCAAAGATATTTTCTCAAAAGAAGTCATTCGGGTAATCTGATGTTCCTTTCCCGCATGCTGGTTTAAGCAATTTGGATTCTCATTGAGGTCTGCATAGTAGAATTCTTCTGATATCTAGTGAACCAGGGTCCTAGTTTTTGGAAACAGAGCTTTAAACTATTTTATCCTTTTCATATTCATTTTCTTATTTTTTTATTTTTATTTTCTTCATTTGTTTCCTTCAGATGGGCTAGTTAATGGTGCATGCCATTCTATCAGATTCAAACCCTAATTACAAGTCTGAATATTTTTAATGAAAAAGATTCTGTTTGAGAAAATGTAGAAATAGGTGTAAGAGATATTGGGGGAGAGATTATAGTGGGTTGTGTGCACAGAGAGAGGGGGTTCAAAAGATGGGTTTGACTCGTGAATTTTTATGGTTTTTGCAACCCTAGATGTTAAAATTTCTGTACAATTGACATGAATAGATTTCTGAAAGGTTTATTAGCCTTGTGTGTGTGTGTGTGTGTGAAACATTCCCTAGAAATGCAAGGATTCCTGAATTTTAAAATTGGGATCAATGGGATGTACTATTTTTCTTAACAATTACATATATTTGTATTGAGTTTACATATGCAAGTTTTATGGAACTTAAATAAATAAATAATTACATGCTTAATGCTTGATGCACCTTACACTTCATTCTGCTTAGGGTCCATTTGGTTAGGAGGATGGAAAAGTAGGAGAATAGAAAATAGAGAGAAGATGAAAAAGTGGGAGAATAGAAAAGATTTTAGTTTCTCTTTGATTGGAAAGGTGGAAAAGTGGAGGGATGAAAAACTTTTTTATTTGATTGAAAATAAAGTTTGTATAAATTTACTATCATGTCCCTCTTAAATAAAACAAAAAGTAACACATTATACTTTTTTTTTTTTTTTTTTAAAAATTGTGTATAGATGGACACTTCATTAAAGTAAAAAAGAAAAGAAAAAAGTAGCATAAGAAATTAACCCAAAACTATTTTCTAAAAAAAAGAAAAAAAAGAAAGAAAGCCAACATGTCCTGACAAAATCAAAGAATTAAAAAGAAAAAAAAGAAAAAAAAAAAGGCAACACGTTAACAGAGAAAGAAAAAAAACAAAGGAAAACAAAAAGAAGGCAACACGTTAACAGAGAAAAAAAAAAAGAAAAAAGAAGAAGAGGGCAACACATTAATAGAAAGAAAAAATCAAAGAAAAGAAAAAGAAAAAAAAAAATAAAAGCCAGCACATTGGAGGTGAAGTCCAACATGAAAGGTATTTTTGGAAGCTCATTTCATGAGCTTTCCCCTCTTAGTTTTCTCCTCATTTTGGGGAGAAAACTTTTTGGTGGGCCCAAGGAGAAAACACCTAGGCCTCACAATTTATTTTCCTTCCTCTCCACCTAACCAAACATACTAAAAAAAAGTTTTTCTTTCCATTTTCTCTCCAAAGTTTTCCATCCACCCTATTTCACCTTTAAACAAACACACTCTTAGTGTCTACTCCAGTGCTTAGGTGTTCCCAAAATGCCTTAACTAGATAGAAAATTGTCATTATCGATTTTGATGTCTATGGTTGATTTCAATTTTTTTATTTCATCAACTGAAATTTTGATGTTCGCCACAATCTCATTTAAGTTGTTTTCCTGCAAAACATTTCATCTGTATGTAATAATCCTTGTTGCTGTTTGTTTCAGAGTCGAGGCTGTGCGCTTCTGGGGCTTCATGCTACACCAACTTTACTTGCAAAGGAAAAACTCTTTCTTGACCAGGGATGGCAGGTATATCTTATAATTTGCTTTTCTTGAAAGTAAGAATTTATTCTTCTAATATGCCAATTAGCTTTAGCTCAAATAGTACTTCCTCTTTCCACATGAGTTGATGGTGGGCAAGATTGTAGGTTCAAAATCCACTGTGTATGTGTATAACTTACCAATTACAAAAAAAATATTTGTTTGTTATTCTTGTTTAATATGCATGTAATTTAGATTAATTCAGATGAATAAACCCTACATTCAAAGGTGGGCCATCCTTTTAAATGATGATAGAGAAGTCACCCAGTCAACAAGTCTGTCAATTGCACCAAATCTGACCCAATTAGAATACAGTTATATCATAGTGAAAATGCTGAACTATTTGAATATCAATCCTACTAGTGTATATGAAACGTACATGACCAGGTTATGTTTTATTTGAATAATTGACCTAATTGTAAAAAAATAAAAGGTTAAAATTTACTACCTAGATCTGAAAAGTCATTTATGTAGGTATAGATGTTTAATATAGATTCATGGACAGATTATGGATGGATGGGTTGATGGAGGGGGGTGGGGCAGATTTGATACTCAATTTCTGTCAGATTTACACTTCATGAGTTATGTTTTTCTTTTTATTGGTGAGGTATACGTGCATTTAGTGGCTTTTGAATCAACGTCCTCACCCTCTACCCACACTTGTGAGAGGAGGAAGTGCCATTTGAGCCAAGGCTCACTGGCAGTGTGAGTGTGAGTCATGATTGAAGCCTCAGAAGGTAGTCACTAGATGTACATAAGTACATTTGAGATGTTACTAAGTAATTTGGGTTTGATACTTTCCTTTTATTGGTTACCCTAACTAATGTTGTTAAGGATCCATAGTCGACCCCAAAAAATTTGGGACTAAGGCTATGTTGTTTTTGTTGAAGGAATAATACTTTCCTCCCAGCAACCTCTCTTTCAAGTTCACTGAACCAATCCTCGTTTTCAGTTTTTTATGAGTACTGAATTAATCTTCTTTTTCTGTTTCATCAACTCCAATACTTTTCTATGTGGATATCAGAGGGCAGTTGCTTGGGACATGCTGAGAGTTTATAGTAATTTTATTGAAGCTCAGGAAAGGCGAAGGTAAATGCTCTATAAATCTTGTATTGTTCATTCTTGTATATTTTCCCAATTGAATGCAGGGGTTGGGGTAAGTGGTCCCTTATATGATGTGGTTGATAGGTAGTGGCCCATTTTATGGTACATTTGATAGGTAGTAGGCATACTTTATTTACTCCATCTTATGATCTCAGCTAAAAGTCTGTTCTCTTATCAAAAAGTCTAAAGATTTGAACTGCCAATTTCTTAGAATTCTAGCCTTTGTATGTCATCTAAAAACCTGTACATCCTGCTTCTATTCTATCTTATTTCCCTTGAATAGCAAGCAAGGGGTTATCACCAAGGGATTCAATACCGTACCGGTTTGGCCAGCGGTACGATATATTTCAGATACCGGTCAATACCGGTGTACCGTTTCGGATTTACCGCTATTTTTTATATTTATAAATAAATAAATGTGTGTGTGTGTGTTATAACAATTATAAAAGTTTACCATAAAACATTTCCTCAATTCAGAACTAATTATTCATGATTTTAGACTTTAGTATCAATTAAAAAAAAAAAAAAACACAATATAAAAAATAGAAAGCTTAAAAGTTATCATTGCATACTAAGAAAACAAATAATATTAATAAGTTAATGCAAATAAGTTACCATTCTCCCCTAACAAAAATTCAAAAATTACAAAACTTAAAAAAAAAAAAAAAAAAAAAAAAAAATTCTGTACCAGCCGGTATGCCTGGTACCGGCTGGTATTGCCCGAAATTGGCCGGTATGGCCAATAAATAGTCGGTACGGCCGGTATTTAAACCGGTACGAAACGTTGATGTTTCGATACCAGTATACATACCGGTACAGTACATACCGGCCGGTGACTACCTTGGTTATCATGGGTTGGCTTGGGTTTCATGCCCATCACCCGAACTGAAATTGTCAGGTGAAGGATGCCTCTATCTGCTGCTGACTAATGGGTCAGGTGAATCTGCCTGTACTCTCGGGTGGGGTGGTTGGACCTTGGGTTAGGGCTTTTGGGTTTGGATGTCCCATTTTCTGTTGGTTGTAATATTTATTTTACTTTTTCTTAGGAACCAAACAATGCATACTGATTCAAGTTTGTTTGTTTTGGGGGGGGGGGGGGGGTGAGGAGGGGGAGTTAGTTCACTGTATCTTGAACGTGATAGTCGATAAGTTTCTAATTTGTATTGGGAAGTCCAGATCTGATGGCCGCAGTTGAAGGCACACTGGATTTGATGGCCATGCCATCGCAGGAGCTTGAGGTCCAGGTTTTTTAGAGGGGTTTTTTTTTTGGGGGTGGGGGGGGGGGGGCTGATCAGAAACCAATCAAACACACCTATATTTATCTCACCAAAACCATATGATTCTACATTATTGCTCAGAAATGTGTGATGTGAGAGAGAGAGAGAGATGAGCAAATTAGGAACAAAGGGTGGGAAAGCTGCCACAAGTAAAATAACAAAGCCACACACCCAATTATAAGAAGCCACCTGTTAAAATAGGCAGTGCATATTAATCAGTTGGTTGGGTCAGGTGGAATTTCATTTAACCCTCCCACAAGCCTGACCACCTGAAAGTTTTAAAACTATAAACCTGTCATCTGACAGTTGTATTGATCAAAACTGCCTGCAATTCTTCAGGTTGGGCTGGGTTGGTAAAGTTTTAGTTCTTTTCGCCTCAAGAAACTTTTTTTTTTTTTCCAATGTGGTGTTTGTTAACTGGTTTTTGACATGATAGAGTTCTCTAAGTGGTGTGTTTTACAGTGGTTATGCTCCTTTGTTCTGAATTTGTATCTTCAAGATCTGTTGCAATCCAACTTGGTTTTGCTTTTTTTCATTCTGTGTCTTCTTAAAAAAAAAAATTTATGCAAAACAATCTCCATTTTATGCCAAATCTCAAAACCACCAATGCATGTAATATCATCAAATTTTATGTTTGATCTTTCTGTCACTAAAAGTTATCTAGTTTAGCACTGAGGTTGATGTTTATATCTTATGAAATAGTTTAATTAAAACCATTTATTTAATTTGACCATTTTGTATGAATAAATAAAATTGACTGTCTCTTTCAGAATGGTTTAATAAATTAAAATTCATCACCACATGGATGAGTATTTTTTAGTTTGAATTGAACCGGATAGGAATCTGTACCTCCTTGTGACAGGCGTTATTAGTCAACATCTCATAGTGCTAGTCTCTCATTCAGACAAGTGAGGGCCCTATGCCAATCATGCAAAGCTTAGTAGGGCATTATTTATTGTATGTTGAAACTTAATTGGACTGCATCATCTTAAGTTGCTAACCAAATGGCTACCTAATTAAATAAATCAGATCCTTGGTTCTGCAAATGATCTTCTCCTGCTGAAGTTTCTTCTATCTATATTTTTAAAATTAAAAAAATAAAATTTGATCTTAAATGTTATTGGTTTCTTTTTTTGATTTTGTAAAGAAAATTTGGAAACTGTTTAAATTATTTGGAAGCTGCAAACATCTTTACTACATGAAAACATGCACATACACAGTAGATAGTGCACCTGCATTATTCACGATATCAATTGGGATGTGAGTTCTAGTTTCTGATTAAAACTAAATCAGTTTGGTACACCATACACTCCACCTTTGCAAGTTTAAATTTTAGCAAGAGTTCCTGTAATGTCAAACTTTTCGTTGACTTTTAAATTTTATTCTTGAGGGAATGGAAATTAATTTCTTATGTGAGAGTATTCTTGGAAGTAACATCTTAAAACATTTGGTTCAAGCAATCAAAGTATGTGTTTTTGTGCCATTGCTGCTCTTTTTTATGCTTCCTCCCCTGAAAAGGAGAATCTCTGCTTCCTTCCTTTAGGAACTCTTTTTCCTGATTTTTAGCTGTTCAGTGATCCCTTTATTTAATAATTTTTAGCTGTTCCAAGATCCTATAGTTATGAGATAATTTAATCATGTCTTTTTATGAGGTTCTAAAGTTTTTGTTTTTAGTAGGATATAAAGGGTGCCTTCTTTTCTACACTTTGCATTGGAATGCTCCATTGCTTCTGTAATAATCTTGTGAAGATTCTCATCTTTGCTGTTTGTTGATTAGGATTGAACGGCTGGAATTGTTCGATGAATTTGAAGAGTGGCACATGATGCAGGCAAGCCAACCTAATTTTGTTGTAAAAGAAAAAGATGAGCGCTAGCATTCTTTTATTTATAGCGGCTGAATGGACTGGGTGGGCCTTGGCTAAATGGAGTTGGTCCTCTCCAAGTGTGTGTGTGTGTGTGTTGTGAGGCCACTGTGGTCCTGATGTGTACTGGTAGTGACCAACAGTTCAGTTGTTGGGATGCTAGCTCACACTACTTAACAGAGTCGGTTGCCTGACCCATGCATTACAGCCTACCTGACTAATATTTTTAGTATTATTATTTTCTATTATTATCTTATCATTAATTTTTGTCCCAAATTGCTGGTTTTTCAGGAGCACTACTGCGTGGCTTATGCAATCAACGATGCCATGGTATGTCACATAACCCCAAAGCCTGGTCTCTCATTTTCCCATTTTGTCTTTACATCCTTTGCCATGTGATTTTCCTTCAATTCTCTGGATATTGCTTTTGTGGTCATGCATTCCAAAACGAGATATATACTTTCACTATTTATGAGGTAACTCAACTAATCCCTTGGAAAAGTTGCCGTTCATGTTAGTATTTTACCCATTCTATGGTGTACAAGAACTGGGTTGGTTCCTAATTTACATATTATCAGAAATGTTCAACCAAGAATCAAATGGCTGAATTCATAAGCTATGGTTATTTTTGTTTCAATCCTTCAACCAAACACCCACCAAGGAAAAAGATGGGTCCTGATTCTTTTGTGATGGTGATATATAGAGAGAGAGGCATCAATATTTTGGTGGGTTTTGATTCCTTTGCCATGATATCATGGCAAGGTATATATTGCCCTCTTTTTTCTTTTCTTCTTGTTCTGTCTAGAAGGTGGGTTAGAGGTGCGAGTGCTTTTAAATTGCTCATTTCGAAACTAATATGGTAAAGGCTTAAAGCACTTTTAATTTTGGGTTTTCCTTTTTATGCTTCAGGGTCTGTTTGGGGATTTTGGTTTTCCTAACGACCAGCAACACGTGCCTAACTCCTCACCAGCATCGCCATGAGAAGAAGAAACAGTGAAAGCTCGTGACTGACACGTGCCAATTCAGCAACTACTGTGTGGGGGGTTTGGTCAGGTAAAGAAGGATCTCTTATTATAAAGCCTCAACTACTAGTTGTCTCCAAAAGGATGATGATTTGTGTGGAACTGTGTTTTTGTTTCTTTTTTCAAAGAAAACAGATCTTCTTTTTATATTACTTTTATTTCCCTTAGTTTATTATTATTATAATATATTTTTTCTTCTCTGATATAGCTGTTTAGCAAAGAAAAAACGTGGTGGGTTCCACTGAGCACCAATTTGTATGTCTCATGGTATTGGCTTTGTAGGGTCTTTGGCCATGTGGAGAAATAAACGATAAATTTGCATGGTGTTTCTTTTCCTTTATAATGTAATTTCCCTTTTCTTTTTTTTCTTTTCTTCTTATCAAGTTGCTTGACCTGTTTCTATTTTGTATTTTTCTTAGTGTGACATTAAAAGCCAATGAGATTGTTAGATTGTGCAAAATCAATGTGGCATTGGGACCAAAAGTCGTACTATTCTGAGCAAAGATGCCCTCATTTTTCAGATGTTTTGGCTCAAGTGTAAGAAGTACAGGTACCAGGAGTTAGAAAAATTTTGACTGTTCAAATTGGGGTAAAAGACGTACACAAAGGTTGAGGCAACAAGCAATAAGAAATGAAATTTTACCTTTTAATCTGTTTAAAGGAATATGCTTTTCTTACTCCATTGGGGCCTTGGGGCACTTCTGCGAGGAAATGACTCTTGTTTTTTAGCTCAAGAAATGGCTATTTTGTTTAATCAAAGGACAGGTAGTGAAAATTAAAAAGAAAAATTAATGTCAAAATCATGGAGTAGAGAAATTGGTTAGAGATAGATGTCCCTTCGGACCTCTTTTGAAGCTTCTTATTTTATGTCATTTTAATTTTTAGGGTAAGACGGAAATGTACTCGAAGTCCATCTAATACTAGATTGAGTAAGGTTAGAGATACCATACTTTTCACACCTAAATCTATCTAAATCGACTCTTTTTACGTGTCAATTTTTTATTATTGAATTTTAGTACCTTCACATTAGTCCACCATTTACTTAAAAAAGTTAAAATCTAATTAAAAATTTTTCACACATATAAGCAGTGTGGAAAGGGATGTTAATTTACGGATTATCCACAATTTATTATCTTTTACGTACATGGCAGCTTTTGCCTCCATTGAATCTCGAGGGACATGCGAAAAATGAGTAATTTTGATGGGCCCAGAGCTAGGAAATGTTTGGCACCGAAAATTGGAATTGGGTGGATTTTCAATTTTGATCATCTATTTGTGGACCCCACAGTCTATCTTTTTAGAAGATAACAGTTTCTTTCATCACTTTTCTTTGGATTGCTGCCATACCCACCTCTCTGTTTTTCTCTCTCAACCTTTTTATTTGTCTGCTTGGATGGTCATGACACCCTAATTTAAGGGGAAATTAATTAATTGTAGCAGCCTAAAAAGTGAACAGAAAGCTTTTGTTTTACTGTTCAGAATAGAAGGAGATTTTGGATACTGCTAGACTGGTTTAAACTATTTTAAAAGCATAGGAAAATCTCAGTAATGTACTTTTATTTGGTTCTATTTGAGGCTCTCTTTTTTGGGTCACATTTTTCTATTTTTTAAGCACTTAAACCGTAAAAGGGTTCATGAGGGTACAAATGGTTGTACTCAGCTGACAATGTAGCTAGCTTCCGAGGCAGATCACCTGTCCTCCTTTGATTCCAGCACCATGAAATTGTTATCCTCAATACTTTCTTCAAAATATTGTTTTGTTATGACTTGCGGGAACCAAACTGGTTTTGAACTGAGTCTCCTAATTTAGTGATGACTACAACTTAAAAATAAAATTAAAAAAAAAAAAAAAAAAACAGTGCTCATGTTCCTAGTGTTACTCTATATTAAAATCCATTCAGTTATCCATTTGGTTTGGTTATTTGGGAGATTAAAAGTACGTTTTTAAAACCCCAAGTGTCATCTCACAATAATTTATAATTTTTTTTATTATTTTAATTTTCTTGGGATAGACATTATCTCTTATTGGAATAATAAATAGGAATAGTATTTTAGAGAGAGAGAGAGAGAGAGTGAGTTGTTCTTATTGTTGGCCCTTGGTCAAGATCATTACTATTTTTTATCATACAAGAATGAAGAAATTAGTAGTCGTTTTATTGGAATTTTAAGAAAATTAGGAAATTTTATGAGTTACCTCTTTTTTTATTTATTTATTTATTTTTTTTAGGGTTTAAGCCAATTTAGAGGATAGTTTGCCTAAATGAATTTATTACTTTCTTCTCAGTGTTTTTTTTTTTTTTTAAACCTTTTCCCTCTTCTCCTAATCTAAAATGTTTAAAAGAGCTTATAGTACTATAATTATGTGTACAATTTGCTTTAGCTTTATAGGGACAAAAAAGAGAAGAAAAAGTTGAAGAATTTTTATTGATAGGAATATTTCTGTAAATTCCTGAAGAATCAGATACTCACTAGAATTTGGCAAATACTATTAAATAAATAAATAAAAAGGTGGGGTAGAATTTGTCAATTTTTTTTTTCTTTTCTTTTTGAGCAGGCCAGACCGGAATGGTCCTTTAACACCGTTAGGTTTTTTGTCCATTTTAACGGTGAAAGCCCAAAATTACACTTTTGATCAAAAATTAAATAAAGAGAAAAAGTAGTGCAAGGGAATAAGGGTTTGTTTCATTGTGTGTGCATGTGGTTGTATGGATAATTGGGTCCAGTGGGAGACTGTGACTGTGGAATGGAAAGCTTGGGAGGAAAAAAGAATTGCCTTTCACTATTTTCAATCTCTTCCTTTCACCCACCACCCCTCTCACCCTTTTTCTTCATTTGCTTTTTCTCTAAAGGATCCACTTATTGTGGAATATCTAGTCTATGCTTATGTGCCTTTTTATGCTTGCTTGCTTTCATATTTGCAAGTGCAAAACCATTTATAAGACATATCAAGAATAAAGAAGAGTAAAGTTCAAAAACATTATAGAAAAGGAAAGTAAAAACAATGATTCCATTTGATGATTTTTGAGGCTGTTAGGCCTTAAGAGTAACCCATATAAAATTTATTGATGGGTTGCATTTGAAAAGGGTACTTGAATTTGACCAGTTTGCCAAAATGGCTATAAGACATTTACAATAGCATGGATGGAGTGAATAATAGCCATGGGTGCAATTTAACTTTATATAAGATGGTTGATGAGATTAGAACCATTTTTTCCAACCCAAGAAAGGACACCCTCTAATTGAATTCTCTAATTTTTTCTCTTTTTTAGTCGAATGTACATAATATTTATTTGATTTTTAAATGCCACGTGTCTTACATCGAAATAAAAATTAGAGAGACTTGGAGGATTCAATTGAAGGGAATTTTATCTCTTGCAACACTAAAAGGGAGGATAAAAGCAATTTTTTTATATCTTTGTTTTTCTTAATTTATAAATGATAATATAATTACCAAGAGTCTTCTAGCTTAATTAGAACCTCGTAATATTTCCAACAAAAACATCTAGTATTCAAATTTTCTCTCCTCGTTGTAATTATCTAATTATCAAAAAAAAAAAATTGACAACATAATTTTAATTCCAAATAATTTCAAATCATCATAACTTAATGACTACTGTAGTAGTATAGTACTCTATTGCATTTATAAAGGAGTTGGGATTGTGTCCATTACATTAGTGCATTAGACTCAAGCCGTGTACCTTATAAAGAACCAAAGGTAGGAAACTTCGATTTTAGCCCGCCTATGCCTCACTTTCAATAAATTTTTTGCCTTGCTTATTTAGCTTGAATTTGTTCTAATAATTGATTTCTCAATTAAGTAGAGGCTTTTTCATGTGACATTTATGAGAGATATGAATAAAACCTAATTTTGTAGGTATTTATCAATATCTCAAAAGCAAATTACTAATGCATCAAATCAACATAAAGGTAATTAACTCTTGAATTAAAAATTTAACAAGTAATTTGTATATCCTTTGGTGAACTTGTTTTCTTATTTTGTATCAATTTATAGTTTTATACATAGATAGTTCAAGATTTGAAAAAGAATCCTTGAAATACCAGTGGCATCAAATACTTCATTATAAAAAGTTAAAAACATCAAATTCTTGAGATCCGCTATCTTCCTTGGACTTTTTCTCAAAGGGACATGAAAAAGAACCTTATAAATGATTGTTGCAGAAGCAGATAGTAATTCCACAGCAGACACTTGTTCAGATTAGTAGTCTTGTGGAACATTCATTGTGCCTTCATTAGTCACCCACCCCCTTTTGACAAGTTACAATAGAATGTCATACTTTTTCATGAATTATAAAATGTTCTACTTTCTATTGGTAAAAATGATTTCACATGCAATATTTCTATTGTTTAAGATCAAAATGTCCTTTGCCAAATATATATATTCTTTCAAAATGTTCAAACTTATAATTACATGAATACAATAGTAAGTAAAACAACACACAATGTCTCATCTTTGTGTGTCAGCAATCTTATACTCAGAATATTTTTGTATTAAAGATGACTAGTATTATGAGCAACATAATTAACGTTTTTTATAATTATATGCATGGATATGATAGACAAAGTCACAAAGAGATGGAGCTAGATATACATATACCCCACCTACTTAGATTTACAGAGGGTAAAGGTTATGCAGGTACAGGGTGGTCTAGCTGTAGTCCAATTTTTCACATGCTCGGTCAGAAAATCTTCTTATTCTTTAGAACCATGTTCAAACTACACATGTGTTTCTTGCTAATTCATGAGTTCAAATTTCAAAGTACACTTTGAGAACGTCATTCATACTTCAATGAACAAATTTCAGATACTAGAGCAAGAAGCGTAGAGTTGTACAATATATAGCCTTTGCACAATACAATTGTACTAATAATGAAGGTGGGAAAGTTAGGTGAGGACATGAGGTATAACAAAAAAAATCTATGGGTACACATGTTGCAACACACATTAATTTACAACAACTTGTAAATATGTAAAACGGTGTTTGGATTGCTTTTTACCAAAGTACTGGTGGTAGTCTTATACAATGTCTCATCTTTGTGTGTCAGCAATCTTATACTGAGAATATTTTTGTATTAAAGATGACTAATATTATGAGCAACATAATTAACATTTTTTATAATTATATGCATGGATATGATAGACAAAGTTCTGATGATAGTCACATCCTCCCATGTGTAAATAATGTAATCTAATTATAAGTTATATGTACAAGTTGGAATAAAATGTGTGTTTGTTTATTGGTTCCAAAAAAGAATGGTCTACTTTCATGCTTTATTAAAAAAAAAAAAATGAAGGCTTTATAAATTTATTTTTTGAACAGCTAATATCTATTATTAATAATATAAATATTAAATCATATTCTTTTTTACAATATATAATATTCACCTTGTGGTAATGTATGTGGCAAAGTGTGTGTTCATAGATATATATATATATTTGTTATTTATAAGCTTTGATTAGTAATTTTTATTTAGTTATCTATTATATAAGAAAATGTAACATTTATATGGTAATTAAGTATAAAAATATAAAACATATATAATTAAACATAAAATTGGGATTCTTTTTAGACAAGTAGATGGAATTTGGAAAATTAGTATAAAGATACTCCATTAAAAATTGAGAATGAAGTCAAGAACTTTATAATCTAACCAGTAGTTTTTAATGTTTTCTGCAAAAAAAAGTTTGAGGTTCAAATATTTTATTTCTCAAAAAAAAAAAAATATATTGTTTAATTGTCTCGTATTGTTTAGGAGAGTGTTGTGTGTAGTATAACTTGACATATTCTCCCTTAAAAGTTAATATAGTTTTTGAGTAGAGTTATAGTGTACTTTTGTGTTAAAATTCATTTCTCTCTCTCCTGTGTGTGTTTGTTTCTAAAAAAAAAAAAAAAACATAGTAATCACATTAACTAATAAAAAATGTAGGAAAGTTAGCACAAGCTGAGATTCCATCTTGTGCACAGAATTAAAACATCAACATCGTTCTATCTTTCTTCCATATCATTAACACCCAACACTAAAATGTAACAAATTCCAGCAGTGAAAAAATAATTAAAAAAAGGGAAAATCAACCCTACACAGCTAGACCTAATTCTAAAGAAAACAAAATCCAGTAGTGCACTAGCTAGAGCAGTCTAATCTTATAAACTCAATAATCAAACCCCAACAGCCAATAGGCCCTACACAATTTGTTTGAGGATCCTTTCCCCTTTATCCCCATCCCAGCACATCACCAACGAAAACAAAAAGCAATCTCTCGCAGCCCATATTTAATTAATCAAAACCAGCACACGTTATTAACTCATTGATCAAACATAGATAAATATAGAACCCACTTAAAAACCACATCATTTCCCATTAGATTATTGTCCAGTCTAAGTCACTTTTCAAGATTACAGTAGATTTTGGACCTTTTAAACTTGAAGTTGTTTTCATATTAGTCACGTAGTCAATTTTTGATAGACATCTGATGATCATATTTAACTAACAAAATCGACAGACACTATTAATCCTTAATCAAACGTAGAATGCCAAGACAAAAGCTTCGTCAGCACCTTCGGTTGTTCCAAATGATATACTTTTTTTTTTTTTTTTTAATTTTTTTAAAACAAACACAAACACAAGGGAGTGGGAAAGTGGTTCAAATCTCTTCCCCACACTATCTAGAAAAATATAGAACACTCACTTTAAAAAAACACTATTCTTTAGTAGATTTATGACTAAACTGTAGGTTCTAGTTAGCTCAATTGATAAAATTTATTGTTGTCAAATGGAGATTTATGGTTCGATCCTCACCTTAGCTCAACTGGTAAAGCCTCCTTTCATCCCCACCTACACAAAAAAACCAATTGATGTCTTGAATGGTTGATAAATAACAATTATCATACACCAAAAATTCAATTAGTATCTTGATCTTTTTTTTTTTTAGTAAATAGTAATACTTATTAAAATACGCACGAAAATAGTAATATTAGTATTTTAAATAAGATTTATAACACATTACATAATCAGAGTACAATTATAAAATGACTTAACTTTTGTAGTTATAAACAGCGGATACTAAACATACACAATTAATGTGGGATAAACATCTCTATTTTTTTTAAATAAATAATAATACTTGTTAAAACACACACGAATGTGTTATAATAAATATTACTCTTTACCAAAAAAACATTATTAACTATAAGTATAATATAGAAACTATCTCAAAAAAAAAAAAATTATGGCCAAACTCCCCTCAACTAATTTATTCCTATTCAAGTTACTTTCAAACGAAGAAATTAGGAAGAGAAAGTTCAAAAAAATAAAAGAGAGGAAATTTTCAAATATTAAAAAGCCAAACCCCCAAAAGAAGAAAAAAAAAAATCAAAAAGAAAAAGAAAGAAAAAAAAGAAAGAAAGAAAAGGCACCAACACTTATTCAACACAGTAGTCCTATAAGTCCACCCTCTTTCCCTTTCTCACACTCCCTCCCTCTCACACTCCAATCTCACTCTCCATTTCTAACCAACCAACAAACCTCAAACCCAAAATTATAAATTATAAATTTTTTTTTTTTTAGAAAAATGGGTTGCACGGCGTCGAAGCTGGACAACGAGGACACAGTACGGCGGTGCAAGGAGCGGCGCAGCCTAATGAAACAAGCCGTCCACGCTCGCCACCACTTGGCGGCGGCGCACGCCGATTACATCAGGTCCCTCCGCCTCACCGGCTCCGCTCTCTACACCTTCGCCCAGGGCGAACCCCTCTCCGTCTCTCACCAAACCCCCGCCGTCTTCCTCCACTCCCCCTCCAATCACATCCCGCCACGTGTCCCTTCCCAATCTCCACCTCCACCTCCCCCGCAGCCGCAGCAACCTCAGCCTCGTTTCTCTCCTTCGCCGTCTCCCACCATCCAAACCTCCAAGCTCCCTCACATACTCTCCGCCTCAACGACTCCGCGTCGCGTCAAAACGACGGCGAAAGTCGCGAAACGACGGCAGCCGAAGCTGCCTCACATATTATCGGAATCGAGCTTGGCTTCCTCGACGCCGAGGAGCGAGAGCTTTGGGCATTTCGGTAATTATGGACCGACGGCGTACCAGGCGAGCTCGACGTATTCGAGCACGCCTTCGCAGTCTCAAGCCTCGTCGGTTTGGAACTGGGAGAATTTCTACCCTCCTTCGCCTCCCGACTCTGAATTCTTCCACCAGCGAGCTCAGTCTCTCGACGTTCCTCACCGGAACCAGCACTTGGATCCTGACTACGACGACGACGAACACGAAGGTGAAGTGCACGACGGACACGAAACGGAGAAATCGGAGTACGATTTCTTTGAGAAGAAGGTTGAGAACAATCGGAAAATTCCGGAAGCGACGACGACGGAGCAGAGGGAGGAAGTGGAGTGTAGCGAGTGGGATGATCATTACAGCACGACGACGAGTTCGTCTGAGGAGGAAGTGGAAGAGGAGGACGAAGAAGAAGGAGGAGCGCGTGGACGCGGTGATGAGGATGATAGGGATTTGAGATCGGAGATCGGAGCGAGGTCGAATTTCGGTTCGTCGGTGAGAGCGGAGTCGGTGAGGTCGGAGTTGCCGCGGACGTATCCGACGAGATCGGAGAAGCTGGAGGACGCCGCCGCGTCGTCGTCGGCGGGGATGAGCTACACGGCCGGAGAGATGTCGGACCGGAGGATGGTGGTGAGGCACAAGGACTTGAAGGAGATCGTGGAGGCGATCAAGGAGTACTTCGATAAAGAAGCCGCCGCCGGAGACCAGGTCTCGGAGATGCTCGAGGTCGGCCGAGCTCAGCTTGATCGGAGTTTCAGACAGCTCAAGAGTGAGTCACTGATTAGTCTCTTCACTTTCTGCTTTCCACTTGAAAAAACTTGTTTGGTTACCGAGAAAATGTAGTAAAATGTTTTTAAATTAAATTTTTTTTTAAATAATTATTTTTATTGCAGAGACTGTGTATCATTCAAATAGTGTGTTGAGTAACTTAAGCTCCAGTTGGACTTCAAAACCGCCACTGGCGGTTAGGTACCGGCTCGACGCCGGTTCGCTAGATGAACCGGGCGGTTCAAAAAGCCTCTGCTGCACTCTGGACCGGCTCTTAGCTTGGGAGAAGAAGCTCTATGGAGAAGTCAAGGTAAATTCTCAATTCTCTCCACCGCAAAGTTTGACTATTTGACTAGCAGTGTAACGTAATAAATGCCCTTTCATTGTCATGGTGATTTTTTTTTTTTGGCTAGATTGACGTAAATGACCCTACTAGATGGTGGGGAATCATATGATGGGAAAAAATAAACCTTTTTTTTGTTGGTACATTAGAAAATTACCCGAGTGGGGGAATCAGGAGTCGCGAGCTCATTTGATTTGAGACGTGATGTAAATCCAAATGTCATAAGTTTAATCTATCACTCTATGGTCTATAGAGTTTTTGAGGTGTCATGGGTAGGAAAAAATCTTATATGTGTCGGACTTATAAGACCTATGTCTCACTATCACGTGAGATTTATACACCGTGGATCCATATATCAGTTCGACGTGTGTGATAGTGAAATAGTATGACTGAAGGACAACTTTTTTTTTTTTTTTCTTTTTTTGGCTGAATAAAAAATGGGTAGGGGGCCGACAAATGTGGCAATCCTATCTAGACGTGACCATAGTAGTACCTTTACCCGCCAGGGTCCGAGTCCTGTTGAGATGAGGGGGACCGATGGGCCATAGCTTTCCCGGCCTCACAAGAGGCACTAGCGATCCTAGGCTGCCAAGGAAGGCAACCCCACGTAAGTCCATATTCGAACTCGAACATGGGACCTCACCCTTGGCGCAGCTCTTTGTGCATCACCTAACGCCGCTAGACCACGGTGGTGGACTACTTTCTTAATAATATGAATCTTTTGGTGTAAATCTCTTGGCAATAATGACAATAATGCCCTTGTCAAACTGTCAGGTTGATATTGACAACCTATGCTTGTGGGTTGGTTGAGCTAACTAACTTAGGGACCTTTGTTTCGGTTTATTTTTCTAGTATTTATTTGATTGGGTATTAACACTTTAAAACTGTCTTTTTTCTGAGTCCAACAGTACATTTACGCGGTTTATGGTTTTTTAAACAAAATAAATTAATGAAAATAAGCTCAGCCTATACACCTCGAGATAGTGGATAGTATATTGACATATTTAACCACCCTCTCACATAGGAAGTGGGTCCCACACTTACATATGCCCTATATACCATGGATTTTCTCCTACACCTTGACATCTTTCAAGGATTGTACTTGAATTAACTACCCAGAAAGACGATCCTCTTGTGCACGTGGCAAATAATTTTTTATTATTATAATTTTTTGGGCTAGTAATCAAAGAGGGTTTTTTTTGGTCTTCCATGTAACATGAAGGAGGCTATGTAATTGTTTTAGGACAATTTTGTGAAGTTGGAACAATATTTTTCAGCGCATCTATGGTCCTATAATTTTTGGCCATTACAAGTGATTCTTTTTTTTGATAATTCAATATTTACAGTAATGGGAGAGAGGTTCAAACCCTGGTTGGCTGGTTCTCCTAATAAAGGAGAATAGGCCATGCCACTATGTTTCAACGTTCTTGGCATTATAGGTTCTATTTGATGGGTGAAAGAGCTTTCAGTTAGTGGCTATATTTATATAGATGAAAAATATTTGCCTGAGAGCTCTAACGTAACTGACACCTCCTCCCTTTGTAAGTGCTAGGTTGAGGGTAAGATGTATTTGTGCTGTCACATTTAATTTATATTGTAACTATATGGTTTCAAATTGTAAAGTGCTGATGCAGGTAACAATCTGTTTATGAATTTTAGGCTAGAGAAGGTGTGAAGATTGAGTGTGAAAAGAAGTTATCCGCTCTCCAGAGTCAGGAGTACAAAGGAGAGGATGAAACCAAGTTAGACAAGACCAAGGCTTCAATAAATAAGCTGAAGTCGCTAAGGATTGTTACATCCCAGGCTGTCTCTACCACCTCAACTGCTATCATCGGTCTTAGAGACACTAATCTTGTTCCTCAGCTTGTTGAACTTTGTCATGGGTATGCCTTCGCTTTTTATTTCTTCTAATGATGTGCATAGATGATGGGATTATGCAAATACAGTTAAAACATCCTTGGGATGTGGCAATAAGATCACTCATGAGCATGGTTTTAAAGACCGGAACGGTCAAAAAACCGAAAAAGTGTCCGGTTCCCAGATTTTACAGTTTTTACTGGACCGGTTGAAGGTCTGGTTTTTAAAACCATGGTCATGAGTCATAATGCTGCCTTAACATAATCAAGGTATATCCATAAAATCAATTTAGAGTGATGTTCAAGTTTTGAACTAAAAGGATATTTCTCTTCACCAAAATTTGTCTTGTTTTAAATACTTGTTAATATAGCTGGATTGAATTTCTGAATTTATTAAAATTAATGACCACTTTGACATGCCTAAAGTATTTCAAATTTTGAGCCTAATGGATTAGTTGACTTTTATAATTGATACCAAATTTAATTGGATTCTTACCAATTTTTTCAAATTTAGGTATATTGTCTACCTTACGTTTGATCACTAGTTTGTGTGATCTAAAAATATATCACTTGTATGCATGCTTCTCCAATGTCAATGTAGTATGGTAGTACATTTCTCACTTTATTATAGTACATAATCAATGGCGTTAGGGTGAGGCACCTTTCATATTTAAGTAATGAATTATGACTTGAAAAATTCATGTAAAACATGCTAGTTCTGATCACTGGCATTTTGAATTGGTGGTTGAAGCATTGTGAACCGCTACTCTGCTGTGCCACTTGCTTCAGACCCTCTGTAGCTACATGTGCTTTTTTGTACTGGACTATTCAATTGCTGGCTGCATCTTTAAATTTGACAGGGGCCATAACTCCACCTCTCTGATGGTTGTGTTTCCTTTGATCTGCAGGCCTTTTGGGGCCAAAGGTAATTAATGGGTAGAAGTGAGTACATAAGACTTAACTGTAACATGACCCACAGTTGTCTGTTTCTAGGTGAATGGACTGGTTGCTTAGATGTTGACTAACTAATTCAAGAAATTATCATTATTGTTATTATCATCATGATCATGATCATGATCATTATTGTAATTATTCCAAACCATTTAATAGGGCCGACATGGTGGCATTATAATAAAGCATAGAAACCAAAGTAAACAGCATAATGATTGTGGGTTGATGCTTTTTCATGAGATCCCTTTTTTGTCACCTGTGCGTCCATTCAGTGTGGTAGCTTCTGGCTACTAGAAAGGCCTTCAGAGCTTGAATGCATTGCCGGACAAGTTTGCTTCAAAGCTTCTGAAGCTCTCTGTAATTTTGCAATTTCATCCTCTTAACATATATATGCTGTACAAGTGGGAACTTCTTGGTGGACATAAGCTGTAATAAGAAAGATTTAGAAAATTAAACTTTCTGACCTGGTTCTAAAACAAATGGGGTGGGAAAATAAAGAAAATATTATTTTTTTTGGAATGGAATTTCACTGGAGAGGAGCATAGTTTGCTGCCCTTGCTGATTAGTTCCCGATCTTGAGGTGACCATAGTCATTGCCCTCTGTTTTGATAAGTTTACAGCTAACATTGAGTAGAAAGTGAGTAGATGTGGTATATTCACCAGCATTCATGGATCTGCATTATAATAATGACCATATCTTGATATTGTGAGTAGGTAATGAGCCGACCATGAAGGAGTTTGGGACTCCTGAATTAATCCATGTATTCATGTGTTATGTCATACTGTGTGCAGGTTCATGTACATGTGGCATTCAATGCACCAGTACCATGAAGTTCAAAATGATATTGTGCAGCAAGTCCGGGGCCTTGTGAATCGGTCAACCAAGGGTGATTCAACTTCTGAGTTGCATCGGCAGGCAACTCGTGACCTTGAATCAGCTGTCTCTGCCTGGCACTCCAGTTTCTGCCGCCTTATAAGGTTTCAACGGGATTTCATCCGGTCCCTCCATGGGTGGTTCAAGCTCACCCTTCTACCGGTTGACAATGACAACGTCAATGCCAACAGGGAAACCTCTGATGTATATGCCTTCTGTGATGAGTGGAAGCTTGCCCTTGATCGTGTTCCAGACACGGTTGCTTCTGAAGCTATCAAGAGCTTTGTCAATGTTGTCCATGTAATAACCGTAAAACAAAGTGAAGAGTTCAAGATCAGAAAACGTACCGAAACTGCATCAAAGGAGCTTGAGAAAAAGGCTTCATCTCTTAGAACTATAGAAAAGAAGTTCTACAATTCATACTCTATGGTAGGTATTGGGCTTCCTGATGCGGGGCCTGACAATGGGCAGGCATTGGATGCCCGGGACCCTCTTGCCGAGAAGAAATCTGAGCTTGCAGCCTGCCAAAGGCGGGTGGAAGACGAGATGCAGAGGCATTCAAAGGCTGTAGAGGTGACAAGAGCAATGACGCTAAATAATCTTCAGACGGGCTTGCCAGGCGTTTTCGGGGCATTAACCAGTTTCTCTGCCTTATTTACAGAGGCTCTCCAGACAGTATGCAACCGTTCCTATGCTATCAAATAGATTTACATAAAATTATTCTACTTGGGTTTCTGAGGTAATATGGAATTGGTAAGGGCTGGGATTTTTTGACGGAAGGCTCTTTTTATGCATTAGTGTTATTAGTTTTGGGGTTCTTTTGACAATGTAAATATGAGGAATTTTCAATTTTGTGATTTTATCAGTCCTCTTTTGATGGCAAGGAAAAATGTATCTGTACAGGAAATTGCTTTGGATTGTTGTATCAGATGTTCACAAATTCAGCAGATGAATAAATATACACCTTCTACTCTCTCTCTCTCTCTCTATATATATATATATAACTATCACTATTTATTATTATTATTTTTTTGACATAGTTAGAATATGCTTCTAACCTAGCAACTTGAAACCTTTTTCTTCTTAGACTTTCAAACACTTTGTATATAGGAAGGTGCCAATTAAGCTCTAAGCTTTTGGCATAACCATTAGTATTTAGAGTTGAGGATTTGAGTGTTAAAATTATTGTTAAGTGACTAAATTTACAATTTTTTAAAAGCTTAAGTTTTTCAGAGAATAAGTAATTTAATATGGTATTAAAACAAGAGATTTTGAGTTCAAGCCTTATCTATTAAGAGGGAGTTTGAGCGGAGTGTTAGAATTATGATTAAGTAATTAAATTTATCATTTTTTTAATAGATTAAACTCTTAAGATGATTGATAATTTAACATTGGACACCTTAACATTATTCAAGGGACCCATATAATTTATTATTTGGTGTGGGCTCAAATGTCCCGTTGATCTTTTTAAGTGCTTTTAGCTGTGGTGACTGAGAAAAATGTTAATGTCCCTTTGTTTTCTTTCGGTGCAAAGGGGTTATGTTGAGGTATGAAAAAAAAAAAAAGAGAGAGAGAGAAAGAGGCAGACAGCTAATCAGGACAATTACGTAGCTTCACGTGAATGATTGAGAAAGCGTTGGGAAACATACAGCGCATTGTACCGAAGGTGCATGCGTGCAACTTGACTCTACAGTATCTCCTTGGAAATTATTTTATACTCTCGTAATGACACGTAAATGTGTACTTCTTTATTTTACATAAATAATGAGTCTGATTAAATTTATGGTAAAAGTTATTATTTATGTTAAATGAGAAAGTACGTATTTATGAGAGTATCTAATAATTTTTCTTCTCTACTATGATCTGAGTTAGTGTGACAGAGAAGCTGTATTTCTGTTTCAATAATTTTAGCGGTTATGAACAATTATTCCATTCAAATTGCATGACATGACTTCTTTAACGTAAAAAAAAAAAAAAAAAAAAACATATTTTATTGATAATATCTCTCATGTTTCTTTGTAGAATTTACATTAGTTCATATAAAAATTTACGTTTATTTTAATGTCAAAACTAACTTTTTATATTTTACACACTTTTTTTTTAAAAACAATTTATTCACAGTTTCGCACAATATTTTATTAAAATATAATTTTTTTTCTTGTTTTTAAATCTTCTTTTTTCACATACAACAACCATCATCTACTCTCTTTTTTATACGAAAATATAAAAGAATTTTTGCATGGACTAATACAAATACTAACTGACTTTTTTCTTCTTCCATTTTTTCTCAAAAAAAATCCCTCCAAAATAAAAGAAAATGTTAAGTGTAAGATAAAATCATGTAACTTAGAACCTTATATATTATCATTTTAAATCACTATTCATCATTTTGAATTTTGAAATTTTTTTTTCTTAAATAACAACGATTTTGAATTTTTGATTTTCTTAAATAACAACGATTTTGAGGCTTTAATAACAATGATTTGCACTATATTATTTATTTATTTATTTTATTTGTTAATTATTCTACTATTAATTATCTCCAAAAACCTTATAACTCAATTTACACGTGGTGATACGTCGAAAATTCAAATTAACTCATTCCCTCCCAAATATTGATAAAAGAAAACAAAAGTCTCAAAAAACATTTGTACTATTAATCAAGGACAACATTTGATTATATTAACTAAGTAACTAAGGTTAGGCCAGACATTCGGGCTGTAACCCTTCATCATAGCTGACTTAACCGGCTACAAGTTAGGATTTGCAGTTGCACTGACATTGCGTGCTAAAAGCCAATGTAAGTGACTAATCATTTCAAATGAAATTCAACCTTTTGCCCCAAAAAAAAATAGAAAAAAAGTGTTAATCTTCCAAGATTCACCTTATTAGTCTATGGGTCTTCTTGGATCTGATGCCTCATGTTCTTAAATTATAGCATTGTTCACACTTATATAAATTAAATCCTGCCAATCGATAAGTATTATATTTTGGAAAAAATAAAATAAAAGGAATCCTGAGAGGAATATGCTTTAACAAGGATCACCACATGTACTTATCCAAGAAAAAAGGGGTACACGTAGGTTTGTCCCCTTGTCTTGTTTGTCAAACTTGTAATGATAATAGAATTGGTTTAAGTGTAGACCTAAGTCTCTCTCTCTCTCTCTCTCTCTCTATAACGCGCAGATATATAGGATTTCAGTTAATTCAACTAGTAAAGCTTGACTAACAGATCTGAGATTCAATTTCTACCTACATCAAATATCAATTGGTGTCTTGGTCTGGTAATAAAGAATTATTATTAAGAGCAGACGTCGTAGGTTAAAACTTATAAAAAAAAAAAAAAAGTCTCACACACACACACACATATATATATATGTTGGGTTATTTAACAAGTACAATTGCTTGTTAAGAAATTGTTTTATGTTAGATTTTGACCGGTTTTAGAGGGTGTGTAGCCAGCGGATTCAATTTTTGAGTTCCATTTATCACTTCAGTTATATCTTAAGTAACTCTCATCAATTCTGGCTAATTTTTATTAGTTGAATCCCATAATAACTCATTTTTAAAGAGCACCTCATGATTATGGTGCTTGTTAACATTTGTCATATATATATATATATATATATATTTGTAATTTTTTTTTGTTGGTGTTATTGAAGAATATTGGGCCTCATTCATCTAATTCTAATACTTGAGGAGATTTAATATTTAAAGATATATAGGGGTGTTTTGACAATATCATTTGAACAGGATAAAAAAACTTTTGCACTTCACAATTTTTTTAAGGTATTGAGGGGTGTTTGGAGTTTGGACATCCTGAGCTTCTTGTACTCAAGGACCACTCACGTTAGGTAAAGACAATAATTGAATCCTTATTGGTTGACTCTTTCATTATGACACAAACCATTGCTTTATAGTCTATTAATTACAATATCAACTTTTTTTTTTTTGAATCCAATTACAATATCAACTTGATTGAGTGCTTGAATTACAATCATAAAAGAGTATACTTTGTTACTTCAATATCATTGAACACAAGTTTATTGAGTACATTTTTTGGAACTTTTTCCTGTTTTTAGAAAAAAAAAAAAAAAGCATGGTAGGTTAAAAAATAATAATAAGGAAATTGTACCCGGGACACAAGGCTCCCAATTCTGCAAGATTAGATATATATATATTTTACAATCTTTAATACAGCTAACAAACTTTAAGTTACATTTCTGCTTTGCCATTTCTATGATTACAAGATGAACTCATTTTGTATGAAAAAAACAGCATTGAAACTGGATATTTTGACTGTGTTAACTTGAAGTACTTGCCAAAGCTTTCAACCCTACTTTAACTGACCACAAATGAAAAAGAAAAAGACAGTAATAAGTTACATTTTCTTTTTTATCTAAAATGTACATAGGCATAGTATGATTCTTTGGGGGTTTCAGAGGCTATCTATTCTGACAAATGCACGAGTTTCAGGTGTGATATGGCCTTTCATAGTCATAACCGTATGGTGCTAGCTTTCATATGTACAATTTTATGTCTAAAGAATTGGAATAGATAGTTCATGACTCAAAGAGTTAAGACTAGTATAAGCTGTTACAACAACGAGGCCGAAAAGACTACACAAGAAGGTGCAGCTTCCACATGCATGTAACTATGATCTTTGTGTATAGTGGTGAAGAGGGTAGGGGGGCCAAGAACATATATGAATGAAAATAAAGCAAAAGAGAAAGCTATAACTATTGTGGGCCTATAAATTCTTTTTCATCATGCTATTGCTAACAGCTTTTTTTTGTTTGGAATTCCAATTAAAGGGTTATCATTTTAGTATTTGTCACTTCACTAGATCCTTTCCCTACGGACAGGGACGAAGCCAGAACTTTAAGTTGAAGGGGGCAGTTTTACTGTTGGTTATGTGTGGCAGTTTCAGCCTCTGATTCTGCTACTTAACTGCTGAGAATTTTTTTTTTTTTTTTTTTTTTGTGTGTGTGTGTGTGTAAGAACAAAATTATTTTTGTTTAGAATTTTTTAAAAGGTAGGGTTATTTATTTTGGATAAAATTAGTTAATTTTTAGTTTGACTAATAATTTTTTTGTTGAGTTATTTTTTTTTAGGCTTGTATATTTTGTTTTAGATTTTAGATCTATAATTTTTTTTTTTTTATGATCATTAAAATGCGGAAAATGCTAGAGCTACAAGTTTTTTTATAAATTACTGATGTGACAAGTGATTATTGGTAAGTAAAAAAATGATGTGAGTGGTGTGTCTATATGCAAACCAATAAGAATTTGTTACCACAACAGTTTGTAAAAATATTTTAAAAATGTTTGTGAGTATAGCATTACTCTTAAAAGAATCAATAATATTGCTAAAGGGAAACAAAATGTAATTTTATTGAACAAAATTGCTAAATTTAGTACACACACACACACATATATATATATATATATATAATATTTAAAAAAAAAAAATTAGGGGGGGCCATTGCCCCCCCTAGTCCAAGTGTGGCTCCGTCACTGCCTACGGACTATCCTTGGCTTGGGCACTCTAATATTGTTGTGGCAGTACTTTCCAATGTCAATACATAGAAGATGATTGATTAAGTTAAAGTGATGCTAAGATCATCATTGTGGACGGTGGCAGCATACTTCCTTTTGAGCTTTGCCACACATGCTGAAGTGCTGCGGAAAATTACTGTGGAGAGTGATGCTAAATTAGGCTATGACTGGTGTTCAATGCAGAAAATTATTGTGGAGAGTGATGCTAAATTAGGATAGGGCTTGTGAAACTTGTGTCTAGTGCATCAGTACATACAATGTGAACACGATATGATACGGACACGTCCATATCTTATAGTGTCTAGTGCACAGATACACTAGAAACAAGCTTCACTTGCTAAAGTTTGCATTGATGGGCTAAACTTAGGTTTGTTTTTGTTGAGTATATCCACTCTATTGAAGAGTAATGTGCTAGAAATAGTTGTGGTTTTTGGTATGTATTTAGCTTGGTTAGGAGAGATGCTAATTGTGCTAGCTACTCATGCCCTTACTAAATTTGCTTCTGAATATAGGTATTTTGGATCTTGTAATATGCACTCACTTTCTCCTCCTATTGTTGATCAATTGAGGAATGATCTTGCTACTTTTGTCTGTCAATAAAGTTGACATTTATCAACAAAACAAGTGATGCTAAAAAATTACAAATTTTATTATAAAAGCCTTACAAACTAATGAATTATATAAGTAATTCAAATATTTATTTATTATGTTTTACTTTCATTTAACGCATTACTTTATCAACCTTTTGTAATAAAATTGATAATAATTTAAAGCATTTTCTTGAAGTCATTATTAATATGATATTTATTTGGAGTAGACCCTATGAATTTTGTTATGTTCTTCCAACTTGCACCCTATGGCTTCCTCACTACTTTAAGTTCCCTACAATACATTTCAAGCATTTGTTCATTGCATCTAAAGAAAAATGATGAAGTTGGTAGACGAGTCCATTTAATAAAATCATTGCACTACAGAAATTTGAGTTTGGTCTTTTTATTATATAAAGTATGAAGCCTTAATTTCCGGGCACGCCCAATTACAGATTACAGTCAATGGCAAAATAATTTAGACATCACACACTGTCAGACACATAGTGCACATTGTACTCGTGGTTGCTTTACGTTTTCATGAAATTGTGAATGTGACCAGTTAGGTGCTCCTGCAAAAATCAAATAAATAGATTGTGTCAGGTTTTATCACTTTCATTTAATTCACAAATATACACTGTAATATGGGGATATCATACTTGTTTTTTTTTTTTTCTTTGGTAAATTAAATTTTTTTTAGAATGGGCTATTAGTGTGGCTTTTTTACTTGAGTTTTTAACCACTTTTAGGCTAAGACCTCACAGTATAGTTATTAATGAATTAGGTAAACAATCTACAGAGTGGGCTATCAGTGTGACTTTCTTACTTAAGTTTTTAACCACTTTTAGGCTAAGACCCCACAGCATGGTTATTGATGAATTAGGTAAACAATCTACAAGTGGAGTATAACCGTATAAGGAGCCGCAACACCTTGCTAGTGGGGGGACTTAAACCCATATCGTAAGGCATGTTGGCCCAAACCCTTACCAATAGGCCAACCAATGTATTCATTTGCTTCTTTACGGTCTTAGATTTATAGCGAATAATCTAACTTTTAGTTTTTATTTATTTATTTATTTTATAAATAAACTAGTTTTTAGTTTTTTATAACACATTTAAAATAAAAGTCATCAATTTTTTTTATAAACACTGCGCAAATAAGTAAATTCCTAAACAGACTGTAAAACCCATCTTGTGTTCATATTATCAACAGATACATTGAAGTTTGAATAAATCCATTTTGAACACCTTCAAATGCAAAATCAGAGAATCCAATAACCTCTTGAATGAGCAACCCACAAATGGCTTATTCCGTTCATTTGCTAATACGCATTGGATCTTCAAATCCATTAAAAAGTTTTCAGCCAAATCCATCATATTTTACGTTGAAGACAACAAGAAAACATGTAAGAAACTTTGTACCAAGAAAGACTGCCAAAAGCTAATAGAATTGTGGAACAATCCAACTTGTAATTATGTGGTTGGGCCCGCCCGGGTTCATTGCATTTTCATTACGTAGTAAATAGTATGGGTTGGTGGAAGACAAAATGAAATACTCAATGTTAAAATTGTTGCCCCATTTTGGATGATGATTAAATAATGAGTTGACATATGAAAAACAAAGTACGTGAAAGTTTATATGGGTTGGTCTAACAACCTATATTCACAATGTGAAAGCTCTTGAGGGGTTACATATGTTGATATTATATTTCACTAGACTAATCGTAAACTAATTTAGGGTTAATTTGTTTGTTCTACAAGTACTTGAGCCTACAATTAGTTGGGAACTTTGATCACTTGGTCCATAATATATGTAACACTTGAGATGAGACAAAGGACATTTATTCATAATATGTTAAAATAATTTATCATTTTATTATTTATAATAATGGATACGATTGTCTAGTACTTTTTTGCATTGGAGACGCTATGAAATTTTGGCGTTTCTTTTCTAAGGTTTGGTTAGGGTTTGTAGATTAGAGGTGATTTTTTTTTAAAATAATTTAGGGAAAATCATAAATCTAGTGCGTTGGAGTTCAATTTGCCCATGAGCTACTTGTTTTACCAGCCTAAAGTTTTGAATACAATTCAGTGTTTACTCCTATCTTCATTTCTTATTTCGAAATTGAGTAATTTATATGCAATTGAATCATTTTCAAAATTTTAAGAGCTAAATTGATGTCATCTTATAGTCTGGGGACAAATTGAATTTTACGAAGTTTAAAAACCGATCTGTATCTATGCTATATATTTAGGTGGAAGCTCACCAAGGATTAAGCTATTCTACTATAATTTGTGCCTAGTCTCTTAAATTGGATTTTAAATCGACTCTAATTATATACCCAGTGTTCTAGAACTACTTTAAGCCTATTGAAAAGCTTATGGACTATTTAAAAACAACTTTAAGCCCATTTAAATTCTCCCAGGAAAAAGCCCATTTTTCACCCAACAAAAAAAGAAAAAGAAACAAGCCCATTAAAGTTTAGACCTATAAGGAACTACTTCAAGCCCATTTAGACCTATAAGAAACTACTTCAAGCCCATTTAGGACTATGCCAAGTTGCCAACCCATTTGAAAGTAACCCAAATTCTCTTCTCAAAAGACTTATTCAGTACCTCAGGTCCTTAACCCTCAAGGATAAACTTTAACAATAAAATATTAACCATGTTCCGAAAACTTATGTCTTTTCAATTAATTTTCATAATAAGTGAATTTTTATATAATATTTGAATATAATAAATACTAGCAAAATTCATCATATCACAATTAAAAAAAAAATTATATTAAGAAGTAAAAACTAAGTATATAAATCAGGCAAAAAAGTACCTTATTTTATATTGTTATTATAGACGTATCAAGAAATAACAATTTTGCATACTCTATCTAATGAATTTATTGTTTTTTTTTTTTTTTTTTTTTTTTTTTTTTTTTTTTTTTTTTAAGTTGACAAGTTTAAAAAAAAAATCGGTAATATTTTTTATTGATACAATTGGTAATATTAAACATAGGTACAAACTAATATTTTATTTAAAAACATCTGGGTAGGATTGTGTATGGATGGGCCTAGGTCTAAACAAAGATTGTGCGTTAGAGCCGATTTAGTTGTATTTGAAACCGAGCCTAAACATGTCTCCTGATCCAGCCCATATGAAATGCAATATATTTTTTTTTATTGAATTCAATTGGAGAAAAAAAAAGTATGAAACAAATAGATAAAAATAAGCCCTGCCAATGGTTTTCATCAATTTTCTCCTTCTAAATTTACTTAACAAAAGAAAAATTACTACTGATCTTCATTATATTATTTTGTTTCTTATCTTTTTTTTGTCTTATAATTTGAATTTCATAAATTTGAATAAAACAAAGAAAGAGTTACTTCCTGATTTTTGAAAAAATTGTGATGATCCAATTGGGGAATGGGGATTCTTAGTAAAATTGGGGCTTCTTGAAAATATAAAAAGATGCAAGATTCTATACTTTAATTTTCTATATGTGAATTTATATGCAAAATTGTATAATTTTCTCTGAAGAGAAAGGAGTAAAGTGAAAGATGAATTAAATTATGTGTAATGAATAGGTTGGATTCATTACAAGAAAAAACTTATTTATATTCATTTATTTAAGAAATGCATCAAAGTTTAAGGCTTCATTATTAAATTGAGTCAAATTCAAAAAAATAAAAAATAATATATATATATATATATATATATATATGAACATAAGTGATAATCACTTATGTAGATTTAAAATTGGATTGTGTAGTCTTAAAAAAAAAAAAAAGGATTGTGTAAATTTATAAATAAGTTCACAAGTTATCAAATTATTAATTGTAAATTATTGATGATGTAAATGGTATAATTTGTAGACAAATACATAAATAGTTTTCAACAATATTATGATTGATGTGATGAATGGTGATTATAATTTTATAAGTTAATGAACAAAATTCATTTCAACAAAATTAGAGTTTCATTAAAATATTTGATCAAACTGAAAAATGTTATATAATTTCATAGTTGGGGATAAGAGATTTGATCTAACCGTTCTTGTTGGAAATATAGGGGAATGCCAATTAAGCAACAAGGCTTTTGGTGACCATGCACCATATTAAACCTAATTACATTGCAAGAATATAAAATGATGAACACCATGGAAAAACAGCCGAAGAGGATACAGACCCAAGAAATCTTTATGAATTGCAACTGGTAATATTTGTTCCAATAACTTAATTAAAATGAAACATTAGCTGTAATTAAGAAAAATGAGTTTTCTACATATAATACTACGTTTGAGATTATCTAATCTGATTTTGATGTCAGGCCATGTTTACAACCCAACAGGCTTAATTCACATACTCTGTGAACTTGAGGTGCCAATTTTCCAAATGGAGTGGAATTTTTTTTTTTTTTTTTTTTTAAGGTAAGCTAAAGATCACCACTAGTAGACAGTAACGAAGGAAAAACTCTTTGTAGGATCAACTGATGAAACTAATACAACATAGCACAACAATCCTGTATTCCCAAAACTAAAAGAACTCAAAGTCCAGATATTTACCCCCAGGCTTCATGTCTGTCCCTCCTCCTCCTACTCCTCCTCCTCCACCTCCTCCTCCAATTCCTCCTCCTACCATCCTTTTACTGCCGCTACCAACCCCAATTGTGTCAACTACTGGTCCAAACTTCCCGGGAAACTCAGCCTCCACTGGTCTAGGCACTTCTGGTGGGGTGCTGCAACGTATTAGAGCCCAATTTACGCCCTCAAAGAAGGGGTGCTGTTTGATCTCAGTTGCACCCCTCTTCACCCCAAGTCGGTGCTGTGGCTCCTTCACCAGCAAGCCTTTGATCAGATCCCGACTTGCATAAGTAGTTGCTGGTGACTCTGGGAATCTGAGTTGCTGCCCTACTACATTGAATAGTGTTGCGCGGTTTCCTGAGCCTTTGAATGGGGTTTTACCATACAGTAATTCATGCAAGAAAATGCCAAATGTCCACCAATCAACTGCACTGCCATGGCCTTCTCCCTTGATAATTTCTGGGGCTAGGTATTCATGGGTTCCAACAAATGACATAGATCGGGCTGCAGTAGGCTCTGCAACAAGCTCTGGAAGTGTACTGGCTGGCAACCCAAGCTCAACTCGAGTTTTTCTGGTCTTCTTCTTGCCTTTTTGAGGGAATATCCGGGGAATAAAACACGCAGGCTGGATGCATACTGAAGAAGGCTCAATACAGGCAGGTTGGACGCAGAATGCACCACCAGCTGCCCGTTTTGAAGGGTCAGAATCCAACAAGGAGGTTTTTATCAAGGTTGGGGAAACGGTACATCTTAGGGAAAGGTCAAAGTCTGAAAGCATTATGTGTCCATCATCACGAACCAAAACATTTTCAGGTTTTAAGTCCCTGTACACAACTCCAAGCATGTGAAGATACTCAAGGGCCAACAGAACCTCTGCCGCATAAAACCTGCATGCATAAAGAAAAGAGCAATTATATTTCTGTCCACTGGAAAATACTTACAAAGTGAAAAAGCACCTGTATGGACAGCATGATAACAACACAGCACTGCCATGTTACTACTGACAAAAGCAGATAAAAACTTCTCAAACATGCTAAACGTTATTAAGTGACAGTTGAACACCCAAGATTTTAATCTTTCAGACAGTGTGTAGAGCATTTAAAACGGTTAAGGTGGATGCAACTGGTCAATGTAAGCATTTAACATGCTTATTTTGTTGATACTGTTATTTCTTATCATTAATACAAAGTACTAAAACAATTTCAGAGTTCTGTTTTGATCTCTTCATAGGAACTTGAACAGTAAACAGACCACAGAAGAGGTATTCAAGTGGAATAAGACCGCCAGAATTGTAAAACAACTCTGGTTACAGCACTGAGATAAAGCCTCAGAGATGTTCATCAAGTACAACAGAGCATCCTTTTATATCAAAGGCAGCAATATCAATGGAATAAAGGAATCTGAAAAGACTGATCCTACTAAATTGAAACATAGGGCCAAGAATTGAAGACAGACAAGAATTAGGGAAGAATGAGGATTCTGGATTAGAAAGTCATGGACACATTGCAAATAGCTGTCTCCTTCCACTGAAGCATTAGAAAATTGCTCTCCCATTGGCCTGTATGGGCAACAACCCACACCCCCCCCCCCCCCCCCCTTCCCCCAACATTCCGATACACAGGTGTCCACCATACCTGGCACATTCTGTTTTTTAATGTAAAGAGTCACTAGTGGATGCATATACCTGTACATCCCCATGATCTGACTGTGTCATAAATGGGATGGCAATACCGTCCTATACCTCCATCATAAATTGATGAAAATCAGCATTGCAGTCTTCAAGACCCACAAAAAACTGGTAAAATCGGTCCCAGATTCCAAATCTCAAGGTTGAAGTGCTGGGTCCTATTTTCACAGGTTTTTAAAAATCACCAGTTATAGGGTACCAAATGGACTGGTATAGAGGCCATTGAAAGTTGAACCATAGAGTCTGGTTTTTGATACACCGGAACTAACCACTAACCCCGTATGTTATTCTCTTGGAATATTATATGCCTAAATTACATTATATATGTTCTTTAATACTTTATGAGTCAGCTTCTAAAACAAATTCAACATTTCAATCTTATAGTTCAAAGCTAAAATGTTACGTATTACACAAATAAAGTGCAGCAAAAGGCATATTAAAGGCCAAGATTTAGATACATTATTGAGTTCATATATTGCTAAGGCTTTACCTATAGGAAGGAGCCATTTTATAATGATGCTATGGGAGAATCAGAAAGCAACTCTGTACATCTAGTACACGTGTGTGCGTCTGTAAGATAATATCATGAATAAGTGGAAGTTTGCATGGGTAGAAAAATCACATGAAACTAGAAGATAACCATAAATGCATTGCAAATAAAGCATCTGTAACGCATATCTCTATGATTGTAACATTTATGGTATTCAAAAACTCTTGAGATGGCAAGATCATGAGCACACATAATGAGATATGACCTCAAATGGATATAAAATGACTGCGTAAAGAAAGAACACTGATTTAAGTATGAGAATGAAGCCCTAATGGGAAAAAAAAAATGATCTAGACAGATGAGAGAATGCTTCTACACCGTATAACATACCGTGCAGCATACTCGGAGAAATGTTTCCCAGGTTGCCGTTGCCTTAAAGTGTGAAGATCACCCCCTGGACAATATTCCATGACCAAGCAGGAGAATCTGTCAGTCTCAAAATGTGTATATAAAGTTGGGAGAAATGGATGGTCCAGCAGCTGCAAAATCTCCCTTTCTGTCTGAGCCCTACTCAATTTCTTCCTGCTAGCAAGGGATGCCTTGTCCATTACTTTCATTGCAAAAAAGCAACGAGTCCCACTCAGCTCTGAGAGATACACACTGCCAATGTCACCACAACCAAGCCGCTTGAGCAATCTAAAATGACTCATTCCCAAAATTCCATCCCTAGCTCGGATGGCAAGAATAGCCTTCCACCTGGGATCATTTCCTTTGTGAGGCTTATTAGCACTTCCAGTAATGTTGCTCCAATTACTATCATCACTAAGGCCACTACTATCACTTGCTCGACTAACACTAGTTTTTGCACTCTCAAGTGAATCCCCTCTAACACTCCCTTTTATATACTCAAAGTTCCTCTCCACACTAAGCATTCCATCGCTTGTGATTGCATCACTCCGATATGTACTGGCACAGCTATTGACAACACTCATAGCTGTAACAACACCAGTACTGTCAATGCTACTATGTGGACTTACGTTGCCACTTGGAGGCAAAGAAGCATCCCACACACATTCCTTGTCATCAGAATCTGGGTGGAGGGAGTTTTCTGTATTTTGTGATGCACGAGGAACTGAAAATGGTGAACACAGAGCACCAACATCATTTAGTTCTTCAACCAAACTTTCTGCAGGCGAAAGAACAGCTGGGCCTGGTTTTTTAGCAGGAACCCGAATGGAAAGATCTTCCAGAAATGGACCCTTCATGGACAAGCTCTTCATTAAGCATCCTGCCTCAGATTTGTTTTGACCTATTGGAACATAAACCGTTCTCATTAGATCCGTATCAACAGGTTCAGGGGGATGACTAGCCCCAGAAAAAGAACTAGAACCACCTTCCTCAAATGAATCCCCACTTCCCTTAAATGTGATGACATCGGGCATAAGTTCTTCACGTTCAGGCAAAGAGGTTTTTCCTCTCCATGTTCTTAGAGGTCCAGGTGAGTCTGAATCTTGAGAGTCCCTTGCTTCAGATCCATCTTCTCTTACGAAAACCATAGGCACATTTGGTATCTGACGAACATCTTTTACTGAAGCTATATGCGCATTTGATAAATGGCCCAATTCTCTTACTGAGACTGTACGCGCATTTGATAGATGGCCTACCTCACGCGCATTTGATAGCTGGAGTAGCTCGTGTGCATTGGATAGCTGAACTACATCATGCAAGTGAAAGTGTGGTAGCTGACTGAATTCCCTTACTGAGGCCTTATGTGCATTTGGCACCTCACTGGAAATGGGCACTTTCCCCATAACCATAAGTTTCCTTGATTCTTTAGCCCTTTCCATGTCCGGAAACCGTGTATCATTACATATAAAATATTCTTCTAGTCAATTAAATCTGCAAATAAGAATGAGATTTAGTTCAGTAGGTGCTCTACATTTTTGTTTAGATCTTACTGAATACTCTACCAAACAGCATAGTGTTTATTCCTTTTCAAAGACTATCCAATATCAATGAATATAAACTTCCTTCCTAATGAGTGAAAAACCAGTCACATAGAACTTTAATTCTAGCCAACACAAAGCATTACATAATAGAGTATTTTTCTATAACAACTAAGGCTGCTAAACGTCAAAACATCATCAATAAATAAACATATAAAAGAAATTGCAAGAGGCACACACAAGCAAATCTACTGCCTAGCCCTCTATTTGGTTGCCATGAAAGCCTTTTACAAGATAATATACCAAACAATTGTCCATTGTTCATTTAGTTTCCTAAATTACAAGACATACAGCTCAACTACAACATATAGTGGCACAATAAAGTTAAAAAAAAAAAAAATTGCACATTATAGAGCAAGCAAATTTGGAATGTGAATGAGAGCTTGTAGATGCATGATAGTATATAAAATTCCAAAAAATAAACACAGACCCTTTATTTTCAGGGACTTGATCTGCAAAACTCTTGAGCAGAAAATCCCCAATTTGCAAGATTCTCAGAAGACCCACCAGATCAAGCAACTCACAAAACCAATCAACTCCCTTACTTCACTCACAATCAACTATATTATACAAAAACATAATACTAAAAAAAAAAATAACTAAAATAACTGAAAAAGCAATACCCACCAGCTAAAAACACCAAAAATTTCGAAATTTACATTTCCCAAGTACCAATAATAAAAATGATTCCTTTATTTCCACTTAAAACAATTTCCACACACCCAGAAACTTGAAAGTGAGAGAAAGAATCTGGAATTCAAAAAAAGTGAGAACCAGAGAGAGATCTCGAAGTCCCAAAAAAACAAAAAATGAAAAAGCAAAAGGAAAAAAGGGATCAAATATACGTTGTCGAAGAAAACAGAGAGAGATAAAAAGTACCCACCACTGGAATTTGAAGCTGAAACCAAGAATTTGAATCTGTACAAGGGATTTTCTTCTTCTTCTTCTTCTTCTTCTTCTTCTTCTTCTTCTTTACAGAGCTTAGTGCATGTAAAAATATGAAGAGCCCGAGCTGTGAGAATTGCTCGAGCTCTTTCTTCTTCTATAAGATCACTGTTTTTTTTTTTTTTTTTTGGTTATATAAACATAGATATCACTCTCTCTCTCACTCACTATAAAACTATAATAACAGCAACAACTCTGTGTTGGTTTAATGTTAAATGTTGTTGTTGATGTGGGTTATTGTTTTTGTTGCTTTTGCTTTATTTTGGTTTGTGTTGCTGCAAAATGTGCACTTTTTGCAGCGAGACTCATGTGTAACAGTGAAGTGTGAGTGTGCATATGAGAGAGAGAGAGAGAGAGAGAGAGAGACAGATTTTCCTTGTCTGTGTTTATTTAATTTGGCTGGTTGTGGGGACATGATGGTAAAAGGTAGGGTCCAACGAGTGGAGCCCAACGTAAATGTGAGAGAGGGTGGGACCATTTGTGTTCCTTCTTTGAGCTACACCCTATACTTCTTTTTCAAGGTATTGCTCATTTGCGACTTTGTGTGTGTTTGTTTCTGTCATTCTTTCTTTCTTTCTATCTCATCAACCTGTGAAGTGATGATTCCTCCGACCGTTTTCCCTGATCGGGTTTGGATTCTGGATTTTGGATCCCTCCCACTGTCTTCTTTTTATTGTTTTTTTTTTTTTTTTTTTTTTTTAATTATGCAATAGTTACGCCAAGAAAATTTTTGGAATAGCTCTTGACATAGGAAGCACGGGTGATAAACATGAGTACGACGTGGATATAACACGAATACGGTAGCTTAAATGAAGTGTTTGTGTTTTCTAATTGATACATAAGTTGACATGCTAAATACCTGTGATGGACTCACATAAAAGTACTGAAATTCAATCACGAGTTAACATATAAGCAGGATGTATATTTGGGTATGAAAATAGGTGTGTTCATAGGCGAATTGAAAAGCTTGTAGCCACATAATCTAATGACATTTTCATAACATTTTTATTTTAAGTTGAAATGGGTTCTAGTATAATTTTTTTTTTAAATTATTTCGACCTATGGTGAGCTAACACCTTAACTTGTTGTGAGATTCTCTTGTGATGGTAGAAGAACAAGAATTAGATTTTTATTTACTTATTATTATTGTAAATAAACATATTTGAAATTAAATGATTTTGCCAAAATTTTTGTAGTTCAATTAGGTCCTCTCGATGTTTGTAATGAAAATATTCAAGATCATTTTTGCTTTAAGACTTAAAAGGCATGATATATTTATGAAACTCTTGTCAAACTTATAATGATGGACAGTTACACTTTTTTAAAAAGAAAAAAAAAATGGAAGAGTGGAATTTTTTTCCTGTTTGAATGTATTTTCACTTATGGAACTCCAAGATCCCTTTGAAAACAAGAAAGGAAAAAAAGAAAATTTCCACACTCCACAAGTGATAGCATCTAGAAGCTCCCCAACCCTACCTTTGTTTGCATTGAGTGTCTATATGATTATTACAAATGTGTAGGCACAGTCAGCTATGAATATTTGAGCATTTGAATAATTAAAGAAAAAAATAGTTCTTAAAAATAGCATCTGAATAATCATAGTTAAAAGACTTGATCTACGATCTCCTGGATCACATAAGATCTAAATACCACTAGATCAATCCCTTAAGGTTACCTATAAAGTAATGAGTCCTGAAATGATTAGAAGCTCTTTCCAATTTTCTTCTCTCTCTTTCATGTTTTAATTCTATTAAACAAATGCTACTTATTATTAATTAATAGAAGTTCAATACCAAAAGAGATTGATATGTGTGGATTTGAGATTGATGACTAGGTGCACCATATATAATGTTAAAACACAAAATAATAAAAATAAAAAAGATAGGGTCCACAAAGTAGGCAAGGTGGGCTTACTTTAGCATAGAATTTCCATTACTTTTATATATAATCTTGACCAACCACCGTAGGTATTATGTAGTATTTTTGGATAGAAGTGTGGGTGCAAGGCCAAGACGTACTCTGCTGCATGATGTGGCTATGAAAACGAAAAGACTAAAGAGTAATCTGTAAGAAAGAACATAGATTATGACAAACGTCAAAAGATTAAAGAAGGGCTGATCAAGAAAAAAGATATGAGGCAAATTGTAAACTCCTTCGACGACAGACTGTGTTCATACCTTACTTTAAAAGTTATTTAGTTTCATACAATATTATGACCTTGAGATTCGAATAGTACTCCACTAATAACAGGACCTTCTGAGTGTTTAGCAAAAAAAAAAAAAAAAAAAACAGTACCTTATGTCCTACTCTGTGTTTGGGGTTTGAATCTTATACCCCCTCCCCTATTTACCTAGAATTAACAAAAGAAAAATATACAGTTAACGACTTTAAGGTTTGGGTTAATGTTAGTCAGATTTAAAATTGACCATCTTGATTTCTAATCACTGTGAGAGAGAAGAAAAATAGGTAACAGTTTAGGGTACAAGTTAAGTTTAGAGATTAAATTAGTCAGTTTTGAAAAATTTTAAACTTGGATATCATTAGTCCAAAATAGTTTACCCAAAAAAAAAAAAAAATTATGACCACAATCCTCATCCATATATAGTATAGTTTCTTTTACGGATGTAGTTATTTAATAAAATAAGATTTGAATTTAATTATAATATCCACTTTATAACGATTGCTCAATATTATTAAGTCAAGACACAAATAATAATAATAATATATATATATATATATATATATTTTTTTTTTTTATGTTGAGGGAATTCGATCATAGGTCCATTATTCGACAACAAATAATCTACCAATTGAACTTACTTGAACCCTACAAATGTGTAGTATTCTTTATCTACAAATCAAGAATGATTGTCATCCAGAGAACCATGCAGCACCAAAAAAAAGAAGAAGCCAAAAACTATGCTTTATGTTTCATTGTTTTGTAGCACAAAATTGAAATGTCAATTAGGTGAAGAATTAAAATCCAAAAATGACAACAGGAGCAGCTTCTGGATCCCAATTGTTCTATTCTTTCATGTATTAATCAATCAGTATTTGGGATGAAAAAGTGATTGGGAGGTTAAAACTTTAAACCACTCTAGCTTAGCATCATATCCTTGATGGACAATCTAATGCTTGATTAATGATTTTTGGTTTTTTAGACAATAACTTGCCATTTCAAGTCTGGTAATTGATAGACATCATAATGGACATAGAATGTTCTTAGCTTGATTATGTTAATTGTTCTAATTATATAGCTAAATAACTTTAATATTACTGAAAAACATGAAATTCTTAAAAATAGATAACTTATAACCACAATTTTTTTTTTCTTTTTGGTAATTATAGGGCACATAATGATTAATAAGACTGTAAGAGTGCTCGGATTCATCAAAAAAATGAGTGCTCTGGAATTTGCTAGTCATTGAGGATGACAATTCTACTGTCATGAAGTCTTTAACTTCGACTGGCCCTCACTTGTCTCGGATGGGTCATGTATTACAGGATGTTCAACTCCTTGTCCATAGAATGAGATGAAGACAGTGAGTTCTATTAAACGAAGTGCAAACTCTGTAGCTCTTTTGTTGGCTAGGCATGCTAGATTTGTCACTGATGATGTTATTTCAGGACACTTTATTTGGGGTACTGTATTTGTGTTGTAACGATATCCTATTTATTGTATCATATTATAATTTTTAAAAAATTACTCATATCGCCATATTGTACTCATACCCATACCCATACCCATGTTTGTGCATCCTAAATTATTTAGATAGAAGATTCTCCTCCACAAATTATGGAGGCTCTGTACTTTGATTCTACTCACATTCAGAATTAGAAGATAATTGTTCCCCTTTTTATGGGTAAACTAAAAAACATTTTCTTTACCAAAAAGAATATTAGAGATACCACTTTATTAAAAAATGGTTAACCATACTAATAAGGGAAAATGTAAGGGATAAAAAAAGGTTTTTCTGGGTTGTCTACTTCAATATGAACTATCCATATATAACTGGAAGTTCCTAATCAATATTTCAACTGTTTGCTTATAGACACACGCATTTTCACACCCAATTTCACAACTTGTTGATTTATACGATTGTGAGTAATCAATAAAAAGTTGTGGGTCTATAAAAACAGAAGTGAGTATAAAGTGTTTGCCACTCATAAACATACATTAGCATATTGTGAAATTGTGTATAGAATTGGGTCATATCCCTAAAATTATTCATATTTCAAGAATGAAAAAACGCATGATCTATGACACCAGGACAATTGATTTCATTACAAACAGAAGAATGATCATGCATGCATTGTCTTGTAATCCTACATTTGGAGACTTTTATTTTTATCGTTGGATGACTGTTACACTTGGAGACATTGTAGCTTGGGTCCAATGTCCTATACACCAGACTCGATAAGATGCTGACACATGTCCAAAAATTACCATGTGACAGAATTTCATCAAGTCTTGTAAACATTAATTGCAGCTTGAGTCTAGTGTCCTATGCACCAAACTCGATAGGATGCTGTCACATGTCTAAAATTACCACATGACAACATTTCATGAGATCCAGTGCACAGAACGCGCCTAACCTAAGCCTCTCTCCAGAGAATAAAAACAATGGTCAATCGGACAATTTCAAAGAAAATGATCAGTACTGTGAGCGTGCATGGTCAATCAGTGTCTAGCATGGCAGATTGGCAGTCAATAATTGACAAAAAAGAGATAGTAGTAAGAACGGTTAGGGGATTGTGACTAATGAGAGACTCAATAGAAAGAAAGTCAGTGTGATTGGTCAGCTTCTGTATGTTTATCACTGCTATGGCTGGTCCATTGTGTAGCCGCTTAAGACAATCGTTCCTGACTCCCTTAAGGCATTTATTCCTTTTATAACATGTATAGGAATACTTTTATGGTAATTGTAATAATGCTTAATTTGGACATTATTCGTGAAATAATAATGGATATGCTAATCACAAAGGTTCATTTGAGAGATACATTTTGCCTATATACTAATAGTAATTGTAATAATATATGCTTTGGAGTTTGGACATTATTCATGAAAAATAAAATAAAATGCTAATCACAATTTAGGTTTATTTGAGAGATGCATTTTGGCCTTTATTTGGTGGTAAAGGAATTGGGGAATAGGAAATTTTCAGTTTCCAATCTCTCAGGGGTCAACAACATCTGGTAACTATAAACAGTTTCAAGGAATTGAAGGATGGAAGAAAAATACTTTTATGTTTTTATGAACTAAATAAAACCATATGTGGCCAAGTTAGGGATTTGTGTTTAAGAGATCGTATTAGGCTAAAATATTGTTTTCATTTTTAAAGTTTGCATGAATTTTGCTTTTTGTTCCTACATTTTAAAAAGTTGGTTATACATTCCTAAATTCTTTAAAAGATTTTTTTCAATAGCTTAGGGACAAAAAAGAAATTTTTACAATAATTTAGAGATGAAAAATGAGCTTTTTAATTGAAAATTAATTTGTGTAACACTTTCAATAATTTATGAACAAAAAATGAAATTTTTTAGGGACAAAAATAATATTTTAGCTAACCAAATTTTAGTATTGATATACCAATATTTAAGATAAATTCAAAGCATACATACATAATAACATTTTGTGTGTGTGTGTGTGCGCGCATGAAAGATAAATATAAATCTTGACTTTTTAATGCTGTAGGAATTCATAATTCATAGATATATTGTATTTTGGAAAAAGAAAATTACCATATTCCTAAGCTTTAATGAGCATATAAAAGTAATTTAATTTGTTATAAAATATATTAAAATATTTGAAAATGAACATAACATTCTCATCAAAACTATACATTATAAAGCAATTTTTAAGTTTTGGGACGACCATGGCTCCCAATCTTGTATTTGGCTCCACCCATGAAATAAACCTGGATTAGGGGAAAATTTTTATTTTCATTGAATGTTATAATTTAAAATTAATTCCTTGACTTTTTTTATTGGTTTGGAAGTTAAAAATTAATAAAACTACGTTGTTTTGTTGCACTTAAACGTGATAAATGGACAAAGGTGAATGGAAGGACAACATTAGAAACAGATTGAAAGGTTAAAGATTCAATTGAAAAAAAATTAAAACTATAAGGATGAAAATGAAAAAATATGCTAAATTTATAAGTTTCAATTTTAATTTTACCTAATTATCACTTAATTGATGAGTAGTGATGGTTCAATACTTTTTTACGCTTGTTAGTTGTTATACCGAGTTCAAAGAAAGCTCAAGTCACCATAGTTTTGACTTTTGAGTCTTTGAGTGGATCAAATCCTAAAGGAAAATCCTTTTTTGTATTATGATTCTTTAGAATCCTTAGGATAATTTACTATGGAATTATTTAAATTATAATAATCTATGATTAAATGAATAATTAAGATTTTATAACAATGTTAGTAATTAATATCTTAATTAGATACAAAAAATACTAATCAATGTTTATTTAAATATTACTAAAGTGGCAAAATATGGACTATTAGTTTAATTGTAGATGATTAAAATTCTAAAAACTCAATTATATATAAAGTTATTTTAATAAGAACTTTGTTGATACATTTTTGTGTTTCCAATAAAGATATTCATGATTCAAATCCTCCATCTCCATTGTAACTATTGAATAATTAAAAAAAAAACTTGTAAATTTACTCAAAAAAAAAATCTTATCAGATTCAGTATTTACAAACTAATTAACTATCAATTACAAAGAATATACTTCCACAACTTTTTTTTTTTAATGAGATATTTCCACAACTTGATAATGCATAGATGCATGCATGAGTCATTGTCCATCTTATTTTATGTACAGGCATAATGGAGCCACCATTTATGATATGTCACATTCAAGAAAATATAGCTACACTTTCTTGAATTAAAATGAAAACGACTTTCCATGTCGTGGAGGATATCTACGTGCATTTTTAATAGAGATGTCTATGATATTGGTTGACTGGTTATCTATTTCTTCGATCCCTATTTTAATAAATAATAGAAATTAACATGATTATGCTTTTAATAATGTGGCTCATACGTTGATTCCTGTCTTTATATTAGTTAACAAAACAAAACAAAAATTACAAACTTGGCTTTAGGGTAGCTTGGAGTCTCAATTCTCAAACTAATCGAAGTTTACTTTAGAGTTGAGGTTGAAGTTTTGTGTTTCATAAACGAAACTGCTTTTGTCTATTGCTCAATTATTCCATTGAAAAGGATGGGAGTGAAAAGAACATGCATTAAAAAAAATACAAATTAGTTAACAGTAAATGAAATAATAATTTGTTTAAGTGCAGCATTGTAAAACCTCTAGCTTTTCAAGCAACCCAAATGCATATTTCCTCTTTCTTTTTTCGCTGTTAAAAAGAAAGAGACGCTATGAATTAATTTGGTTCGTTCTTAGTGGTATATTCACTTTTAACATAAATTCTTTAAGGGCTATATCTTTAAGTGTTGAACTAATAGCAACAGAGATGGAATTGATAAATGACTTCTTTTGGGTGGAAGACAAACCACAGTTCAATAGCAAATTCCTCAACAATTGGCCTAATGCCATACACGTTTATTTAAAGAGCAACAATCTCCTAAGATAACTAGATATAATTACTAGATAATTATTCAAATATTCAAATAGAGATAAAATACCTAGATAACTAAGCCTACTCAAATAAAGATAAGATAACTGGTAGAAAAGATATAGACTCTCAAAGGTTGGGCAACAATAGGACTCTTATGAGAGATTTACGTGGTACCCCACATGAACCATGTGCATTACAATGGACCAGTCAAATAATATATACAGTGGACCAGCCCTAGGTTAGCATAGTATGGTTAGGAGTATGTGTACAGTTAGCAATTTAGGACACAATAATATAATTGACTTGGGTTCTAACTGCTGTAAAAACAGAAGCTCAAAATATCAAGAATGATTGTAAAAATATTATGGACTTGAGAAAAATATCCAAAACAAATAATAGAAATTAGGAAGACTCAAAACATTGACAATCACATGCAAAAGAGAACACTTATGTGATTCGGCCATTGGCTTACGTCCGCAACAACAAAATAAAAAATTTTCACTAACAAATTTAGAGATGGAAGTATAGTGTAGAGGCACTCTCACAAAACCAAATCCTAAATACACTTGTAGCTCTCACTCGCAAATACAAAGATTAGGGACCACACCTAAAACGACAAGAAATTTTTTTCTATCTCGCACAACATCCTCAACTATGACTCTATTAACGACCTTGCTCTTAATGTGCAAACAAAGTATTCTACCCGTAGTGTAAGTCTATTAACCATGATTAATGTATGGTTAGTCTAGCCTCCTATAATTATTCCACATTCGGTTCATTGTTATATGAAACTAAGTAAAGTTGTATAGTTAGTTTAGGCCATTAGACCGAATTAACTCCTTCAATCTCTCTTTCTCTCTCTTTAGATCTTACAGAAACGTTTGTCGTTTGTAAGAAAAAATATAAAAGAAATAAAGGATTGATTGAGGGGGTGGCAAAAGTCCATCAGCATAGCTTGAGCTTTTTCATTCATGAAATTAGAAAAAAAGCTATACAAAACAGTGAAAGAGAGAGATTAATAAAATAAGCAAGAACTTAACAACTAAAGTAAGTAGTAACCTAACAAAAATTGACCAAGTACTTAGTCAAAGCATAGGTTTTATAATTGAAATCCAACTCAGCCCAAATTTTAATCTTCAATTTGAGCCGCACTCATTGAATTCCAAAGTGAACTGTTATCATAATGTGACTTAACTGAGTTTAGTAAAATTTTCAAGCTCTAATTTCGAGGTTATGGTAAAACATATAATAGGACACGCGTAGAAAGTCGAATCCAATGGCACATGAAAAAAATCATTTTTAATATAAAAAAAAATTGTGAAAATGTGCTGATGTGGCAAGAATCTAGATGGATGATGGGGATCATGATTGGCTAATCTTTTGTGGCGGATGGTCACGATCAATTGGACAAGTTGTCATGTGGAAATCTCAAATCCCATGAAAGGCTTTTACATAGTTGGTGATTAGAATGATTATTATAGAGCTCAAAATCTTTACCCACTCGAAATTGCTAAAAACTCATACCCACATTTCCAAAAAAGAAGTATTTTGCTATCTTTTGTTGTGGGCCTTGCACTTGTTCCCTGTGCTTTTTGAAAAGTTGGGCAAATAAGAGGTTTGAAAGTGTGGGATTTTGGTTATTGGAATTAGGAAAAGTGTAATAAGGCATTCAAAGGTGGGTTCTTTCATGATTCCTTTCTCACTTGTGTTTGGTCCACTTATTAAAGGCTTTTTCAGTGAGTGTTCTAAGTTATTAGCTGTGAATGATGCACTAAATAAGGAGCATAGGTCCACTTCTTTTTTTGTTCTTCTTGATGAGAGTGAGAGGGAAAAAGGAGAGAGAGAGAGAGAGAGAGAGAGGAGAATGAGTAACTTCATTATAATATCATACATGCAGTACTCACTACTCTTACTATAGAAAGTTGGAAAGGTTTTTGAGCTCACTAGAATTGGAATTTTAAATTCATAACTAAGAGGAATAGGGATCCTAATTTTTGGAAGTACCAAATTTCTTTTAGGTTTTGGAAACAGAAATTGTAGGATTTTGAATATAATAATCTCAATTGTCTTTACTTTTATTTAAATCTTAAAAATCTTGCATTAATGCGTTTGTAATTAATCCTTTTGAGTCCATGTTTTGCTTATTAAAAGATAAACAACCAAAAATTCAAATCCAAGATCATTTTTTGCTCTTTCCCACAAGCAAATTTGCCATTCAAAAGGAGTTTCTTCTTCTTCTATGCCTATTGCAAATAGAATAACTTCATCCCAGAAATTCCATTCCTGTACTAAAAAAATGAAGTTCACAGATATCTATAAATGATCTACTATTATTTGCCCATTACCTTTCTTTTTAGGACTTTTGGGTGACATGCACATTATCAAACTTGTCGTTTTAGATTAATGGAATCCTATTCACACAAATAAAGTTAAAAACATATTCACAAGATAGATATATTTAACATGATTTGGTCAACTTTCATAGACTATACCAATCAAAATTCATTGTTAACAATGATGATTACAATCATACTCAACAAAATCTCGTAAATCTCACCACTCTCAAAGACACAAACTAACTCAAATCATAATACACCTAAAGCAAACTCTCACTCGATACAAATTTGACACTCTTAATAGTTCTAAAATCCCAATAGACATAATGGTACTCTCATGTTATCAAAACAAGTAAACTATCAACTCACACACAAAAGAAATCTTTAACCCCTAAATAACTATCAAGCTACTTTTGGAAGAAATTCATTCTTATATGAGCCTTTTCACTCCCCATATATGACTTCTTTGAGTAAAGTCACTAAATCTTTTACATGAGTGTTGTTGAACAATCAAACTAAATTACTTATTTGACAAGAAATATATTTATTAACCTTTTACACTAAGAATTGTTTAGTGGTAATGAAGTCCAAATTCTTTTGAGTCAATTTTCAAAGCAATCTGGAAAAAAAAAAAAAAAAATCTAATCTCTGCCACCTTGCATACAATATTTCTTTCTGAGATAGTATATTCTTCCATTGCCAACAGATACACAAGGAGAAGTCGACTAGGTGTTATTAGTTTTCCTGATCAACTGGAGTAAGTGCACAGGAAGAAGAAGAAGAATAAACAAAGACTTGTTTATGTTGATGGGTTTATCTTTTTTCTAAGTTTTTGTACTTGTCTTGCAATGAGAAACAAAGACTTGTTTATGTGATAATCTTGAAAATGCATAAAACAACAATTAGAAGAACTAAAAAAATCATTGTTGTTCTGATGAAAAAAGAAAAGGAAAAAAGGAAAAGAAAATCCAGTATTGTTAATGTGGTGACAAAAACTAGCATGTAGAAAAGAACTTCTGTGTCGACCTTATAAAGTTATGATTGATCCTGGTCCATTGATGTCCCTGAAGAGATAGAAAAAGAGAGAAAAAAATTCAAAAAGGAACAGTTTCTGCCACTTCCAGCTAATGTACCTCAGTTTTGTTGTTTTTTTGTTTTTGGTCAGCTCTTGCCTCACTTTTGTTGTTCACTACAAAAGGTCCAACAAGAGAGAGAGAGAGAGAGAGAGAGAGAGAGAGACTGGGCTGTGTTTTATTAAACAACTAATGGTGGGAGGCCCAACCCTTGTTTCAGAACTAAAATACCAAACTAGCTTAATAACTCATTTGCCAAACTAGATAACAAATTGGATGGACCCTCATCACTCATTTACACCAAACAAGCTTAAAATGGCGGTGTATATATGTATATATAAATATCACTTGGTCCAGGCAAAATGTCTCACCTTGCCCCACAAGCACAAGAAAGGTTATCAATTCTTACATTCAATAAAGAAAAGAAGATCCTTATCATTTGTGCTACTGCTCAAATTTTATTATGTCTACATTTAAATGAACTTATTTTTGTTTATTGTGTAAAAATATAATTGTACTTTGAAAAATGTAATATGACAATTTATATAGTGCAATACCAAAATTTTTAAAGCCCATATTTCGATTTGGAGAGTTTCTCTTGTAACAGATTTAGTATGTTTATTAACATATAAATTTAGGATTTTATGTTTAGGGGGCGAAATTGTGGTACTTATATATTAGCCAAGACAAACTCTGACACAAACACATATACACTTTAATATTTTGTTTCTCAAAAAAAAAATTACACTTTAATATTTTAATACTAGAATAAGTCATAAGTCATAAACATATTGTATACAAAGTTATCAATGTTGAACTTATCATCTTTTGAACTCTAATGTCAAAAGTTGTCTAGTTTGATATTAGCCATGTACAAAAATATCAACAACAAAAAACTTAGTATATCCTATAAACTTTGTGCTCAATGAAGGTCTTTCACAGAAAAAAATTTCATCTTTTACCATTTTTATATTTTTATAGTCAATTCTTAAAATTTTAATTTTAATAAAAATTACAAAATTGTCTGCCAAAGTGAATAAAAAAATTCAATGAAATCTTGAAAGCCTTCAAAAATATGAATGATCCAAAACTTTAATAAATTCAAATGTAAATTTTACAATAAAAAATGAAATTTAGAAAACAAAAACTACATGACCTCTCTAATCAATAGACCAACTGATAAATTCCTTTATTTTTTTAAGGGCATAATTAGGCTAACTCAAAAAAAAAAAAAAAAAAAAAAAAAAAAAAGGTTTTTTTGAAAAGCAATTTTGGGGCGTCCAACCATATGTGTGGCCATGCCCTTGTATAAAATCCTACAAAGGATGCCATTATTGCCATCAAATTATCACCTTCAACCTTTCCCTTTTTATATGAAAGTTGTAATAGTTAAAGGTGCTATGCTTAAATCTATGGACCGGTGTGACTCAACTATAAGTTGAAGATGGTCTTTGGGCCCATAATATGGATGATTTGGAATGGGTTGGGAGTGTGGAATTTTTTTTGGGCTGGGCTGCTGATGATCAATCTTGCCTCAAATATTCACATCTGGATCCAATTACCATAAATATAAATATATATATATATATATATATAATTTTTTTTTTTAGTTTACAAGGTTCCATTTTTGTAGGAGTAGCTAGTGCTTAATGCATAAGGAAAATGACAAGTGCAAACAAACAGTTATACACAAAGTTTGAAGTTGTACACACAACTTTATGTATAACAGAGAGTGTGTAATAAACATTACTCTTTCTAATATATCAAGAGTCTTATAATTTAATAGTATTACATTGTCTACATTATGAGGAGAATAATTAAATTGACTACTACTTTTTCCTTAATGTGTCAATAGCCTAAAACCCATTTATATACATATTTTTATTATAAGCAAGTAACTTAAAAATTTACCGACCAATATATATTTTAAAAAATCACTAAAAACATTGTTTATATTTTCAAGGACCCGTAAATTTTATATATTTCATAGTTTCATGTTGAATCTCATCTGATATACCAAGGCGTACATATGCATAACTTTGCCTATTTCATAGATAATCCCATTAGTTTATCATGTACAAAACTGGACTTCCAATAGCCCCAAAAATTTGTAAGAGCAAAGAGATCAAGGGATTTTTCTTTTTAGAAGTCTTTTAACTGGAAGAGTAAGGTTTTAGTAAAATTAACTCTCTCCCTCTCTCTATCTAACAAAAATGTACTTCTAGTGACAATAAAATTTGTTTTAGAGTAAAGAGATAACTTAGTTTATGGGAAGGATTTGTGAAAAGTTAGCTATATGACTTCAAATAACATGATGTATTTTTTTCGTTGATCACTCTTTAGACACACTAATCTAGTTCAGCCTCCATGTGAAAGGGAGGATACATACGCCGGATATATGGTATACCTCATGATCAACAACTAAGTAAAGTGGCAAGTTGGTTAAGACTTTATAAGAGCACTTTATAGATAGTTAATTTCTCTTTTGTCATTAATTCTTGATGAACCAAGGATGAGTTAAGCATGCATGATATGGTAGATAAATGAATCTCTTTCTTACTGATCAGGCTTAAAATACTTCACGTAGGTTGAGCAACTCTCTGCAAAGATAGCATGAATAAAGCCAAAAGTCTATACACATAAAGCATGACTTTATGAGTGACGGTTTCTCAAAATAGGGGCTGACAACTTTAACCATGATTGAGCGAAAGCATGAACCTCGCTACCCTACTGCACCACCATAATATTATCAACTTGTAATTCTTTAGCCTAATGCATTACAAAAAAATTCAAAGGAAACAAACATTTTAGAGCAATTACACAAGATATAATGCGGAGGAGGCAGCTATTTCTAGTTGCATTGTCCTCTCTCTTCCTCTTCTTCTTTTTCCGCTACTTCTTCATCTTATTCAATGTCCATGTAAGATCCACCTTGATAGCTAAATCCAAAAATGCCATTACAATTTGTGAAACCCCTTTGCAGCACAAAAAATTTAGCCTCTTGATTGGAATCTTAACCCGTCCAGACAACTATAATCGTCGCCATTTCCTTCGCCTTGTCTATGGAATCCAATCATATCCCCCAGCTCACATAGATGTGAAGTTTGTCTTTTGCAACCTCACAAAGCCTGAGCAAAGAGTATTGATAGCTTTAGAAATCCTACGTTTCAATGACATTATCATCCTCAATTGTACAGAGAACATGAACAGTGGTAAGACCTACACATACTTTTCTTCACTCCCACGTATCCTTTCAAGGTCTTATGACTATGTCATGAAGGCTGATGATGATGTTTTTATCAGGCTTGCACCATTGGCATTGTCCCTTGAGCCATTGCCTAGGCTAGACTTGTACTATGGATTTGTAATTCCATGCACTAGCATGAACCCCCATGTGGATTATATGTCAGGGATGGGGTTTTTGTTGTCTTGGGACATTGTTGAATGGATTGGAAATTCTAATATCCCTGAAAATAACACGAATGGTCCCGAGGATAAACTAGTTGGGAAATGGTTGAAGATGGGAAATAAGGCCAAGAATCGATTTTCTAACAAGCCAGCCATGTATGATTACCCGGGAACAAATGGGAGGTGCTCACATGAGCTTATACCAGAAACTGTGGCTGTTCATCGATTGAAAAGGTGGGATCAATGGTCAAAGGTGCTTGAATATTTCAATGTAACCAAAGAGCTAAAGTACTCCAACCTCTACAATATATGATTTACACTCGAAATTAATGCAGAAAAAGGATTCCTTTAGAGCAACTCTAGCAACTTTTCAATATTTTTGTATTGTTTGAACAATGAACAGTGACATTTACCTTTAACTTACCTACTTTTTCAAATACATCTTTCAACAGATTTTCTATCTTTTTTCTATCTTATTTAAATATTATTTCTTCATTCATTATTTATTCATTTTTTAATACACATATTCCCATACCCCCATCCCCACTCCTTTCTTTGCTAATTTTTTATTATGTTTTATTTTTTTGCTAATGAACACTAGCACATCAGGTTTGGAGAATGGCTGTTCATTAGCAATTTTTTTTATTTTTTTTTAATTCTTCTTAAAGTTTTAAAGAAGCTATTAGAGCTCGTTTTTCCCCTTTTTTCTGGTTTCATTCTCTATATTTTGGCTTTACCTACTCTATTGGAGATGCTCTTAAATTTAGATAGATTACTAGAAAAAAGTTTTGTTGCCAAATATCGAACTTGAAATTTGCTTGTTTGATGATGTGTGTATCTCATGAGTATAAGATTTCCAATGCACAATTTCCAACCTCTATACGAACCTAGATTTTGATGCTCTATTAGTCAAGATTTTTTTTTTAAAAATTATTTTTAAAAATATTTTTGGTAACTAAAAAATGGTTAGAGCGGACGACTAGTGTGTCTTCCTTATAATAGCACTCTAACTGCTCTCAGGTTAAGATCCCACCACACAGTCGCTAATGAGCTAGGTGAACAACTTGCAAGTGGGGTATAGAGAGTCGCAACATGTTATTAGTGGGGGAACTCAAATTCATGCTCCAAGGCATGTTGGTCCAAGCGCTTACCACTTGGCCAACCAATGTATAATCACCTCCCACATAATGCAAAAGCTATTACATAAAGAGGTCAATATTAGGTAGCTATGATACATACACACAAAAGAAGTGTGCATCATAAAATTATACTTAAAATTTAGAACATCATACTTACCCTAAACCAAAATCCAAGTGGCTAGAATTTAATTTGTTTTTACAAGTGGTCATGGGCTGGTTAAGTTTGGGTAGGGTCAAATCATCACTCAACCAGTTCATTTGGGTGGAGAACTCTCTCACCTTTGCTGATTGATGGATTGGACAAATCCTTATGTGTCCTATCTTTAGGGGCCTTATACAGTCAAGTGGGGACATCATGTATAACCAACCAAAAACATAATATAAATTTATAAGAAGCCACATTTACATAAATTTACATCTCCAACAACTAAAAATCACAAATTTACTACCAAGCCATATGAAAAAAAAAAAAAAAAAAAAAAAAAAAAAACCATATGAACTACAAGTTGGTGCATGAAAAATAACCCAAGAGCTCGAATATCGTCTTCGTTGTCCATAACCGCTCAAAGAGAGCTCAAACTTGTCTTCAATGAGTTGCCATTATCATTGAGGTCCTTGTTCATGAAAATGATGTCCTCCATTGCAAAAAGTGAGAGAGAGATCGAAAAAAATAAAAAGAAAAAAGAAAAGAGAGAGAGAGAGAGAGAGAGAGAGAGAGAGAGAGAGAGAGAGAGAGAGAATAAGTTGGATATATAGGATAAGGTGTATAAATATGTACAAAAAGCCTATAAATATTATTTGTTTGTTGGGCGAGATCTTATCAAACTTGCCATTAGTCTGACCACTTGAAATTTTATTTTTTTGAGAGAGTTTTAACCTATGGCGTTTATTTTTGATGATTGCTTTTTATCATCAAACCAAGATGCCAATTAGTTTTTGGTGTTGGCAGGGATTAAATCCCAGATCTCTTATACAACTATCAAAGACTTTATCAATTGAGCTAATTGGAACCCACACCACTTGAAAAAAATTTAAACAGCTACACTTGATTATAAATTTATAATCATAACATCTGCCATCGTTATGGTTGGATCACATGGGGCTTATTTGAATTCATGTAATTTGATCACCCCTAGGTTATCATGATTTACATTGATTACAATTGATCTCGTATTATTTGGTTTTTTGTCGTTTTAACATGGTAGTGAATAGTGAGACATTATAATCAAGTTTAGAAGTCAACCTAGCCCATACCACTACAAGAAATATGGGTTTAGGTGGCATTTTTTTTAGGGACATTTTAAAATCTACCGCTATAAGTAGTATATTGTGATGTTTTTAAAAAATGTTGCTAAAGAGTGAGCCTTTTGTGACGTTTTTCAAAAAACGTCACTGTAACCCAAAACAATAGTAGTGTTTCTTAAAACACCACAAAAAGTACAGTTTTAGTGCCGTATGTTTTGTTTATAGCGACGCTATATGTTTCCCAGAAATTTTTGTCTTTTTCCCACACAAAATTTCATTGAATTTTAGTTCCCACGGTTTTGTCCCTCCTTTTTCCCTACATGTTTTTTCATTCTTTTTTTTTTTTCTCAGACAAACAACTTCCCTTCGTCCCACTTCTATATTCTCCCCCCCCCCCCCCAATAACTTCTTCACATTCTCCCCCCCCCCCCCCCCCCCCCAATAACTTCTTCACACTTAGCCACCACTAACCATTGCCACTGCCCTTGCCGCTGCTAGTTGCTGCCGCCCTTGCCATTGCCGACCCACCGATCTACAAGCTCTTCCCTCTCTCTCTAGCCACCACCCACTACCACCAACATAGCCACCGCGGCCATCATCAACCTCCACTACCACCCACTGCCACCACCATACTTTTTTCCCTCTTTTTTGGTGTTCAAGTTTCTTTAATGTGTAAGTCTTTGTGTTTTAGCTTATGGGTTTGATTTGATTTGGTTTTTCTTTAATGGGTCATGGAGTCTTTGTGTTTTGGCTTATGGGTTTGCTTTGATTTAGTTTTTTCTTTAATGGGTCATGGAACTTTTGTGCTAACTTTTGTTGTTTTGGTTGATTTTGGTACAAAAAACTCTTATTCAAATTTGGATTTTTGAGAAAAAGACCTGAGCATCAAAGGCTGAATCATTTTAAGTTTATGTACAAGTTTGTAAATCTTGTATTTTTTTGAATTTTTTTGTTATTAGTTTTGTGGTTTAGCTAGCTTGAGATTAATTATAAAAAAAAAAAAAAAAAAAAGCCCACTGTCCACTAATGTGTACAAGGAGATTCTTCCATTAGATGATGATTTCTACTTAAAAATTATATCTTTAATGTGTCATCATTATTCTTTATATATATATATATATATATAGGCGTATATGTACTTTTCGTCCCTACATTTTGGGGTCATTTCTATTTTGGTCTTTACATTTCTATTTTATCACTTTTAGTCCATAATCTAACTAACGCGTGTTATTTTAGTTCTTTTCGTCAGCCAATAGACAGAAATAGCTGACGTGTCTAATAGACTGATTAAAACATTAGTAAACCGTGGCTCTCATCACCCATGCCACATGGGTTTCCTGCCCCCTTATTCACACGTGACCCTCATGTGACCCTCACTACAACCACCTATGGCGCGTGTGAACCCCCAAATCGGTCCACCTTCCCCTAAACTAAATCAGTCCACCTTCTCTTTTTGTGAACCCCCAAACCAAATCAGTCCACCTTCTCTCTTGATTTGAGATAGCCATCAAACCACCATCGCAGACAAACAAACCCAAAAATATATATACCTAAACCCATTTTTCTTGGAATAGCAGAGAAAAGAAAAGCAGTGAGATCTCTATCTCTATGAGATAGAGATCAAACACACAGGTATTAGCTCTGTGTGTGTGTATATCCTTATATATAGCTAGCTTTATATTATGCGTAGGGGCTACAATGTTGCTTTTGTATATTCATTGTTTGGGTTTTGACTTTATTATGTTTGTTTAGTTACTTTTAATTGTTTGTTGGTCCTTGTTTGGGTATGTGTTTCTTTGTGGCTTCCAATGTGGTCCTCGTTTTCCCCTGTTGAAGATAATGACTGATTCTGTGTATGATGTATACTAAATTAGTGGGCCAAAATGCTTATGATATATAATGTTAACATGTGTTTGTTTGTGGATTACTATGCATATGTCTATTTTTTATGACATTGTTGTTTAATATGTGTTTGTTTGTGCCTTCCGATGTAGTCCCTTTACTCCCCTGTTGAAGATAATGTGCATTACCATATTATATAATTCAAAACAGCTGAGGTGGATTGTGGAATGATGAGTGCTAATGAGTGTTGTTTTGGAATGTAGTCAGTATTATTTAACTAATGGTTAATATTTTGTTAACTAATGAGTGTTGTTTTGTTAACTAATGGTTTATATGTGTTTTGCATGTAGCATGAGTGAGCTATTTAGTTTGTTTGTGCATAATGGTGGGTATTTTACTAATAACCCTCGAAAATATGTGGGAGGTAAAGTAGATATAGTGGACAATTGTGACCCTGATAGGTGGTCCAAGACAAAGATTGAAGGTATATGCAGGGAGTTTGGGTACACATCTGTGAGCAGGATTTGGTATAAAATGCCTGGTAATGATCTAGAGAGGGCTAATTTCCATTTGATAGTTGATAATGATGATGCCATGTTTATGACAGATTTAGTAATTGGTCATGAAGAAATTCATGTGTTTTTAGAGCACCTTGTGGATAATCCTATACTAGTGGATGAAGGTGAGCATGTTGGGACAGATGTGCAACCATTGGCAGTGGAGCAAAACCTTTTAAGATATGGCAGTAGTGATGAAGGTAGTGATAATAGTACAAAAGGGAGTGAAGATTATAACAATAATAATGAGGATTACATTGAAGTAGAAGCTGAACAAGCCTACTCTAGGAGAGAAAGTAACACATCAATGGTTGAGGAGGTTGACGATGATGATGTTGTTGAGGTTGATGTTGCAGAGGTGTATTCTAGGACAGCAAGTAAAGAACCTATGACTTAGCACCCATTTGAAAACAAGGATGTAGTTGATAGTAGTGATAGTGGAGAAGGTGATGGTGAAGGAAGTGGCCTAGAGGATGAAGATGTAGTGAATCCTGGTGAGAGAGAGTTTATGGAGGACAATAGTGATAGTTGAGATAGTTCTGATGAGGATGTTACCGAACCAGTACAAATGGGTGCTGGTGTATTGAACTTTGATTATGACAATGAGAAGTTGCACAGTTTGAGGAATCATCATCTAATGATGATATTGGGGATGATACTAATGATAACTCTAAGGATGAACTGAAAACACATGTAGGAAAGGGAATGGGACAGAAGAGGACCTTCTTAGTGTTTAAGCCAGTTGCTAAGGCTAAACATATCAGATTTGAGAAAGATATGTTTTTCACAACACCTAAACAATTCAAAGAATGTATAATTGATTATGCAGTTCATGGTGACTGGGGGATTAGATTTGCAAAAAATGATTTGTAGAGGGTAAGAGCAGTTTGCTAGGAAAACTGCAAGTTTGTGGCATATCTAACAAAGTTACCAAGAGAGAAGAGCTACCAACTAAGAACATTGAACCTGGAACACGCATGCACTAGGAGTTACAAGAATCCAATGTGCACTTCTTCATACATTGGGAAGAAGTTGATGAAGAAGGTGAGAAGACAACCTAACATGAAACTAAAAGACATCCAAGATGCTGTACATGAGAAGCTTACACTAAACATAACTCCAGGAAAAGTCGGCAGGGCTAGGGAGAAGGCAAGAGAATATGTTGATGGGGCTCACACACAGCAATACAATAAACTTTGGGAGTATTGTGAAGAGTTGAAGAGGGCTAGCCCTGGCAATACCATACTGATGAAAGTACACACCTTTAATAAAGGTGATTTAGCTATTGAGATGGACTTGGTATGTGGGGTTCCTTATTTGAGAGGTTGTACATATGTTTGAAGGGTTGCAAGAAAGGGTTTATGGCTGGATGCAGGCCAATAATTGGTTTGAATGCCTGCCACTTGAAGACTAAGTCAGGTGGGCAATTAATCACAACAGTTGCTAGAGACCCTAATGAAGAGTACTTCCCACTTGTGTATGTTGTAATGGAGGCTGAAACTAAAGACTCCTAGACATGATTCATAAATTTGCTACTTGCAGACATAGGTCAGAACACAAGATGGACATTTATATTAGACCAGCAAAAGGTATGTATGTTTATTACTATATCTATATGCATTACCATATTGGATGTATAGAGTTACTAACACCACAATTATTGTTGTTGTACTCACAGGGATTGGTGCAGACCTTCATTGGTAATTGGCCACAATGTGAGCATAGGATCTACTGCAAACACCTCTATAATAATTTCAGGAAGAACCATACTGGTGTTTTGATCAAAGAGTTGTTTTGGAAAGCAACCAAAGCTATTTATAAAGCTGGGTTTGATAGGCTGATGGATGAACTGAAGGGAATTGATGAGGATGCTCACAGTTGGTTGCAAGATCATTCAACCACCATATGGGCCAGACACATGTTCAATAACGATGGATTGAGTGATACAGTACTAAACAACATGTGTAAGAGTTTTAACAACAAAATTCTGAAGTTTAGATCTAAGCCTATAATTACTATGGTATGAATCTAAGCCTTTGAGTAACAGTTAGTCAAATATATTGTTTGATTAACATCTTGTGTGTGATTGCTGTTGGAGTGTATCAGGTTATATCTTATGACCAAGTTTCAAGAGAACAGATAAAAGATCATGAAAGTGGAATCAGAGATATACGCTAAAGTGTTTAAGAGGTTGAATAGGAAAAAGACTGTAAGCAGCAGGTGGCTTGCTTGTTGGGCAGGTTATACACAATTTGAGGTTAAAAAGGACCGCAAAGCTTCACTGTAGACTTGAAAAAAAGACATCGTAGTTGCAGGAAATGGGATACAACTGGCATACCATGTGCCTATGCAGTTTCCTGCATATTCTTCAATAGGTAAGATGTTGAGCAATATGTGCACAAGTGTTTTCATATCTCTACATATAAGGCCTATTATGAGCCAATAATTGCACCTATCAATGGCCAGAACATGTGAAGGCATAGTAGTGTCCAACCTATTTAGCCACCTATTAAAAGAAGACCACCTAGCAGGCCCAAGAAGAAGAGAGCAAGGGAGGCTGGTGAACCAACAGGTAGGAGAGCTAGTATCTCCAAATAGTGTAGGACCTATGGTAAAATAGGACACAATAAAAGAAGTTGCAAGGGTGAGATTGGAGGAAACTCTTCCCTACCAAGAACCACTACTAGAACCAATGCAACCAATAAGGTAATATTCTACCATATCTGTCAAGTAAATGTGTGAGAGTTTTTACATATTACATGTCAATAAATGTGGATTTCTTGTTTGTAGACCAGCAGATGTAGAAACTATTCCAACAACAATTAGCCAACAAGACAAGCTCAAGCTCAAGCTTAACCACCCCATTTGCACCACCTCAGCCATCTGTATCATCCCAGTCCACTGTGCATACCTTCACTCCTAGTGTACCAACTCAGCCATAGAGAAGCTTTCCTAGTCCATTGCCATTATTCCAATCCAGCATGCACACCTTCACTTCTTGTGTATTTCCTCAGCCATGGACAAGCTCTTCCAGGCCATGTGCAACATACCAAACCAGCATGCATTTCTCATCCAACCCAAATACACTATACCAGACCAGCATGCGCTTCTCATCTAGCCCAAGTGCACCATACTAGTACACCATGCACAACTTTGCCACACCTTTTCCACCACCGTAGTCCAGCATGCACAGCTCCAGTCCAAGTGCACACTAGACCCCTACAAGATCATCCAATCCAGTTCAGTCCAACTCCAATCCAATTGCATCACCCAACTGTCCAATTCCAAAACTAAGGAGGAAAATGATAGTCACATCAGAGACCCTGAATGCTTCCAAGAATGCATCTAGATACATAGGGGCTATCAAGTTTACTGGGAGTTAGTCATTAACGTATGCTCTAAGAAAAAATGAATAGCTTGTTGTTTTATATCTTTTGATGAATGACTTGTGTTTTGTGTAATTATAGCCAAATCCTTATTTTGTATAATTGGTATTAGTTAAACAATGCCTTGCTGTTTGGGTTAAGATTGGTAGTTGAACAATACCCTTTTGTTATTTAAACATACTTTGTTTTTAATGATGATAATTATGAAGATGTTTGGGTTAAGTTTGACAGTATGTTAATTAAGATGTTTGGATTTCAAGATTGAGTTTATTGTTTCCTTCTGTCTTGTTTTATATGTGTAGTATAGTGCTTTCTTGGAATATGTTATCTGTTAATACCTGTTTTATTTGTTGCATGCACTTGGAAATTTGTTACTTGGTTCAATAGGGACATTTCCAATCCACACATCCACACATCAACACATTGAATGAGAAAGGTATTCATTTATTTCTCAACATAAAGAATACAAAATAAGCAGTAGGTGTGTCATTGCTAATAACTAATTTTGCCAAAATAGAGCACACTGCCAACCCTTCATACATAAATAATGCAACCCTACATGCCCTACCAAGTACAACAACTCACACAAGTTATTTCCACCCCTTACCTAAGCAAACATAGAACTGCAAATATCACCACTAACAATGCCACAACTACAACCAAAAACTTCTCTCTCTTCTTCCAGTCTGCAAGCACAATCTCAAGTTTGATGATCCTTTGTCTTTGCTATAAGATAAGCACCTTACCACATTCACATATCTCATCATCACACAATTGGAAGAACCTACACTTTCGCCCCACCTGAAATATAGATAATACTCTGAAAAATGAATAATGGAAATCCATAAACTATTGTAGCAACAATTTGAAACAACATACTGAAATTAACTAAAACCCACCCAAACAATTTACTAAAATTGACATACCCAGTAGTTTGAACAACCATTGAACCTTCTGGTAGGGTTGTCTTCAGTCCACGCCACAACTAGGACAGGTTTTTGATTATAGTAGCACATTATTGGTGCTCTCCTCCTCACACTGGAACTTGTTGAACAACTTGCTTCCATTGGGTTTTGAAGATTGTTTGTTTTGATCGTGATTTTGAGAGATGAGGATTAGCTGTGTGGGTGGAGGTTGAAGCTCGAATTTTTGGAGTTTAGAGTTTTTGGCTGATTTGGGGGATTTTGGGTTTCTGGTACTGATTGTGGTTGTAGTGAGGATCACGTGTGAATAAAGGGGCGGGAAACCTATGTGGCATGGGTGACGAGAGCCACGGTGTATTTTTATTAATATTTTAATCAGTTCGTTAACCATGTCAACTATTTCTGTCTGTTGGCCGACGGAAAGGACTAAAATAGCACGCATTAATTGGATTAGGGACTAAAAGTGGTAAAATAGAAATAACGGGACCAAAATAGAAATGACCCCAAAATGTAGGGACGAAAAGTGCATTTACGCCATATATATATATATATATATATATATATGCTTGCTTTAGTTTTGATTTTTTCTTTGAATGCAGAGAATGAGAATGACAGAAAATTAGTTATGATTGAGAATGAAGGAGAGGGAAGGCAGTGTGAGATAAAAGTCACTATAAAGAGTTGGTTTGATTAGGGACCGTTGGATTCATACACAATGAGCCATTGGATTATAATCATTTCTACTGTTAATGTTAGACAATATTATTTCACGTCATTTCTCTTCAATTCACAAGGACAATAGATAGTAAGAGTTTTTGTCATGTTAGGTAAAAGTTGCTAAAAAAATTTGACTTTGGTTTTGACATATATTATTAAAAATATATATTACTACAAGTTGGTGTATATTTATGGAAAAATAAACAGACATTTACGTTGTTATATTATTTCATTTTTTTGTATAGCTATTTTAAAATTCTAATTATATATATATATATATATATATGGTGCACAATTCGAAATTGTATCTATAAATATGAGATATTGATGTTAATGAACGTGAGTTCATATTAAGCTTGCCCCCTTCAGATTCAAATTTTAGCTTCGACCTTGTTGGCTGGCCTGCAAAAGCTCTTTGGTAAATAGAAATTGAAACACAAATATATTAGTTACTATCGATGTGTCCCCACATGGTCCACTAACATACCCTTACCAATCACAACTCGCCATGTGGCGAGTTGTGGCACAAAGTTGTATACCTAGCATAATTCATTGTTGATTAGATTAAATAATGGTTTAGCCAACAGTGTGGTGCCATGTGATATTCATGCTTATTTATATATTTTGATAAGATTTTTTATTCTATGTATTAAGTTGTATTTGTGTGTGTGTGTGTTATTATATTAGAAATTACAATTATTACTTTATATGAAATTATAGTAATTTCTTTATAATCTTGGAAAATTAAGAAAGTTATGGGCTTTTTTTTTTTTTTTTTTTTTTGTGTGTTATTGGCCTAGGTGTTGGGGTTTCACTCTTGTCGTAAGTAAATAATCTCAACTAAATGCTCTTTATATATATATATATATATTGTTACTAAATTTTCATGCACCATGACTCATTCAAATTTTCTGCAATAGCATTCTTATATGCAAAATTTGCATGATTTGGAGCACCTTTTCAATTGAGACATTTAGGCATAATGGGTAAGTTTCCTTATGTGTAGCAAATGACAAAGTTTGGATACAATTGAACTTCAAATATTTTCTGCAAAGTGGTCCTTAATTTTTTTGCCTAATTGTTCCAAGTCCTAACTCATAAAAATTTTCTGCAATGACACCTTTATTTGTCTTCCACATTATTTAATTATCCTCTTTTATTTTGTAGGTTAAGTACTCATTTATTGTGATAAGTTTGGACATATTTTTAGAAAGGTGTTTGCTTGGCTTTAGCATAGTAAATAATTTTTACTTAAAACTTTGTACTTAAATTGTTAATAATTGTGTTAGGGTAGATTGTTGAATTGGAGCAAACGGGTGGCATACATAGTGTTATAAGATAGTTTACATTCGTATTGGAAGTGTTTACTTCTTTTTGAAAATTTGGATGTTGTTGAGTTATGTTTGTTGAAAATTTGGCATACATAGTGGATTGTTGTGTTGGAACAAGCGGGTGACTTGCATGGTGTTATAAGGTTGTTGCAATTAATATTAGAAGTGTTTATTAAATTTGAAAATTTTGATGGATATGGTTGAGTTATATTTGTTGATTACTTTTTGAATTTCAATACTTGTAAGCATTCTATATTTGTGATTATGATAATTGTGTTAGGGTGGATTGTTGAGTTGGAGCAAGCAGGTGGCTTGCATAGTGCTATAAGGCGGTTTATATTTATTTTGGAAGTGTTTATTATTTTTAAAAATTTTGGATGATATTGAGTTATGTTTGTTGATTACATTTTGGACTTCAATACTTGTGAGCATTCTATATTATTATATTGATAATTGTATTAGGTGAATTGTTGTGTTGGAGTGAGCGAGTAGATTGCATAGTGTTATAAGGTCGTTACAATTAATATTGAAAGTGTTTATTAAATTTGGAAATTTGGATGTATATGGTTGAGTTATATTTGTTGATTACTTTTTGAATTTCAATATTTGTAAGCATTCTATATTTGTGATTATGATAATTGCGTTGGGGTGAATTATTGAGTTAGGGCAAGTGAGTGACTTGCATGGTATTATAAGATGGTTTACATTCATATTAGAAGTGTTTACTATTTTTTGAAAATTTGAATAAATATTTTTTGAGTTATATTTGTTGATTATTTTTTGAACTTTAATACATTTAAGCATTCTATATTTGTGATTTCAACAATTGTATTGGGAGGATTGATATGTTAGAGCAAGCGAGTGACTTGCATGGTGTTATAAGAAGGTTTACATTCATATTGAGAGTGTCTATTATTTTTTGAAAATTTGGATGTTGTTGAGTTATGGTTGTTGATTACTTTTTAGACGTCAATACTTGTAAGCATTCTATATTGTTATATTGATAATTGTTTTGTAGTGGATTGTTTAGTTGAAGCAAGCGAGTGGCTTGCATTGATAATTGTTTTGTGATAAATTGTAATTTGATTATTTCATTTCTTTTACATGTCGAACATGCAAACTAAATGGCAATTATCAAGAGATATTGATTAGTTACCAAATGCATTAATAAATTACTTATGAATTTTGACTCCTTATACTTACATTTAGGACCTTGGTGTGACTTGCAAGTCATTTTCTCAAATTTGAAAATTTTGCATTGTTTTCTTAGAAGCATAGGTTTGTTTTGTTAAAGTAATTGAAATATGGACTAATGGTTGGTTTTTGCTTTCATGATATCGTGCTATAGGTGTTTATTGTGTAAATTTTTTCTATAACTATAAACAAGAGTTTGATGGACATTAGAGATAGGACATATGTGGAATATAGAAATGGAGTTGCACAATTCTTGAATTTGGGAAGAAAAAAGTTAACTTGACGAATAAGAGAAAAAGAGGGGAGGAAGTCTTGTATATATAGAAGAAGAGAAGTATATTTTTTAGCTTGCCTTATTGGGAGAACCACATGTTGCGTCACAATCTTGACGTGATGCATATAGAAAAAAAATGTGGTTAATAATGTAATTGGCACAGTGTTGAACATGGATGGAAATATGAAGGATAACTTGAAGGCACGCATTGACTTAGAAGATATGGGTATAATAAGTGAACTTTATCTTAAGAAGCTTGGTAGTGATAAGACAAATAAGCCACCTTCCTACTTTGAAATGACTACTAGTAAAAAATATAGTTTTTTTGCAAGTTTTGAAGGGTGTAAGTGTGCCGGATGGCTATGCTTCAAATGTATCCCGTTGTGCTAAACTTAAAGAACACAAGACTTCTGGGATGAAGAGCCATGATAGTCATATCTTGATGCAACAACTTTTTCCAATAGCTATACGTGAATTTTCCCAGTAGCAAGCATTTGATTGAGTTATCTTGTTTTTTTAGGGAAATATATTCCAAAGTATTAAGTTTTGAAGATCTTGAGAGTCTTTAGAAAAGAATTGCAGTGACGTTGTGCAAATTAGAAAGGATGTTCTCTCCTTCTTTCTTTATAGTTATGGTACATTTACTCATTCATTTGACTGACGAAACTAAGATTGCTGACCTAGTTAATTATCGTTGGATGTATCCCATAGAGTGGTAAGACATATATAGTAAGTCTATCCATTTGTTTTCATTCAAATTCAATGTTCCATTGTTGATCTTCTTTATTCACATAGGTACTTGTCGTGATTGAATTCTTATGTTCAAAATAAGACTTGTCTAGAAGGTTGTATTGCAGAAGGGTACTTGGCAGAAGAGTGCTTAACATTCTGTTCACGATATTTCAAAAATGTTGAAACTGCCTTCACTCAGCCCATAAGCAATGTTGAAGAATCTACATGCGAGGTGTTGAGCATCATCCTAGATTCAAAATCATGGACCTAAGTACATCGTTATGTATTATTCAGTTGTGATGAAATTACCTCATTTCGCATGTAAGTAATTAAGACATCATCCGGTATTGCTTAATGTCATAACATAGCTCAAGTTTATGATACTAATACACATTTTCCTACATAGTGTGCACATAGATCATTTAAAGGAACTTCACCTAAATGTAGCTAATGATGTTATTGAAAAACAACACATGGAGATATTTTTTCATTGGTTAAGTATTGTGTAAGTGTATGACATATAAAAGTATGTTTTGCTGTAACTTTCTTGAGATTATACTTTTAATAGAACACATCGTTTATATTAGGTGTTGTCAATGGATGTTGATGAGAGGGAGAAACTTCCTCAATAAAGTTATTTGGCTTGCTCGATATCCAAATAATAAAGTTAAATGGTTCAAGCGTTATGTTCTAAATGGATTGAAGTTTTGCACCAAAGATTCTAAGGCAAATAAGAAAACTCAGAACAATGGAGTTAGTGTCGCCACTGAAGGTGGTGTTACTTACTATGGTGTCTTAATTGACATTATTGAGTTGAATTATTTTGAGAAGTTACAATATGTATTATTTAAATGTGAATGAGTTGATGTGGATATTGGAACGGGATATATGACAGACAAGTTTGGTTTTCCTCTTGTCAATTTTACAGGATTGATACATAAGGGCGATCGATTGATTGATAAGTCGTATGTCTTAGCTTCTCAAGCTTCACAAATCTTTTATGTGGAAGATTCAAGACATAAAAGATTGGATGGTTGTTAAAACAAAAGCTAAGGATGTTTTTGATGTTGAAATTGGTGCTTCATCTGATGATGATGTAGATAACTTTTGTGAGAATGTTCCTTATAATATAACCATTAATAATGCATATGATGTAAATGATAACCTTGTATGGACTTGTAGAGATGTAGAAGGGACCATTTATGAAACATTGTTATTTATTTAGCGTGAATTGGTTGAAGATGACAATATAGATGATGAAGAGTTCATTGATGACGTGTATGAGTCCAATGATGAGTCTACTAATGATGAGAATGAAGATGGTGAAGAGCTCAATGATGGGTCAAATGATGAGTCAACTGATGATGAGAGTTAATATGTCATTCATTTTTCATGTGTATTTCTATTTGCTTTGCTTGTGAAGAGTTTTAAAATTATCTTGTATAATCTTATTTGCATGTTTATGAAACAAAGTAGTTATGAAGTTGTTGTGTACTATAGGACAAGTTTATTTGTAATCCTCTTTAGATGGTTATTGTTTATTTGTAATCCTTAAGTTGATTGGTTCATTGCTACAATCATTAGTAACATTTTGGAATTTAGTAGTTGGAATTTTATAGGTTTACTTTATACTAGCAATGTAAACTTACATTGTAGACACATAAAATGTGTATGATGTTGTACACATTTGCAATAGCATGAGCTGTTGAGTTTAACAATCTCTTAACCGAGTAGAACTCACACTTAACAAAAGAAATACTACTATTGAAAATTCTTAGTTTACAAGCAATGCAAATTTACATTATAGACATAAAAAAAGTGTACAATGTACAATACATTGACATTGCTAGTGTGTACAACATTGTACGCATTTTGAATGTTTACAATGTAAGTTTACATTACTAATACAACGTAAACTAAGAATTTTCATTAATATTTAATACTAGTATTTATTTTTTGTTATGTGTGAGTTCTATTGGATTAGGAGATTATTTGTTAAACTCAACAGCTCATGCCACTTCCAAATTTGATGTTCCTATTAAAAATAGTTTATGTTATTATAACTCTTATCTTGGAGGCTTGCAAGTTAGATTATTGTTCAGCCTTTTGTTTCTTATCTATTTATTTTAAAATAAATGAATTAAATTTTGCAATATCATCAATCACTCAAACAAAAACAAAATTAGTAATAATCAACATTGCTTTCATTGTATGTTGAAGAATTGTAGAAAGTCTAATCTTGCTTAACAACAATATACGGCATCTTCATTCTCAAAAAAAAAAAAAAAACCAATATACGGCATCTAATCTCTAAGTTTGGAAACATATAGTCTTAATAAAATATTTTCCTCGTGAATTCATTTATTTTGAAATAAGTGGATATGTTTATCTCTTCTTTATATATTAAGAAGATTCAAAAAAATAGTTATGGTTTTAAAAATATGAAATATAGTCCTAATCTAATTAGATAATTCAAACTTTTTTCCTAAAAATTAGCACTTTTTTTTTTTTTTGGGTGATAGAAGCACACTATCTATTTTAAATATATCTCATGCTCATTTAATATATTTTTTTTCTAAAAATTAGCACACACTAAATCTAGTCGTTTACTCCATTTCAAATTCTAAATTTTAATTTTTTTAAAAATCCCTTTCCATGTAACAGATAAATAAATTCAAATTGAAAAATTACATTAAACTTGAAGAAAGATAATACGTCTACAATAATTTTATAATATTTTTATCATAAATCACAAGTAATTATTTATTATCTGACGCGGGGAGAGCATCTGACGAGACCAGTAATTATTATTATCTTAAAAATAAATTTAGAAAAGGAAATGTTTTCGACGAGAAACATGTGAGAAGGTCGACATTTGAGAGGTGACGTGGAGCTGCTGCAACTTAATAAGAAGCTCCACCAAACTACGCTTCTTCCTCTGTCCGTTTTCTTTTCTTTCTTCTCAAAACCGTAAAACTACATACCCCTCAACCACCACTCTCTCTCTCTCTCTCTCCATTTTCAATTCGAAGTCCACCATTGTTGAACTCAAGCCCTAGATCTCTCTCTCTCTCTCTCTCTCTCGCTCTCTACGTTTTTGGCTATGGCGGTAGCATCGGAAACCGCGGAGAGAGTTGACGTGTCTCAGTCAATGGACTCGTCGTCTCCGTCGAGATTGGCCGCCGCTGACGTGGTCTCCGAAGCCTCATCCGTTGCTCGGCCTTCATTCTCCGCCGACTCGCCTGATCGCAACGACTCCGCCAATTCCTCTCCCAGAGATGGCGATCCTCAGGTCTGAATTTTTTGCAATTTTCTTTGAATTTTGACTTATCGGGAACTTGTTACTGTTAGATGTAGTAGTTGTTGTAATTGTACTATCTGATACGCTAGTTTGGCGGTTCCGTGAGTTTGAATTGAAAACTTTAGCTTAGAGTTAGTGAAACAGCTCTATAGTTAGTAGTAGTTGAGCGGATTTCGCTTTTAGGGATTCTCCATTACTCGTTCATTGCTCCATTGCTGAATTCAGAAATGAAATAGGTCAAGTATGTATGAATTGAAGATTTTTATATGTATATATGTTTGTATATGTATAAGGTGTGGAAATTACATGGAGCAACCGCTACGATTTGTTGCTTAAACAGTCTCTTAGAACTTGGTTTGGTAAATTTAGTGAAGCGGTGGTCAGGTTTGAGCTCCACCGCTGCTAATCTGATAATTCAGACTCAGTCTTCACTTATTATCGCGGTTGATGGCCAGAAGGGGATTGAGGAGTTAAAAGAGTTCCTCCGGAGTTCGTTTCAAACTAGGGATTTAGGAAAGTAGAGGTATATTGCTTCTTGGAGGTTGAGGTAGCTTGATCTAAAAGAGGAAATTAGTTTGTCGATTGTCACTGTGGAAATAGGTGTTGGATAGTTTGGGAGAAATTGGCATGTTAGGCTATAAACTTGTAGAGAGTCTTGTAGATCCCAATGTTAAATTGTACTTGGATCAAGGGGAGTTGTTCTTTAATCCTGAGAGATATCCTCACCTGGTTTTCAAGTTGAATCATCTCACTATTGCCCGTCTAGTCATATCCTTTGCTGTGCTTGTTGTGAATTAGTATATGACAATTCCTTGTTATCCACTTTAGGTAGTTATTTGGATTGTGAAGTATTTGAAGGCCCATGCTATTCATGGACTTTTATAGAGGGCTAATGGTCACTTATAGGTAGAAGTGTTTACAAAATCAAATTGGACATTATCATCCTCAAGCAGAGGAAATCAACAACTAGATGTTGCACCTTTCTTGGAGGAAACTTCATTACATGGGAAAGTAAGAAGTAGAGTGTTGTGTTTCACTCTGATGCATAAGCTTAGTATAGATCCATTAATCATACATTATGTGAGTTTATATTGATTAAGCACCTACTTGAGGAATTAAGGCTTAACGTGTGGTTATTTTTGAGTATGTATTGTGATAATCAGGTAGCTATCCATATTGCTTTGAATCTTGTATTTCATGTGCAGAGTAATCACATATATGTGGATTGCCATCCTGTTAGGAAAAAGTGGAAAATAGAGTGATTGTCATGCCATATGTTTCTATAGGAGCTCAATATGCAGATATGTTTACTAAACCCTTATGCAAGATTAGATTGGATTTACTATATGGCCAGCTGGGATTATATGATATGTATGTCCCAGTTTGAGGGTGAGTGTTATGAGTAGTATTTACATGTTAAGAGTAAGGAAGCACGAACAATTTAAAAAGCTTAGCGTGTCCATGTTTGATATAGACATGCCTTAGAGACGGTTGCTTATGTGTTGATGCGGTGTCCAAAGATTTTTTTTGGACACAATCAAGACATGTTTGGGACATAATTGCAACACAGAGATGAAATCAATTTAAAAAAAAAAAAAAAAAAAAAAGGAAAAGAGAATGGGATTTTTGACCTGGCCAGCACTGGTCTCAGCCCATTGGCAGTGGTCTTAGACCTTCAGTGCTGCTCTCATTGCATCAGCATTCTTGCCATTAGTTGCCTTCATATGTTCTGCCTTCGTCTTCTTCTTTCATTTTCTTTTTGGTTGCTTTGGATGGTTTGAGAGTTAGTGGCTTCTAGAAGAGGCTTTGAATTATATTCTTTTTGAAGACCGGGCTTATCAAATTTTCTCTCCGTTTAACAAGCTGTGAACAAAAAAAATACACCCGGTGCTAACTAATCTGTTGAGGATTTGTAGCCAATCCCAAAATTTGGGAATAAGGCTTTTTGTAGTAAAACAAGCTGAATGGAAAATAGGGAACTATTGTCGTTATTATTTTTTGCATTATATTATTATAAGTTTTATAATTATTATCATTAATTACTATTACTAAGTTTCGTTACACTATTTTGATTAATATCACTTTGTATGTACAAATTTAATATGGTTATATGTGATTTTCTAAATATTTGTGCATAGTTTGACTCTAATTTTTGAAAAAGTATAAAAAAAAAATTTAATGGAGTATTAAATGCACCTTAACTTTTGCTCCTAGAGCTTAGAGCATGTGGCTGTTAACCACAACGTTGAAGGTTCAAGCCCTTCCTCTAGCGGTGCTTATTTTTAATTATTTATTAAAATTTTTACTTATCAAAAAAAAAAAAAAAAAGAAAAAAGCTTTTGCTCTTAGAGCACTCATGAACAAAATCCTAACATTAAACTTGTCTAAAAATATAAAATACACAAAATATTAATTAATTAATTGCTATGTTACTATTGTGTCTTGTGCTATTTTTTCCAGAATTGTTGTGTCACTATGTCTTGTGCCGTGTTTGTGTCCATGCTTCTTAGGTTAAGAGGTAAATTTGTAATAATGTACTAAAGGTGTTAGTATAAATGCTAAGCATGTGTTAGGGTAAATTGATTAACCCAAACACACTTTGCAAGACTTAACATGTCACAGATAAGGGACATAGCTCATAGATGGGAATATGAAATATGTTACAAATGAAGGACAGAGTTCAGTTTTGTTGATAAGGAGATATGTTTTGAATGTTAGGTTCTAACATTATTTAGCTCTTCTACTTTTCTATTACAGTCTCCAACGTCATTGAAGAGCGAAGAATATCGTCAGTTGTTTCGGCTTCCACCAGATGAAGTGAGTGACTTAAGGGTTTTGTAATATCTATTTGGAGTTAAGATTCTTGCAATATATATATATATATATTTATTCTTTCAGTGTTTTGTAGTTGATATTCTCTTTAGCTTGTAAGGTGTCCATAGTTTATGATGTTTGTGAAAATTCTGGGGTTGCATCTTAGAAACTTTGTTTGGGAATTTTGTAATTTTTCCTTTATTGTAGTTGTTAGAGTTTTTTTTTTTTTTTTTTTTTTGCTATTATTATTATTTTTATATATATATATATATATGTATATATATATATTTTTATTATATTAGCCAGGGGTATTCTAGGAAATAAGTTGATTCACACATTTATATGAAGTATTACAGTACTTGAGAGTTTCTATGGTAAGAAGGTTCTATTTCTTTTCTAACATGCCTATAAACAGTGCTGCTTTTCTTCCTGTTAAGATGTTTCTATATGTTGGACTTCCTATCATTATCGGTTCATATTTTTTCTTGCTTCCTTCTTTGAATTCAATTAGTTATTTGGACCCTTTCTATATTAGGAAAAAATGATTCCTATAATTTTATTTACAGGTTTGATTGTTTTGTGAAGTTTTGCTTCCCACAAAAAATTCTAGAACCTATAGATAAGGTCCATTCTTTTATTCTCTGCACTCTCACCTCCTCCTCTTTAGAAGGCATTGCTGCTCTAGTCTCTCCCATATGTTTTTTTTTTTTTTTTTTTTGTTAGTGCACCCAACAGGACATCAACCTGTGATCTTACCCACCACCCAACATGGAAGTGCCATCCAGCCCAAAGGCCACTGGCCGACGTGAATTTTTCTTCAATTCATAATTTTCTTTTCCCCCTATCTTATTCCCTTGCATCCTCATTTTGGTTGTGTTTACTCTATTAGCGTTTTGTTCCTTGCCTGTATAGAATCCCCTACTACAGGGCATAGCTGCTTTTGTAACTGGTTGTATTGTTTTCACATAAATTCTGAAATTTTATCATTTCATAAATTAAAAAAACACCAGAGGACATAGGAATTTCTATTAATGCAAGGGAACAAATTGTCAAGATTTTTTTATGCAGAGTCATTTTTTTTTGATAAGTAAGAAAGATATATATTCAAAAAGCTACTTTATGCAATAAAAGCACAAAGCAGACCAACCTTTACGAAGAAGAAAAAGTAACAAAGAAGAGAAAAAACAAAGAAGAAAACTAAGTACAAAAGATGAGGGAACAAAGGAATGAAGGGAGAGAATCACTAGATGTGAGTCCTAAACCCGAGACCAGTTGAATAGAGATCCACTAAAAGAAGCAAGCAACTGATTTTTGGAGCTATCGAAGTCCTCAAAAGTCCGCTGATTGCACTCTTTCCAAAGATACCACAATAAGCACAACATTACTAAATTCCAAATGTTAGACAAGTGCTTCCCCAACCAATTCCACCAACCAAAAAGCAGATTAGGAACCGTTCTTGGTATGACTCATGAAATCCCAAAAGATTTAAGAACAAAACTCCACTACTGATGAGCCTTTTCACAATGAAGCAGTAAATGACCCATAGTCTCCCCACAACAACAACACATAATGCACCAATCAACAAAATCAAAACCCCTAAGTCTCAAATTATCACCTATAAGAATCTTATTCCAAGCTATAGTCCAAACAAAGAAGGAGGAGCCTTAACTTTCCAAATACCTATTCAAGGAAAGACAACAGAAGAAGAACCTCGTAGCTTATTATAAAACGAATGGATGTCAAAATCCCCATAATAGAGTCATGTCCACGTCTGGCTTGTCTTTTAGGAATACTTTGTGTACACCTCCTGTTTGTATAAAAGTACTTCCTGTATCTCAATAAAATTTATTACTTATGAAAAAAGTCCATGTCTGAGCAATTAAGAGAGCAGGGTAAGGCAAAATGAGTTTTTTTTTTTGATAGGTAAGAATTATTTTATTGAAATGAGACTGCCTCATGAAAATAGACACGAAGTAGTTTAAAGAATTACAATTGGGCTGAAATGAGTTAATACGTCCTTTTTACTTTGGATAAAACGAGGTTATAGTTGAGTTCTGATTGAATCGGTTAATTTACTTTTGATTGGTTAAATTTCAAACCTAAGATCTTCCCTATCCCCAACTCCTCCTTTAATTGGGTTCACAGTTTAATTGAGTTGAGTTGTATATGATGTCATAGACGTTAATGTTAAATCTGATAGAGTAGTTCTAATTGTTAAAACTGCTGATTATTTGGAAATTATTGTTCTCTCTCTCCACACACACACACACATGTACATGCACATAATGTACATATTATTATTTGAAGACATGTTTAACCTTGTTACATTTCTTTTTCTTTATAGGTTCTTGTTGAAGATTTTAATTGTGCTTACCAGGAGAATATACTTATTCAGGTGATCTTTATCTATATTCAAGGTTTGAGTTTGTGAGGTGCATGATTTATTTCATAATTGCCTTTGTCCTTCATCTCATTTTTTTTTGTTAGGTATCGTTAAGTTACCATCATTTACTTTTTTGGTTGGCAGTGGCATATTGGTTATCTGCTACCAATTCTGTTTTTTCGCATCCATTTTAACTTCTTGATTGTAGGCTTTAATGCTTAACTTTCTGTATTTTTTTGGGTCTAATTTACTTGGATGTGTATTGGTTGCAGGGTCATATGTACCTGTTTGTTCATTATATTTGCTTTTACTCTAACATATTCGGATTTGAGACGAAGGTAAGACGATGTATCTCTTATTTAACTTTATTTCAAATGAATTCTTGCAAACTACTATATTCACCTGCTCTACCACATTTCCCTTTTTCTTTGTATTAGTTTGCTATCATGATAGAAAGTCCTCAAACTTGGAATGGTTGCACCCTAATAAAAAACATTCAGAACACCATTTAGGGCTGAGACATCCTGCTCTGTGCATGTTCTTTTTTGCCTAGAAGGTTTAGCTCATCCTCAACCTCACTGGCTTATGAGCTAATAGGATTAGAGGAAATGTAAAAATTTGTCAGGAGGTTTGTGTTTCTAATTTCATGTGCTTGGGAAAGATGGGGAAAGGAAGATTAGTTGCTAGTCTGAGTATCGCATTTGGTCTACTTAACCAAAAGAAATAAAAGGTGTCTCACTTAGGACTTTTTATGCTGTATTGTATATGATAAACGGGAAGGCATTGGGAATGTACCTACACTTGTTAGTATTGTTTTCAAATCTCTGTATATATATATAAAGAGGAAAAAAGAGAGGGAAGGTTGGGGGTGGGGGGGTGCTTTGATATTGAAAGTGACCAGTTAGACCAGTTTCACTCAGATTTCTGTAAATAAAGCTCATGCAATTTTAGAGCACCAAGCTGTAGTGGATCTTGTTGGGTTAGATTTTGAAAGATGAAACCAGAGGGCAATTGACATTGAGTCTCTCTTTTTGACATTATATAATACGCTTGAAGGTCTTTACTCCCTTCAAAGATCCCTTGGCTTCTTTACTGCACGTGTGAGAGTAAGGACCTTAGTCAGTGTATCTAAGGCTTCAATACCGTCAGTGTTTTTAGCTATAACAGTTTTTTAATTATAAAAAAATATAACATCATAATCAACCCAGTTCAAGCTCTCAGAATATGGCCCTCATGTTTAAATATATGGTCGAAGTGGGATCATTTCTTTGATTTGAAACAGTTTATTGAGAATTAACTTTGCATGTTTGTCCTTGTTTTACTAAAAATGGGTGTAAGATAACATAGGATAGAGGTTATTCTTGCCACTGTGAAGCTTACCATTTAACTATGCTGAGGGGCACAGTTAAGACCAGTGTTTTAAAAATCAGCTGAAAGGGGCGGCTTGAGGCAATTAATTTTAGTGGGGCCTTTTATATTTACATATTAATTAAATAAATTTATTTAATACTAACCAAACCACCAAGGTTGATCTGAAGAATTAAACACATAATTTATGAATTAATACTAACCAAACTAAGGTTAATTTCATATAGAGAATTAAAGATCATGGTTCAAGCATACTTACAAAAAGAAGAAGATCCACTATAGCTTGAGTTTAGGGTTTCAAAAAAAGTTTAGGGTTTCAATTGAGTTTAGCTTCTAACTTTCTATTGGTCTAATAAACCATGTATTATCATAATATTTTGGGCCTTCTTGTAATGGGGGCCTTAGGTCTAGGCTTTGAGCCTGCACTGACGCTTGAAACCACTTTGGGCTCTATATATACATGTGCATGTATAAACTATTGGGATATAAATATATATATATATATATATATATATATTGTTGGTGTATGTATTGTATGGGTAGATATAATGATGACAAATGATGAAAATTTTTTGGATTTATGTTGGTTTAGTAAGTTTTTCAAACTTGGACCATTACGCTAGATTCTGTCAAGTGCTCTGTTATGAATTTATACTTCTGAACACAATTGTATCTCATGATTTTTCGTTTGCCATTGAGTTTATTGCTTTTTTGTTCTTGATCTTGATTGCAATGAACTTTTGAGCATATGCTTCAGAAAATAATTGCTTTCCAAGAAGTGACCAGTGTACGAAGGGCAAAGACTGCAGGCATCTTCCCTAATGCCATAGAAATTTTTTCTGGGGGCAAAAAGGTAATTCTAGATGTGAAATATCATTTCTTTCTCTCTGGCTTTGTTGTGATGATGCCTATAAAAATAGCCTGAACATTTTCTTATAATCTTTGTCATTTCAGTATCAGCTGCAATGTCTTAATCCACTTGTTGATTTGGCAGTACTTCTTCGCATCCTTTCTCTCCCGTGATGAAGCTTTCAAGCTCATAAATGACGGATGGTTGCAACAGAGTAATGGCACCAAAGCAGCTACAGAACAGCAGGTATTTTAATTATATCGCAGTTCATTAGTGCTGATTAATTTCATTTTGTTAAGAATGTAAAATCACTGATAACATGCGACATCTATAATGTAATCTTTTGTGAGAAAAATAAAATTTATCTTCTTATTATTGAATTTAAAAAAATTTCTAAAATAAATTATTGAAGTTTTAAAAATTATACTGTACTCTTATTTAAGTTAGAATCTTTTTATCCCCTTTCATCTCTGCGTAGAGAATATTTTAAATGGATATTCCTCTCTATGGGGCTTATGTGCAGTACAACTTCCTGGATGAGCAACTTGTCAATTGATTGGATTAGAGGATGTTTTTATTTTTGTAATCTTGATATTTGTACGAGATCGCTAACATAATTTGTGTATGTGCTAGAGTGGCTATTGCTTATTAGTTTCTTGTTAACATAATTTGTCAATATGGGATATATATATATATATATATATATATTTATAAGGAAGGTGATTGTTCCATTAATTTTTTATATCATGAAAAAGTTCTAGCATACTAGGACATACAAATAGCTTAGCCGTGACTTATGTAGGCATTCACTTTTAACTTCTTAGCAGAACCTACATGCTACTTAATTTGATCCTTCTATTTTTATTTGCCTACAATATGTGCTCTCTCTCTATATATATATATATGAGATTTCTCTACATTCTTGAAGTTTTGATTAATTATCATTTCTTCTTTCTACATCCAAATTTATGCCAATATACTGTGATATATCTAACTTAAACCTAAAATATACATAAAAGACACCAAAATTACGTGCATTATTCAATAATGAGATTTAAGAACCCCAATTAATTTGAAATTGTTGCATTGGCTTTGATAAAATATTGCTAGTTCTAAAAGCTTAAGCTGATAAGAAAATGTGAATTTAATTACTTGATCATTATTATTCTAACACTACTCCTCATGTGTGGGCCTAGACTCCCTTGGGGCTTGAATTTTTTAATTTTAATTGGAAGGTAGGATGGAGACATGGTTTGGACTCAGGACCCCAACTTGTTCTGTACCATGATAAATTATTGCTAGTCCCAAAAGTTTAAGTTGATAGGAAATAGTGAATTTTATCACTTAATCATTAGAATTCTAACAGGCTTGTTCTTTTTGCATATGTCCTGATTTTACGTCAGGAATCAATATCTGAAACGAGCAGCCAAGAGAATGGAGGGGTTCTAATTGAAAGGGTCAAGAGCTTTAAAAGCTCAGCCAATGAATTGGATTCTACTGACAGGTGTTTCCATGAGCAATAATCATAATACTTCAGTGTTGATTATTGTTTTCTTTGAGTGTCTCATTTAGGCTCTACTGCATGTATGTGAATCAGGAATAAGGATGCTCCTGTAATGAATGATTCGCTTCCTCTAAATGTTGAAGATGAGACAGTGTCAGCAATAGCTTCTGAGCAGCAAGATAATGTAGAGAAGGATACAGAGCCACTTCCAAATGCTGAATCTTCATCTTCAAAGAAGACTTGGACATGGAAGGAGGAAAATTTTGATGCCCCAAAGAGTGAGTTTATTCTTGAATTCGGATTGTTGCTTTGGTGTGTCACTTGCCTGATTTGAGCCCATTTTTTAATTTCTAGAGTTCTATTATCATTCTAATATTGTGATAGTTTTGTAACTTTTGCTACCACTTTTCAGTTTGAATTACAGTTCCTCAATCTCATATCCTGGCCTAAAAGTTTGTCCTTGTGTTGCTTGGCCAACAATTCTGGTTTAAGATTGTTGCTTGACTGGTTGACAGTTACTAGTAGTTTATCTTCTTCATCAATTTTGAAATTTCTAGACCTTCATAATTTTATATCTTAATTTTTTAGATCTTCTAGAAACTTATCAATTTTTTTTTTTTTTTAAGATCTAGTAGTTTTTTTCAGAGGAGAGTAATTAATGTACTGGTAAGAAAGAGTAAATTAATCTAAGTCGAGGGAATGAAAAAAGGTTGAGGAAAACAAAAATAACATTAGTAAAAGTAATAAAAAAGGACATGTCAATTAGGGAAGTAACAAAGAGTTTGACTTTAGATAGAATAGAATGAAAGAAAAAGAGTTCATGTGGCTGACTCCAAAAATTGGCACTAAGGCTTTGTTGTTGTAATTTTCAGACTCTTGCACACTCCCTGTACTAGTATGTAGCCACATTTATCAGAGAAGAGAAAGTAGCTCATCACTACCTTGTAACTTAGTCTACGAATTGGGATCAAAAGGAGCTGGCTTGCTTTATCTATGTAATTGGAAATGAAGCTAATTATTAGAAATTAACTAGGCCCAAAGTCCATGATGTGACAATTCATAATTTGTACAAAATATTTGGGATTGCTCTGTGTCTTTGAATGACGTGTTTTATGGATGTAAGTCTCCAGAACATCTATATTTTCAGGGGAAGATATATAATGGAGAAGTAGCTCACAGATGTGGTGTATGCAGACAATTGCAATTGTGTTCGTGTATTGTTTATGAGCAAAATTTAAAAAAAATTAAGTGATAGATCTTTTTCTACTTTTGTTGCTATTGTGCTTACAGTTGTAATTTATGTCCTGATTATTTGAGCTGTTTTTACTTGACTTGCAGTACCAGAATTTTATACAAGGGTTGCTGAATCGAAGTTTCCGGTATTGTTATATTTTCTTGTTCTTTTGAAATTATAATACATGTTTTCAAGCTTAAAAGCAGCTTTGCTTCAATTGCTAGTGGCATTATAGCTAGGTTAGTTTGAAGTTAACCTCCAATTTATGAATTGCAGATAAAGGTTGAGGACTTCTTTAATTTCTTTTTCTCAGATGATGCTATTAGTTGTACTGAATTATTTCATAAAAGATGCGGAGATAAAGGTAGCCTTCTTGGAACTCCTATGAAGTTTTTGTATTCAAATGTGATCTTTTTAGTTTCCCTATTGAAGAATAGGGGGCAGATATTTTTTCATGTTTTTCATGTTGTGAATTTTGTTTTTCTTTTCAGAATTTCGGTGCAGTTCTTGGTATGCTCATGAAAAATACGGGTATGCCCGTGATGTATCATTTCAGCATCCAATAAAAGTCTATTTTGGTATGCTTGTTTGGTTTTTTTCTTCCACCCCCCCCCCCCCCCCCCCCTCTCTATTTTTATCTCAGCAATCTATATTAATTCATTTAAATGTTCAGCAAACTATGCTTCTGTAACACATTGGCTATTCCTCACCAAAATATGTTCTATAAGTTTTTCTTTATCTTGTATTTCGGTGTGTTTTAGTATTAATATTTTGTTTTGCCATTAAGGTGCAAAGTTTGGTAGCTGCCAAGAGATCCAGAAATGTCGAGTTTATAGAAACAGGTAGCCAACGTGTTCTGTTGATTATTCCAGTTAAAAAATACACCTTGAACTGTTGTTAAATTAGTAATTCATTGCTACTTTTACTGTGTTGCATATCTGTAGTCAGTACCATCTTCTTTATCAATGGTGTCATCATGATAATTCCTTTGTTGTGGTTGGAGTTGTGGTTGTGGTTGTCTTTGTTATACTTGGAATGAGATTCAGCCATATGTAACAAACGTGGTCCTGAATAAATAGATCACTTTTTAAGGAAGTTGAGCACCTAATATTTTAGTAAGTTCCTAGTCAACAGAGTATTTATATGAGTTTTACTAGAGGTGAGATAAACTGTATTTGTTTCCCTATTTTAAGGGCACCTCTTCGCAGTTAGTACCCAATTGGAGAACTATTGATTTGATCATTGTATTGAAAAGAAAAACCTATTCAAGTTGATGTAATAGAATGGCAGGAGAAAAAAGTTGATTAGTGGATACAATAGGGAAATTTTGAGTAGTTATATGAGTGTTAATTCCATGGAAGTCCAAATTTGCCTGTGACTGTCTTACATACCATAGAAGCAATGTATGATACAAAATATTGTAACAATAGATTCATGGAAAGTTTTTGAACATAAAATACACCTAGAAGAGGATAAATATCAAACTATTAAATTGGCAGTAGATCCCTGTTTACATGCATGAAGATGCAAACTATTGCAAATAAATTTTTATACTGTGGATCAATAAGAACATGATGACCAGATTTCATGTTTTACAAGTAATGCTTGTTGTAGTTGGCATAATGGAAGCTGAATATCAGCCTTTGCCCAATTAACTGCAAAGTTATAATTAAAAATTGCAGTGTGAAAGCCAGAAATCTGGGCACAACAGGATTTGAGAAGTATGTAATTCCATATTATGCCACAAAATTGTACAGAAAATCTAAGCAATGAATTTTGATTGTGGATTGGTTGATGCTAATCCTAAAATCACTTGGATATTCAGCAAGAACTTATGATGTTGGTAAACAGCTCCAGATGGTAGAGGGTGGAGATAACCTTGTATCTTGAATCCTTATTGTTCTGAAACAGAAACAAGAAAGCTGAATTGGCAACATATCATGTAATCGATTTTTAGGAACTTTATATTTTGCAATATGAGGATATTTTAAGCTACAAATGGTCAAATTGATATGAGTTGAGAGTTTGAAGATGGAGTTGCTAAATTCAAGTTAACTTGTTAGTTAAATTCATGATTACTGTTTGATATTAGAGTTCGAGTACAAATGCCTCAAACTCTATGTATGGAAGCTAGAATAAATGGCTTTCTTTTCTTGGTGTGGAAGGAAAGTTTACATGGTTACTTTTTTTGGTTTTTTGTGTGTGTGGAAGGGAAGTCTATTCCTTGTTAAAGAAGTAATTAATATTTCTTCTCTATTGAGGAATAGGATTTGAAGGCTTATATATAGACAACAATACTAATGGTATGTTTGGTATGATGTAATAACTCTTGTAATGGAATAGCTATTCATGTATAATAACAATTCGGTTATTTGATAGCATCTTTATTACATGGATTAATTATTACAAAGGAATAACTATTCTTTAAATTGAATAATATTTATTCCTCTTTAAAATAGATGTAATAACTATTCCTTGGTGCATATAATAAGTCTTAAAATTAATATATTTCAAAAAATATAAATTTTCCTTATACATCATCTTTTACAAGCTTTCCATAAGTAATAAGCAAACTTATGGATGATAATAGTTATTCCATTACAATATCTTTTATTCCCAGTAATAAAGATTACTATTTTTAATGTAATCTCCATTTAGTGTACCAAACGTGCCTTAATGGTTTTGGTAGCTTTGGCTCAAGGGTCCTCCTATATGGGAGAAGAGAGAACTTGTAAAAAATAAGTTTTCTTGATTTGATCATTGACCCTTATGATGTGTGTTCACTAGAGTACTTATTACTAGAATTGAGTAGAGATTGATTATTTGATGCAAGAATGTGAACATGATATTTTTTTTTATTTTTTTATTATTGATGAAGTCTTGTTTTGGCTAAGGTATATATAAAGCAAGTTGATTACTTTTTCTAATCTGTCCCCTTCCAGCCAAGCTTTTTTTTTTTTTTTTTTTTTTTTTTTTTTTTTTTAAATTTCTTTTTTGTGAATTCAGCCAAACAATATTGGGTAGGGACTGCATTAATTGTGCTGACATGATTGATTGCAATTGCTAGTGAACTATTTCTCTTCACTTGCTTTTATTACTTGCCCATATTTATCAGTTCTTTCATTCCTTGATGTGTTTAGATCTTGGTGTAAATTATTATTATTATTGTTGTTGTTGTTGTTGTTGTTATTATTTTCTATAATTAATGGGTGTAACTTATCTGAGATTACTTTATCTAGTCCAACATGGTGCCCTTACCAATTTGTATATTATTTTCTTGATATTCTCACTTTTACTTCTCCAGTCATTTGGTTATGGAGACATCACAAGAAATCAGTGACGTCCCTTATTCAGATTATTTCCGTGTTGAGGTATAAGCTATATCTAATTTATTTCGACATATCTACCTTACATTTATGAAACTTACTTTCCCATAATGTATTAGTTTGCATCTTTTAGGCATATCCTATATTTGGATATATAGTTGAGTAAGAAATTAGAGTCGGTCTGTATAAAGATGGAGGTATTCTTTAGCCTTGTACAAAAGCATTAAGCAGATTGTGATATAATACATTCAAATCTCGTTTACTTAGTTACTGCTACTATTAACAAAATAATAAGGTTGTGGAGCTGCACTACAATAATGTGGTTGTCTGTTCTGTGAAGCATGGCATGCCACTGCAATTTAAGTTACTTCTTTATTTAATATCTTTTTAAACTATTTGGTTCCTATTAATGCTTCTAGTTCATATGTGGGTTTATTAATGGGGCAGAATATTTTACGCCTTGGTCAATACTGTGCATTGAAAATGATTACTGTCCTCTATTAGTTGTATGGAAATAATCTCCAAAGGCTTAAATATAAACACCTTGCTCATTTAGCTATGTTATAAACGTCTAAGTAGCTTTCTTCTTTAATAAAGTAATACAGGTTTCCTTTTGCTAATCAATCAAGTAATTGTTGTGCAGTTGTGTTGTCTGCTTGTGAATTTATTTATTAATTGTAATCTGTTTGCTCTACTGAAAGATTTCCATAATCCATTGACATTGTAACTAAGTTTATATTACTTTTTTTTTCCTGGTCCAATATTAGGGACTTTGGGATGTTGAAAGAGATGCTGATGGATCAAAAGAATGCTGTAGTTTGCGTATATATGTAAATGTGGCCTTTTCCAAGAAAACTGTGTGGAAAGGTTTGCTCTGCCAATACTTTATTTGTTGTATTTAGTTCCCTACAATTAAATTGACTGAGGAGTGATTTTATTTAAATTTCATTAAAAAATAGGTGTTTTTATTTATTTATTTTTTTTACTTCTTATATGTATTCTAAAGTTTGAACCAATGTAATAATATTTTAAAATTGAAATGAAATCTCTTGGTGTTTCCAATGGAGACATTTGGGTTCAAGCCCTCCCTCCCCCATTGTAATGGTTGAATTTAAAAAAAAACAAAAAAAAGAAATGAAATCTTAGATCAATTAACTATCTTTTTCTTAGAAGTTTTCTGTTTTGAAACTATTATATAGTTTATAGAAGGCAACCCTGGATGTAATATACATAAGATTCCCGAGCTGAAGGCAGAAGTATATAAAATATGACAGTTGAAAGTTCGGAATAAACAATTACAGGATTTTAAGCAAACTGCTTTATTGGTTAGTGACTTGAAATTAGTACTTTCTTTTACGTCAAGTGAAATCTCAGGAGCATGCACACATTTTACTGAAGGCAAAAAACCTTTTTCTTGTTCATGAATGCATTGCGTGTGCTGGATTAGTCAGGGTGTTTGAGCATGGATGCTTCAGGCATTTGAATCTGTCTTGGGTTTTTCTCATTTTGTACACCTGACAAACCCTATAATACAATGCTTTTTTGTTTGTGTTAAAATGCAGATTTTGAACATGTGCTTGCTAAAAGACTCTCTCTTCTTTATGTTAGAACACTCATAGGAAAAAAAAAAAAAATAATATCTCTTTTCCTTTTTGGTTTGTGGGTTTATTTATTATTTATTTTTTAATTTTAAAAATATTAATTTTACTTAAATTTTTTTGGTGTGTGTTGAGGCTTGCTATTATCTTGATTGAAGTGTTACCATGATTTACTGACTTGATTTGATGCAATGTTGATATATGTGGTCACAGGCAAAATAGTGCAGTCAACTGTTGAAGAATGTCGAGAAGCATATTTGATCTGGATTGATATGGTATTGTCTTTCTGTTTTATTTTGTAGATTTTTTGTTTTTTATTTTGCAGTTTAATAAGTGCAATAATGTCAACCTTAAGAATTTGTATATTCATTATTCTTTCAGGCTCATGAATTGTTGAAGCAGAAGAACCTTGAAAACAAAGAAGGTTGGGCCTTAGAAGATATTTGTATATACAAGAGTTTTTCCAATGCATGATATTTTATGCCCTGGTGGAGATGCTTGCTTATTTCAACTAATCATCTCCTTATTTCATGGGATCAGAGGGAGGTGCTGCTGCTATTGTGATTCAGAATGGTGAAGTTCATATTGAGGATGAAGTAGAAACTGGGGAATCCTCCAAAAGTTCATTTGAGTCAAGTGACCTTATAAGAACGCAACAGATATCTGATTCTGCAAATGCTAACCAACAAGCTGGACGTCTCTTGCAAGAAAATTTCATTGATGCTACACCTCTAGCATCTTGGTTAAGAGAATTTATATTGACGTTAAGATCATTGAAAAGTCAAAACCATGTTTCAGTACTTGCAGCTATCATCTTTGCAGTGATTTTCTTGATGCAGGTATGTACTTTTCAAGCCTTGTTACATTTCTGCTATACATTTGATCAATTTAATTTGAGCAGTTTTCTCCAAGAAATAAATACTACTTTAATATGATTTGGTTCCTTTGGGACTGTGAATTTGCAATTTACACTTTACGCTCCTTATCAATGGGTAAGGGATAGTCTCTAGGAGTGTAGTCTATTGTAGCAATTTGATGATGCCAGATGACAAGATTATTGCCAATTATTACAAGAACTGATACATATGCTGTTGGGTGTTTTAACAATAGTTTAAACATGTTTTTTAGCTTGTGCAAACTTCTATTAGACACCTGCCCTTGTAGGTTTAAACTTTGTTATTGGATTTCTTGGATTAAATATGGTTGATCTTGGTTGACTTGCTGGGACAGCTAGAAAAGACTGATTTCCAGTTTAAATTTTCCTCGAGGTGCTATGTTGAGTTTTATGTGCATATATTACATCATGCAGGCCTGTTTTTGATCAACTGTAGTAGCTTCTGAAGAAAATCCTAACCGGAATAAAGGAGGGGGGGGGGGGGGGGGGAATTCTTACCCTCATTTGTGGTAATGTTTCATATTTGGAAAATGAAATGAATTGACCGTCTAAACAACTTTGATTTTCTCTGACACTATTAATATGATATTAAAGACTTAAAGACTTCTTGAAAAAGGAAAAGAAATGATGTAGTCTCTTCTTCTTCTTCTGTTTTTTGTTTTTTGTTTTTTTTTTTTTTGTTTTGTTTTTTTTTTTTTTTTCCTTTTAATTTTTTGTGAAGGAAGAATCATCAAGATTGAATTTTCACTATATATATATGTGTGTGTGTGTTTCCTTTTGTTAGAAACAGTGGATAAATGATTAAATTCATCATTTAATATCAGTTTAAGCTTTTGGAATAAGTTTGTAGTTTATCATGGTATCATAGCAAGTAGTCTTGCGTATAAACTCTATTTCCACTCTACTTGACTACTTCCCATTTAAAAATTAAAAATTCTACTTGTTGGATTGAGGGTGATTATTGGGCCCACATGTGAGGGGGAGTATTAGAAAATAATGGTCAATTGATCAAATTCACCATGTCATATCAGTTTAAGTTTTTGGGACTATTTATAGTTTATCACCTTTTGATGTTTGTCAGACCAAACATATCTCAAAGTGGTATGTTAATATTCTTTGGGATTAATGAATTTTGGTCTGACTAGTTAATTAACATGTTTTGGTCAAGCATTCTTCTGAATGTTATCGAGATCATTCGGTGGGGGGTCTCAAGGGGGCTGTTGCAGATATTTTGGCCGCAATAACATTCCAAATCTTACTCTGATAGTATATATTTGATTCCTGGAATTTGTGTCAACTTTATCCTTTGTAGAGGCACAATCTTATGCCCAAATCATTCTGTTTTGAAAACAAAGAATCTCTCTGCTATTAATGAAGCAGTTACTAACAGTGCATACAGCAAGTGATTTATCTTTAATCAATTATGAAAGAGCCTGGATTAGCATTTGATATCATATAGTGTTTATAGCATTCACGAAACCATTTATTTATTTATTTTTTAATTGTTGAACCATTTTTCCCAGCATTGAAATAGGCTTTTAAAATTTCTTATTTCAGGTTGGTTTAATGTTAGGTTGTGGGTTCAAAATTGATTGGTGTGTGTATGACTTACAAATAATCAACCTGGCGGTTTTTCAGCATTCGCCCAAATTTGAATTAATTATTCTATTGTATTTTTGGTAGCAACCATACTCATTTTTTTAAAATTGTAAGGGTTAAAAAGGATAAGCCTTTCTACTCCATGAGACAGGGTCATAGTTTGTTTATTTTATTATATAATATTTTTTTGTCACTGCAGTTGAGCATTGTTGTGCTACTAGTAAGACCGCAGCACATCCATGTGAACCCTCAAGCTGATTACATGGCTAGCATGGGCGGTGGAGTAGGTGGAAGATCACCTGAAGCAATTGCTTGGTTGGAGAAACGAGTTCACCATCTTAAAGATGAGATGTACATGGTTGAGGCTCGGCTTGAGAGGATGCGAAATGAGCATGCACTATTGAAATCACAACTGAAAGACTTAGAGAAGCTTAGAAAGCAAACGTAGACATTTTGTATATCCTTATTTTTGTCATGGTAAATGTTTTTTCTTTTGTAATTAAAAAAACTGTATCATAAAAGGAACTTGTCCATTTGAATTTGCAAATAGTTCCCATGTTGATCACAAGCGGTAACATTGGGGAAGCAGGCCATGCTGATTGGGCCGTAGCCTTTCATGACTCAAAAACTACCAGTATTAATGCATCCTTGTGCATCAATTTACGCTTAAGGGGAAAAACTAATACATGTTTGTGCATCAGTTTTCTCTCAAGAGGAAAAGCCAATTACAGCCTCTACAAATGCAATGTCCGTGGCCTAGTTGGTTAGTTAAAATATCAAACAGCTAAAACATAAACTACATAAATGTAGGTGGATGAAAAATTAAAGTGGAAGTCAGTCTCAGAGTTCCAGATGAACTGCGTGCTCTTTTTCTTGGTGGTACTCTTGACGGTCCGGTTAGAGGTAAATTATGGGTAGAAATTTTGACAGGGTTAGAGGCATATGAAGATCATTCCTAAGTCTGAGTCTAGTGTTGAGTTTTAAGGTGATTTTCCCATCCTTCAAAATTCAGGTGTCAGGTATGACACCATACACCCCCCACACCCTCCCCCCTTTCGTAGCATTTAATGCGATTGACATAAGGTGTTAGCATTAAACATTGAGGCAAGAGGGCCGGTCCTTGGAACCGTTAACCAGTCATCTGTTTGATCAGAGTGGAAGGGCTTATGAGATCTGATTGGCTTGTCATCCAATCTTGTTTTTTGGATGCAGGGACTTTGGTCGACCTTTTATGGGGATGTTGGGATTGAACTGATTATCTAGTTCGAGCAATTGTAATGTAGGTCGGCAAATCTTTGCCCATGATGCCAAGCAAGAAAGTGAGTGCAGGCTTGAGCATGGCTTTAGGGCTTTTAATAGTTGTATTGGGCAGCTTGGGATGGACCTGCTCATTGGTGTGCCATAGCCTATCAAACTTCGCAACTTTTTCGGCCTTAAACACCTACTAATATCAAAATTGAAAGAAAATCATAACAGTATTACTAATTATACCACAAAAATCTTTTAAAAATGACATGATAATAAATATGGTTAGTGTTAGAACAATACCATAATAAATTAATTTCTTAAATATATTTTTCTTTTGGGTTTAAAAGTTGAAACATCTATTTTTAAGGTTTAAGGTTTATATAGTATAATTGATTCTCAAAAAAAAGAAGAAGTATAATTTGTTGTGAGTTTCAGTTTAATTAGTAAAGTTTCTTGTTGTCAAATAAGAGTCTTTAGTTTGAATCCAACACATCAAAAATCACCAATATATATATATATATATATATATATATAAAATTGTATCTCTTTATCATAATTATTAAAATTGTATTCAACATCAACTCGAAGGAAGATTGGTTTTTAGTAAACTGATTTACCTTTGCTTGAATTCTTATTGACGTAATATTTATATTTTTGAATATATGCAAAAAATATATATTAATAAATACAAAAAAAAAAATATTTTTTTTTAACCCAAGAAGTCTTTAGTAGTAAAACCTTTTTTCTTTCATTTAATTTTGAGTTTTGAGGTTTTAATTTTTAAGTGAGTAGTTTAATTTGGCCAGTCAGCCAGTTAATTGATAGCTTTTAGTGTTTTTTTTTTTTTTTTTTTTTTTTTTTTTTTTTTAATTATTAAATAGATTCACTCAATCAGTTTTTCCCAGGTTTTGCATGTGGTTCTTTTACAACCACAATTTTTACCTTGGAATGGAGATACTATATTTCTTGTTGACATATTGATTTTTATTATACTTATAATCAATACACTACTATTATTGTATCTTTTATATGTCAAATTTCATTAAAAAGAAAAAAAAAAAATCTTTCCTATTTTATGAACATTTTTAAATGCTCAAAACCTATGGAAAGAAAAAGAAGATGTCAGAAAAAAAAGGTTGAGAGTTTTAAATGACTTACCCTATAACCATAACGGACATTTCCTACTATATTTAAGGGTAGTGATTGTTTCACATTCAATAGTGTCCACCCTATTTTATATCATGTTTACATTCTATTATATCATTTGTAAAATATTAATATTTGATGTGAAAAAAACGATGTCTTTGCACATTACCCTTACTCCCCCTTATGTATAACTCAGCCACTTGATATTTCAGCATTATAGTGATGATGTTTCCCATCTCAAAAAGCACAGGGTGGAAGTTCTATAATGACCACAATTTCTGACTTTCCTATCATGGAACCCATCATCTTATAAGACTCTATTAGATAAGGTTATCGATAAATTAAGCAATATTTGTATCTAGAAGAAAGAACACATCAAGATTGAAGAGGACGCGCGCATGTTAGAGAGAAGTCAGCTATCAATGATATTATATATGCTTTATGCAAGGGTGACCTTAATTTGAGGATATCCTGTATCTCCCAAATATCCTATTAATATTATTAGGAGAGGACCACCGACCTTCCAAGCCTCAATTTTCTTCCTACAAGGTACACACGGCCTCTACTCCTTTTGCACTTTGCTCAATTTTTGGGGTCTCAGAAATGTTTTGCATTGGTCCTCAAAGATTCTGATAATGATGGGGATGAAGACTTGTTATAGTCAGAAATATCAGATCCATATATGAATTTATTAAAAAAAAAAAAAAACGCAGTGCGAGTGAAGTCGTTGTACAATACTGATTTTCTAACTCAAAAAAAGATTACGTCTTTTTGTAGCATGTTCCACATTGTTTTTTGTTTTGCGTAAAAGGGATTGAATTTTTGGAGCTATCTTTAACCTATTAAAATAGTCCTTGATGATGGTTCAACATCAACATAAAATTTTGTGGGTATTCAATTATTCATTCAAAATGGCGGCGCAGCATAGGAAATGTCCTACTCGCTCTAACCGTCCACTCCTTGATTTTTTCATATTTTATTTAATTTTTTTTTTTTTAAAAGTTCTCTTTTGAAATTATTTTTGTCCAATTTGGATAGCCAAACAAAAGAAGAATACTTCTTTTCATGTTGTTTCTTTTATGATTTACTGAAAAATCTTTTAAGTAAGAGTGTTTACAAGTTGGGTTTATGCCAAACTCACAATTGACACGACCAAATTTGGTTAAGGAGTTCAAACCCATTCTTAACTAGCGAGGCATTCAGTTCGAACGGGACTGATTATGTGTCAAAGTATGATAGATCCCACCAAATTTAGCAGAAATCTTGTCAAATATGGTGGATCTCAATTGATTCATCGTCGAAAAACATTAGATGTTGCTAGATTATTAATTTTTATGGTCAGGTCAGGTTGCTCAAGTTTTGCAAGAGAAAACCCGCCAACCAACCCACCATTGTCAAATTTTGAAGGTGGTGGGCGGTTCGAATTTGGATTGGTGTGGTGGGTCATTGGTGGGTCAGCTTACCACATGGTTTGAACATCCCTAGTTGTAAGGTTGGGAAGCCCCTAGTAATACAAAATTACCATAAGAAATAGAAAAAAAAATAGTGATTCTTTGTTGAGATTTGATGTTCTCCTTTCTGTAATTATTTTTTTCTATGTAAAATGTAGATATAAAAGGTGACTCGTGTCACATGTAGCAACATAACTTTACTACAGTGTCCATTTATCTCAAGAAATTTGAAACTTTGTAGCTCATGAAATTTCATTAGATGTCACAAATCAACACTTATTACCATGTTGGAATTTCTCCCCAGCTCATTGGTCGGAAAGTAGGCTGTAGGCAGTAGCAATCACAAATTTACAATAATGTTTTTTCTTAGAAGAAAATTCATAATAAAGTTGAGTGGATAAATTAGGTGAGAACCATGCTAATGCTATCCCTCACCACTAAATATGGGACCCAAGTCAGTCATATATTTCAGATTTCTCACTACTCACTATCACAGATATGCATTAGGCCAGCTTACTAGGGCTTTAATTTTTTTGCTCCTTTTTTGCTGCAAATACTTCCCACCTTCTCGGCAAGCCTTTGTGCAAATCCTATAAAACGCGCAATACGAGGAATAGAGCATATTTGAATATTCTTCTATTGGGTTGTAATTCTTCTTTAAGGTGTATTTGGATACTGCTTATTTTGCTAAAACTGAAAAATTATTACTAAAAGTATTGTATATAAAGATAAAAATTAGTTAAAAAAGTATAGTGAGACCCATAAATAGTGCCAAAAAATGTAGTGGAGCTTATTAATAATAGCAAAAATAAACTAAATAGTGAAATAATTTTAATTTTTCATTTCAATCCAAACGCATACTTAATAATTTTTTATTAATTGAATTAATATTTTAAAATTTTCAATATTTATCCATATATTGCTTTTTGAAGCTATCCCTATATTGATATGCCCAAATCTAAGATAAGCTTCGGAAATTTCAATATATTAATTAAAGTATAATATTTGTGGTCCATACTCCATACGGGTTCAACTTAGTGATAATAAAATTTTTTGTAGTATTTTCTGTTTATAATTCCAAACTCAGCTTTCTCATCTCCCACTATTAGTATCTATATATATATATGAGAGAGAGAGAGAGAGAGAGAGAGGCCCATATTTAGGGGATTAGAATATAAATTTTAAGAATAATGGTACAACCATAAACTATTTTACAATATCTTTACAAACAGTTGATATGACTAGCTTTTTATTGGTTTTCATCGAGGCTCACCATTAGTGTCACTTTTTCATTTACCAATAACTACTACCATATCAGTAGTTTGTAAAAAAGTTTGTAACTCTAGTATTACTCAAGTTTCAATACTTGGGATATAAATGATTGAGAATAACTTTTGGATTTTGACTTTATTTTTCCCACTTAAATATGCATCAATGATAAATGACTTGCCCATAATTTTTTTTTTAATAACTTTGAATCTCAAATATTAAAGTTTATAAACTAATAATACCAACTATATAAAATTTGTAATCTATGTTTTTAATTAGATTAATTATTATTAATATTCTTCAAATATTTTAATCAAAACATTTTTGTTAAATAAATTAGAGATTGAATTATTAGAGTATAATTAATAACGGTTTTAGAAACTATAAAAATATATATATTTTTAAAAATTAATTAATGATACTTTAAATAATAAAGCATCACTTTTACATGGCTATATATAAAAGCTTAAATAAATAAATGAATAAAATTAAAGGAAGAAGCTGTGTGTCTCTGCGTGTATGTGTTTATTATAGATAGTAAAGGCAAACGAAGAAACCAAGTAAAAGTGAACAAAAATATCTTAATGCCCCCATTGATACTCTTTTGAATGCAAAATGAATTGATATTTGATGCAATAATTAGGACTATTACACTACATAATACCACTTTTAATAGATGAGAGAAAAACTTGAAAAGTTTACTTTAATCTCAATGCTTAAATTCAAACTTTTTTAACATTTTAAAATTTTTGGGGATTGTTATTAGTTACACAGAGTGTAATAGATTTTGCCTCAAATTTTTTTCTTTTTACTTTTTCATTTTAATACTGTTTACCTTTGTTGCTGCTTGCTAGGGGCGGCGCTAGCCATAGCCCAGGGGCTTAAATGAATCTTCTGATTTGGTAAAAAGAAAAAATTTATGTATAATATTTTTATTTTATTTTGACCCCTCTAAAATAATATTTTGAACACTTTGACCCTAACTTTTTTTAATCACAACTATAATAATCTTGAATATGATCCTCTTACTAATATCTTGACATTTATAAACGAAAAAAACCCAATAACAAACCAATTTGATCTAAAACCTTGAAAATAAATATTAGTTGTTGAAATTGAATATGCTTTTAATTTGTTATTTGTTGAGTGAAGACTGGGGCATGAGATAGGCCGAGAGTGATTGAGTGAAAATAAAAGCAAATGTTAACACAACAAAAAATTTCTTAGTATGTGTATGGGAACAACTTATCTAACTTTTTATAAAAAAATATAAAAGAAGTAAAGACTCACATGAGACCCGCAAAAAGTAGGGGAAAAAATCAGTAAGTTGGCATATAATCAAGACTCAAACACACGTTTAATACAATTACAAAGAACAATAATTGTCAAAGTCAAGTTGAATTATTAAATAAAAGAATTGTAAAAAGTAAAAACAAACTAATAGATAAAAGAATTTTGAGAAATAATAATTAAAATTCTCTTAGCAACAATAATAAATATGTTTATTATATTTAAAAACAATGAATAATTTTCAAAATTTCATCTTAATAACAATAATTAGTATATTCATAATATTATGAAACAATATCTCAAACGAACTAATAATTTACCTTTTATTCACTACCCAATAATATGGACAAATTTATAAGAAAGATAGTAGTGCACGACAGGATTTATCTCTTCTCTAAAATATATCCTTTTATCGATTCTCCTAAGAAAAAGATTTCTAGAGTCGCCGTTTCTACAGTATTTTGACACTTTCTTTGTGAATGAAAACAATTATAAAATATAATAGTCCAAAATGATAGCATACACACAGTAACTTTTTGGGACCTATGTTGTTGTATGTACCTGGCGTACGATGAAGCAGTGCAATCAAGCTAGCTATAATAGTATCATATCATTGTACACTATATTTTCTGACACGACCTGTAGTGTAAGAGAAACTAGAAAGTAGGGAGGAGAGGAGCCGCATTTATTGTCATTATTGAAAGGCATAGTATTTGTCATATCATACACCAACATTTCTTTCCTTTTCTTGATGAGTTTCTTCCGGTTTCCTTTTTATTCATACCTCACGTGTTTTTTTTATTTTGTATTGGACATGACCTTCATGAAATTATCTGTTGAGATTAAAGTTGGTCATTACTTTTTAGGAGATCAATTATCGGATAAGGCAAGATGGGTCTTTCCATTATATCTAGAGTAGTGTTCCAATTCTATCTTAAAGTTGTTTCAATTTTCACATCACATTATGTTTTATTCGATTCATCTCATTACCTAAATTTTTAACAGTAGACTTATTCTCAAGTTTTTTGAGATGGTCCATATTTACCACATTATCGCGAAAGGAATCAATATGCAAATTTTTTAGCTAAAGAGAAATCTTTTAAGTGATAGCTTTATTTTTTATTAACACTTCCTCTCTTTATTTTGTACAAGTTATTTTTGGATACTAGGAGTATATCATCCCTGAGACTTTATAATCCTTAATTTTGCTTAATTAAATTCTTATTTACAAAAAAAAAAAAAAAAAAAAAACAAACAAACAAACAAACTAAACAAAACAAAAGAGTAGTGTCTTTCCATTTTGAAAGGAATGTAATTAACTAGGAGTGAAAGGGGTGTAATTGTTTTAGTTTTTAATTTGGAGAAAATAACCATGTAATTTTTAGACTCTTTTTTTTTAATGAAAGATTACATAATCTTTTGAAAACCAATCAATCAGAGCTGGTTTGTCTTCCTTTTTTATTGGGACCAGTCACAGGTCATCAGGATAATTAAAGATGTATTTTTATTCCCTTTTCTTTCCTTGATTTTATCATTAAATAATCAAGGATAAATAATGAATTGTGGCAACTTGAAATTATGAAATCCTGAATATAAAGGGTAAGGCATCTATATTGAGTAACCATTTTAAGACCCATTTGACCTCGCATTTCGGGTCACAGTTCTCACAATCGCAACTCTATGGGTGTGTTGAGAGCTAGACTCCAAGTAGGATTTAATGTCAAAAATTTCTTCTATGTTACACTTGGATGCTATTTTCTTTTCTTTTCTTAAATGTCATTGTTGGTATGTTCATGCATGCATATGTATATTTTGTAAATAGAGTTGATTTTGCATGCTTAGCCGGAAAGCCCGCTAGTAGTAGTCACAAATCGCAAAGGCGAGCCTACCACATCATTAAATTGTATCATTTGAGTCTTTTACCATCTTGAGTAGGCATATTGAAGGAAAAATTATATCATTTGAACCAACAAGATACTTCTTGCATCACAAGTTGTGAGGTACAACATTCTAACTCGTGGGTGACCTTAAAGCCAACCTTTACCTACATGTAAAGGCCTTTTAAAACATTCCCTTAGATAGCCCCAACCCATGCAATAAAATTCAAGTTCCATGTCTTGTGGTTGGCCATTAGTTACCCTAATTTAAACTTCGATTGAACATTTTGTTGTTGTTGTTGTTGTTGTGAATGAGCTTAGGCCCAATAATCGAACCCATTATTGAATAAAGTGCTGAAAACCTTTATTAATAAACTTAGCAAGTATCGGTTAGAATTACAGCATTAAGGCGTGAAGAAACATCCTTCATATCCATACTGAAAAATCTATGATAAGACCAACATATCTAGTAAGGTTATGAGTCATATAAATTGTTTGAGAAGCTTAAGATTGAAGGACATCTCAGCTTCATAGGTAATTGTTGGAGGAGCCATGCATGTCCATAGGTAATTATTCCTAATTCCTTATTACTCTGCATTATGTTTTTTGTATAGATTTTTTTGATAAGTTTAATTAATTGTAAATTAAAAAAAAAATGAAAAATGTCTTGTCTTAACTTTAACCTTTTAAGTTATGACATGTGTTAATAAGTGATTTATGATAGTCATAGATTTGTCTCTTGAAATAGATTTGTTAAGTCATGATCGCATATGTGTTAATTTAGGGCTTTGTGTAGATGACTAAAATAGATTCATAGGTCTTTGAATCAATATGTTTAGAATGTAAGTAAACTTTGTTCCATTAAAAATATGAAAATGTTCACATGAAATGATGTTTTTTCGTGAATGGTCATGAAGATTCTAGCATATGGTTATTTAATTTTCATCTCATAAATTAATAGGAAAAATAAAGATAAAATTTATTTTCATTCTTACATGTCATTTATGTGTCATATAGAATATGGTTCATGCATTTTCCTCACATAAACTATGGGGAAAATCACATGAAATAATAATATTACCCTCAAAAGGTCAAAAAACCAGCATGTGAATTAATGAGTAATAAATTAATAATATGAAAATATATATATATATATATATTTTTTTTTTTCTTAAGAAAGCAACCATAGCTTTTATATATCAATCACCCATGGGCACCCAATTTTGGGTTAGGCTCAATTTATAACAACCTTTCATTATCTCCCTCCCTTCCAACGAAGTTGATTATGAATCATCTCTCTCAAAACCAACGAAGAGGTTAAATACTCACACAAAAGATAGAGCTTTACACATGAAAAAAAAAAAAAAGAAGAAAAGGAAATACCGAAGTGGAGTTTGATTTCTTTCTAGATGGTGTGTGTCTTCAGTTGAGATGGGTGAATTTCAAGTTACCAAGTAAATTTATACGCCTAGACCATTAAATTTTCCCATTCAAACAGCTCTTGGATTTTTCTTTTCAAGTAAAGAAGAAAAAAAAAAAAAAAAAAAAAAAGAAGAAGAAGAGAAACATCACTTATATCTTGTATTGTATTCTCTACTTTTCTCTTAACTCACTCAACAATGTGTTGGGCTCAAATACTGGCTTTAATTTTCAGCTTAAAAACTCAAGTTTAACTCAAAAAGGTTGAACCCACGACCACAAGTATGTTTTTTAAAAATGGTAACATTATTCTTCTTGTTGCTCTTAGCCACGTGATATTTTCTCTCTCCACTCTTTCATTTTTCTCTCTAAAAATGTAAAGCAAACAATAAAGGGGCATAGCAAAAAAGCAAGAAAAGCAAAAGGACGGAAAGTGGATCAAACACAAGCAGATCATTCCATGTTCCACTATACAATTAGTTCATATGTACACACACCACAAGGCTACATTTTAAACTAATATACACAGATACCCATTTTGAATCAAACCCCAAAACCCAAAACAAAAATTTTTTCTTTTGAAACCCTAAATCCAAATTCCATATTTCAAACCCTTATAACCTAAATCAACCAATTCCCCAAACCCATGAACAATTACAAAGGAAGACACTTTCAACCCAAAGAAAAAAGGGAAAATTGAACAAATAAATAGAAAGAAAATAAAAGAGATATATAGAGGGTATCAAAAGGAGGGTGGAGCTTGAAGTTTCTACTATGGTGATTCAATTTAGAGAGAAAAGCTGAAGGTGAGAGAGCAAGAAACCACCGCTGGTGGATATAGTGGTGATGGCAGCTCTTAAGAGTTTTGGCCCACTTGGGTTGAGCTGTTGAGTTTGAAACGAGAGACTCGAGACTAAGAATGACCTTGCGAGTGAGAGCCATCTCACGATGGCTTGTGGTGGTGCCATGTGATGCTCATATAGCGGTGAGTGGTGGTTTGTGGAGGTTTTCACAACTCTAACTCAATCTTTTAAGTAACAAGTTATGGAAATTGAGAACAAAAGTTAAACCAAACAACATAAGTTAGAGTGGGGTTTATGAAATTTGAGTGATAAATGATGAAAACTGAGTGATGAGTAATGAAAACACATCAAACCAAACCTGGCTTAATTTCTTTGATGAAATTTTTTTTTGGCTTCATTATATTGTCGGTATTGGTGCTATAAATATTCTGAGGATGATGAGAAAAAGAATGATAGTGTGGGGCTTCAGTAACAAAAGGGGTTTGTGTAGATGACTATAATAGATTCATAGGTCTTTGAATCAATATGTTTAGAATGTAAATAAACTTTTTGTTCCATTAAAAATCTGAAAATTTTCAAACGAAACGATGTTTCTGTGCATAATTATGATGATTCTAGTATATGGTTATTTAATTTTCATCACATAAACTAATAGGAAAAATAAAGATATAATTTAGTAATTAAAATTTGTTTTTGATAGAGATGAAATTTATTTTCATTCTTACATGTCATTTATGTGTCATGTAAAATATGGTTCATGCATTTTCTTCCCATAAAATATGGAGTAAATCACATGAAATAATAATATTAACATCAAAAGGTAAAAAAACCTGCATGTGAATTAATGAGTAATAAATTAATAATATGAACAATTTTTTTTTTCTTAAGAAAGCACCCACGAAAATAGCTTTATATATCAAGCACCCATGGGCACCCAATCAAGTTGGGTTAGGCTCAGTTTTAACAACCTTTCATGATCCCCTCAAACCAAGCTGATTATAAATCATCTACCTCAAAACCAAGGTAAAAAAGGTTGAAGATTCACACAAAAGATAGAGCTTTACACATAAAAAAGAAGAAGAAAAGGAAACACCAAAGTGGGCTTTGAATTCTTTCTAGCTAGGTGGGGTGTCTTTAATTGATATGGGTTAATCTTTCAAGTTACCAAGTAAATTTATAGCCCTAGACCCTTAAATTTTCCTACACAAACAGCTCTTGCATTTTTCTATTCAAGTAAAAAAAAAACAGAGGAGGTGGTTTAATTTCTATGATTTTTTTTTTTGGCTTCATTATATTTGTCGGTATTGGTGCTAAAAAAGATTCTTGAGGATGATAATAAAAAAAGAATGATTGTGTGGGGCTTCATTAACAGAAGGGCTGCCGGCTTTTTCTTTTGGAATGAAAATCTACCACATTCTTATTGTGGCATTTTCCACATTGTTCTTATTTTGCGTAAAGAATTGGAAGAGAGTTTTAACTTAATTTTAATTCGCTCCCAATAGTGCAACATCAGAGCAAGCATTTGGTCTTCTTTTTTGGCATCACAAAAAAAGAAAAAAGAAAAGTGTAAGCATTTGGTTTCCATTCTAAGCAATTCCTTTCCTTCAAAAAAAAGTCACCACGGAGCTAACGCGTTCTACAGTTCTACTCGCATTAGACCGTCCATGCGTACCACTCATTTCTATTTTTGACCATTTAAAAAAAAAAAAAAAAACTTAATATATCCTATCACAAGTTATTTAAAGGTGATTTCACAAAATATATATATATATATATATATATATATATTGAAAGGTGTAATTGTATAACATGATTTACTTTTATAGTTGTTTATTTTGTTATAAAATGTTTTACGGGAAAAAATATTTTTATCATTTTATTGGATTTATTTTATTGTAAAATTTGCTTAAATTTGAAAAAAAATTCCGTTTAACGTAAAATACTTTATAAAATATTGTAAAACATTTTATTTTAAAAAATTTAATATAATATTTTACAAAAAATAAATAGTAACTCTCTCTCTCATTTGGTGGTTGGGTTGCCGGCGTTTGCAGTTTAGTCACCGGACAACCATCTTCGGCCATCAAATTTGTGGCTCCAATTAGATTGGTGATGGCAGTCGGTCACCACCAAATTGGAGGCTCTAAATAGATCAGCAAGTTTTGTGATTTGTACTTATTACATGTCACATCAACCAGTTAAAAATGTTTTCATTGGTTTCTAAAAAAAAAAAAAAAAATTTCATTGAAAAAATTTTATATATATTTGAAAACAAACAAACCACAAGGTATAATTTTATTACGACTCTTTTAACATAATTTTTTTCTAGTCTATAGTGACAAATTCAAAAAGTTTCACCAATTTTAGTTAAAGTAAAAAAAGAAAAAAAAATCTTTAATTGTTCTGATGGAAAGGATTACTATTGGTTCTTTACAACGTGCAAAATTCAGAATTATATAATGTTTAGGAGGGTGGGTTAAAGTTCTACTTCTGCAAAGTAGGGCCTCATAAAATCCCATTGTTTATTATGGAAACAGGCACCTAGTTGAACTAGCTAGCTACATTTGCACAAACTCTTTTGCAGAGTAGGAGCTAAAACTTAAAACGAGGTATTAATTATAAGATTCAAACACATGATTCAAGAGGTTCCATATAGAGGTAATTCAGAACCAGTGCTTTTACTCTTTTTGCTGAAGCAGAGCTTATATTCAATGAATCGGAGTACCCACAAATGGTCAGGCCAGAAAGTACAAAAATGACATCGATTTCTCAGACGAGACCATCATGCACCCATCTAAGCATATTTTACACACTTCTTATCACTGTTTGACATTTTGGCCTAAGAGTCCCATAAATTTCCTTGCTGTCAATTGTAGGGCAGAGTTTCTATTATTGGAATGTTCGAAATTTCTTTATGTGATACTCGTGTCATCTATTTTTTCTTCCAATAATTAATCTCACCTATAAGCCTAGATTGGAGAACTGTTAATTACTATATTATGAAATCATTAATTAAAAATGACTTTGTTGAAATGGATCTATGTCATTTTACTTCTAATCATGCATGAATGTTAATTGGCCTATATTATGTCTTAATTAAGAACCAAAGTGTTTGATGAAAGAACGGAATCACTGTCTCCCACAACCATAATGGTTAGAAGATACAAAAGAAATTTCCCCTCGTGGTTAAGACGGCTGATACTTGCCTATCAAGTCATTTTCATCGTGTGAATATTGCCTCCAAAAAGATGCTTAAAAAGGGCTCATTAGATACGTGGAACAAAGCACAAGAGAAGGTCTTTGGCTATCCCTTTATTTCCATTCATAATGTCCCTGGTTAGTTTATTATGCTATAAATTTTATGGTTCTTTTGTTGTGAAAGAAGCAACTTATGCAAGACTAAAGATGAGGGAGGAGAGAAATCAAAATATAAAGAGAATTTATGTGGTTCAACAATATGCTTACGCGGCTATGTCCATAGAAGCAGGGACGGGAGTTAAACTTTTTTTCCCCACTCTTATGCCGTATCCACCATGTTTATATTTTAAGAATTAAAAAAAAAAATTTTATTGGTTTTTTTAATAAGGCTAAAATGTGCTTTAAACTTTAAATTCATGATATCTTTTGAATTTTTTTTTATAAGGAAATTATATTTTTCTGTTTTATGTTTTAAGATTTATTTAATTTTAAATTATTGTATTGTTATATTTGAATTGTTTTTGTATTTTTTATTACTTGAAATGTTGTATTGTTATTCTTCAATAAGATTTTGTAATGTTATAACTTTTTTTTAAAAATATTTTAAGAGTTTTAATTTACTAAATGAAATATTTTAAATCAGGTTTTAATAAATTATATATAAAAAATTGTGTTTGACGGAGCGGGTTGATACATGCAGGTGTCCGTTAGAGTTGGATAGAGATTAAAAAAAAAAAAAAGGAACCACCTCAAAATGAGAGTAGGTGAAAAGGATAAGAAATCCGCCTCATACCTGCATCATCTTTATATTGATGGTTGGACATCACCACCACTTATTTTATTATCATGGCCCTACCAAACTATAAATCACTGCAAAATAAATCTAGCTTTTTGACAAATCAACCTAAGCTAACTAAGCCTAAATCTTGGGTTCTATCCTTTTGTTTTCACATGATCACATCTAATTAGACTTTTGTTCCGATGATTCTACCTTGCTTGGCCTAGGCCAATTCCGCTCACAAAAGGGTATTGAATATGGACATGCTTCACAAACACAAAACCATATCTCTCTGCTTTATCAAAAGGTAAACTATATAGAACCATAATCTACAAACTCAAGCTTTATATATGACCAAGAGGTGTGTCAAAATTTGCCTCATTCAACAAAACTTAACAAACTATTCTAATCATGAATTATTAACAAGTATACTTTCTTTTTTACACTAGTAACTCAGTATATGTACAAATCCTATACAAAGTTGCACCAATCTATTAATTTACTCACAAACCATTCACAAGGTGAAGGTAAGTCTTGAGGTCGTGACACGTGGCCATATCCCTCTTGTTGAGGTATGGTGAGACCTTGCTACTAAGTCTAAGCTCTTGTCCCACATCAGCATAAACCCATTGCATGTCTTCCACGCACTTTTGAACCCAACCAGAAATTCCAGCTGCCACGTGAACACTCTCTTTGCTTGCCATGTCATCATCTCGGAACACAAATCCAGGCACTTTAGTAATAACATCCTCGGAGTTCACAATCCTGAGTATCCTGGTCCCACTCTTTTCCAACTGTGACCTAAACCCTTTGTTACCCACACGTGGCCCACCAAACGAAATCACAGTCACCATTGGTGCATTTTCACGAGTGGTGGTGATATCATACGCTGTGAGCGTAGCCAACGCCGCACCAAGGCTGTGACCAGTGATCGTGAAGCTTAGTGGCTCATCACCGTACATTTCGATGACTCTCTCAATCTCAGCCCTCACCATTTTTTGCAAGCTTGGGCACGAGTCAGTCTCAGAAGTGTATAGACTCAAAAACCCACTCTCAACCATGGACCCCACTTGATTGGGAGCCACATTGGTCAAATTGGCACGTAAATTCTCTACCCACTCTAGGCACGTGGCGGTTCCCCTATAGGAAATCACCACGTCACGTCTTCCAAGTCTTTGTATTTCTCTCTGGTCTTGACATACTGCCACGTATCCAATCCAGCTGGATTGGGTGGACATCCACGCTGGAGCCCGGTCGATCCAACGTGGCAATTGGACCCCACAAGTGGCTCTCAAGTTCTTGGTGATTTTGTATCCGGTTTCCCCTACTCCGCTCCGAGTAAAAAGAGAGCTTCTGGGGTGGCGACACGTGGCATAAGTCGGGGATTCCGGGTCAAAGTCAAAGGAACGATAGGCTGCCTCAACAAACTGGCCGTACCTTAGAATTTCGCAGCGTAGGCTGTCATCTAGAGGATCAAGCAAGCCTTCCCAGTTGTTGAGTCCCTGAAATTCCATCCACCTTTTTCCAAGCTTAGCTGACTGAGTTGCGAGGCTTCGTTTTAAGGCACCGTGCTTGATTGAGCTGCAAGAGATTTCTAAGCTTCTCATCAATTCACAGCTGCTGCTGCTACGTTTATTATTGTTGCTGGCAATGGCATAGTAGTAGTGCATGGTGGCCACTATGTTTTTTGATATAGTTGGTGTGCATGGACGAACAGCTCCAAAAACAAGCTTCATTTGTTTTTCTTCTTTGTGGGTTACTCTCTCTCTCTCTCTCTCTCTCTCTCTCTCTCAAAAGAGAGCCTAGTTGCTTGTTTTTGTGTGGAGGGGTGTCTCTTATGTTTTATTACACTGACTCACACGTTGTGACACTGAAGTGGTGAATGGCTTTTATAGAGAGAGTGTGTAGGTATGGACGGTGGTGTTATAGGTATGATGTATGTAACTTTGTTTGATGTGAGAGATTATATATACATGAAAATGAAATAACTGAAAAACGGCTATGGGATTTTTAAAATGTGAGTGTAAGAGAGGGAGATAGATCATAGATAATTCAGTGGACCAGAGCTCAGAAGTGGGTTTGAAGTGAATTTGACTAACGGGTCCCAATTTATAAAAATAAAAATAAAAATAAAAGAGGTAAAGTACTAAGTAATTTGACTTTCCGACCAAATGAACTTGCTGTGGCACTTTTCACAAGACGCGTCTACAGTCAGCTAAACTCAGCGTGCCCTGACTCCTGGCTCAAATTATTAAAAAAACCGAAAAAAATGCCCACTTAATTCGTTTATATATTAAAAAGAAAATTTGCACACTTGAGGTTGTGTTTGGAATAGCTGAAAAGGTCAGCTTATTTTATTTTTGATTTTATTTTTATTACTATTCATAAGTTCTATAGTATTTTTTAATATTATTTATCAGTTTCACTGTATTATTGTAGCTATCTTTTAATTTTTTTTTACAGTATTTTCAGTAAAAAATTTTCAATTTCAACTAAATAAAACAGACGGTAAAAAAAGCTAAAAGGAAGTTGAAATAGTACAGTGGGACCCATAAATAGTACCAAAAAGTGCAATAAAACTTATGAATAATAACAAAAATAAACTGAATAGTAAAAAAAGTTAGTCTTTTAAGCCAATGCCAAACGCATACTAAAGTTTCTTTTTTTGTTACTATTTATGAGTCCATTACACTTTTTTGTGTTATTCATGGGTCCTATTGTACTATGTTAGTTACCATTTAGTTTAATCTATAGTACTTTCAGTAAAAAAAAAAAAATTCAGTTTTAACTAAATAAGCTGTTTTCAAACAGACACTTAGTGTCCGTTTGGCATGGCTTAATTTTGCCAGCTTATTTTACTATTCAACTTATTTTTGTTACTACTCATGAGTCTCACTGCACTTTTTGGTACTATTTATTAGTCTCATTGTACTATTTCAGCTAACTTTTACCTTTATCTATAGTACTTTCAGTAAAAATTTTCAATTTTAACAAAATAAGCAGATCCCAAACAGACCCTTAATATCATAATTTTCTCCTATTAAAAAAAAAAAAAAACTTGTGCAACTATGAGTAATCAACATATTCTACCACATGTGAATCAAATTAACCCATATGTTTGAATGCACTTATTATCATAGGAGGGAATAGAATCATCTCTATTTTCATTTCTCTATTTTCATTTCCCTTAAAGTTAAAAGAATTTACTTCACAATTACGGTTTTATTGATGATGTATACAATAGTACCACATCATTTAAATTTTAAATGACATGATACTAAATACACTTTTAATTTACAATACTTTATTTCAACCAAGAAATTAATTCATTTCAAATGAGGAGTGTTAACATATGTGTGGCACCACATCAATGAAAAAGAACAAGAAGTAATCAATCTTTTTTTCCCCCTCAAATGAAACCAAACTCTAAAATGAAATCACTCCATTTTTATTATGGAGAGAACTCAAATCTCAAAACATGGTGTCATAATTGTAAATAAAAGCCACCAAGCCTTCGAATCTTGCTGTGCCCATTACCTTTTTTTCCCCCTACTATTTTCTCTTCTTCTTCATCATTTCTCCAACTGTGCTCACCTTTTTTTATTTATTGATTTTTTTTTTTTTTTTTTTTTACATTATTTGATGGGTGTGAGATCTTGAAGTTGAAGCCACAAACAATGCCAATTTTGAAGCCAAACCCATTGATAAACAATGGGAGTAAAAAACACATATTATAATTTCTTCTTCATTTCTTACTGAGAAAATTATCTTATCAGAGATCTATCTCACATGTGTGGATCTCACATGTTGTGAGAGAAGTTTTATTATGAGATCGTTTCATGTGATACATTCTCTTCTTGCCATGAGTCTTGTAACGAACTCGCAACCAGTTAAATTGTGAATATTGACTTGGCTTGGTGACGTACAGGGAGAAGAGGATGGAACAAAGACACAAGGAAACTTTATAAATTGGGTTGTTGGTCTGTGGGTGAGTTTGAATTTTTATTGTGTGTGAATTGAACCGCCAGTGTCAATATTATTATTGGCCATGCATCGGCACCAGTTTGAGTGTATCGATATTGCGTGATGAGAAGGATAAGGGGGATTTGGTTTGAATGAATTTTTTTGATATGGGATGAGTTTTGTTAGAGATATATATTAGACATATTAGCCCAACGTAATAGGCCCAAGCCCATTCCTGCTTGTACTAATAGTCTAGGGTTTAGTCGCCTATATATACTCATGTTGGGGTTCATTGTAACATAGGTTATTGTACTACATTCTTACACAATAAAGATGTAGCCCTTAAGGGATTCCTCCATGGATGTAGGCCGTCAAGGCTGAACCATGTAACTCTCGTGTTCTTGATATTCCTATTCTATGCTTCCTCTTCCGCATCCACTCTAACATATACAACATAGTATAACACATTGCGTTTGATAATATTCTCCATTTAACATGGTATCAGAGCTAATATTCAGCATGGTATCAGAGCCAAAATTCGTTCTTGGCATCAAACAAACATCTCTAGCAAGCAAAAAAGATTCTCACGTGCACACCACCATCAAAAGTCACACATGCTTGTCTGCCGGATCTAGACTCCACTGCATCTTACAGCCACCATGACTCAGTGCTCTGTCCAAAATCCACAAACCCAAGCAAAGCTGTGACTTAACTTTTCAGATCTGTGCAAATCCATGTCTCGCCTGATGAAACCAATACCACAGACGTGCTCCATGACCTCTCGCGACAAAAACCTAGAAACACGGCCAACAATGGCAGCCTCACGCGCCACCATGCGCTTCCATTGTAGCCCACGCGCCGCCAAGGATTTCACTTGTTCAGATCCTCCTGTAGTTACACGCGCCGCCTTGACAGCCTTGTAGCCCGCCGATCTGCAAAACTGTGAAATCCGGAGCTCATTGGATGTTGCACGCGCCATCACGCGCTGCTAGGATTTCGGGCTTCTCCTCCACGCGCCGGTGAACATCGCACGCTCTTGCCACGCGCCGGAAAACTGATGCTGATGTCATCATGACGTCAACAAATGCCACGTCAGCTTGATCCACGTCAGCCCTAACTACGTCATCAGCCACGCAGCTCGCCACGTCAGTAGTGTTGGCTCGTCAGCCCACGTCACCTTGCTGACTGTTGACCCAGTCCGACCTGACCCGGACCACTCGGATCTGACCAATGAGCTCTGACCGTTGACTTTGACTTTCAGTTGACTTTGACTTTTTGCATTAACCTTTGACCAAAAGTCAAAATTTCCGAAATGGCCTATCTTGCTTAGTTTTTTTGCGTAGATTTCAATTTTGGACTTCGTTTCTTCATTTGAAACTCCGAAATTGGTCAATTGACACATTCTTCATTGTGGTTTCTTCAAAGGCATTCTTCAAGGCATCTCCAAGTGATCTTCTCATGCTTATCCAAACTCAAGCATTCATCGAGCTTCCGCCTTAAGTTTGAGGGAGGGTGTTAGAGATATATATTAGACATATTAGCCCAATGTAATAGGCCCAAGCCCATTCCTGCTTATACTAGTAGTCTAGGGTTTAGTCGCCTATATATACTCATGTTAGGGTTCATTGTAACATAGGTTATTGTACTACACTCTTACACAATAAAGATGTAGCCCTTAAGGGATTCCTCCGTGGATGTAGGCCGTCAAGGCTGAACCTCGTAACTCTCATGTTCTTGATATTCCTATTCTATGCTTCCTCTTCCGCATTCACTCTAGCATACACAACATAGTATAACACATTGCGTTTGATAATATTCTCCATTTAACATGGTATCAGAGCTAATATTCAACAAGTTTTATGAGGTAATGGGTTTTGGTTTGATGGGTCTATTCTATTATTGGTTATTGTTTTTGTGTATCTTGAAATTTTTCAGTTTTTGTTTTAGACAAAATTGTTTGATTAATTCATATTGATTAGTGTTTTAATGGTGTTAGGATGGAACCAAAATGGTTTTAGTGTTTAGGGTTTTTTAATTACTATTATTTATATCAAACAAATTTTTAGGTTATTATTCTGAAAAAAAATTATTTTAAATGAATCTTCCCAAATACAATTTTATTTTAAAATTATCAAAAAACATTTTGTTTCCATTCTAAAAAACAGTTTTTGAAGCTACTACCAAATAGACCTTTGGTTTGTTGTTTTGTACGCAGGAGCGACCTTTAGAAAAGGTTTTTTGTTCTTTTCTATTTAATATGTCCATATGTTTTTAAATTGTTTCAGCAAGCCTCTCATAATTGACCCCACATAATTGTTTTTTTCAACGGGTTTGATTGCAAAAAATAAATTTAAATCTGTCCTAATTTCTATGTATAACCAAATATGTTTCAATGGGTGCAAGTGTAGGTGTAGGCATAGCTACTAATTAAATAATGGCTATGCCACTGTTTATTTCTCGCTAAATCCCTCTTTACAGATACAGAAGTTTGGAAGTGACATATTTCTGTCTAAATCCCTCTTTACAGATAAAGAAGTTTGGAAGTGACATAAACAATTACTAACACACTCTTTCATATAAAAATAAAACTTCTAATTCACTCTTTGTAAATTATCATTGAAAAGCATCGTTACTTTTGTAGAAAAAACTAGCAGAACACAACAAACTAGAGTAATAAGATATAATTTATTCATCAGGAAAGACAAACAGTACTTTTTTCACATTGCTTTTTTAAATACTACAGAAGGTTTATTTCAAAACCCTTTTTTATGATACACTGATAACAACCTGGACTAGTAGTGAAACATATATGTTTTGAAATTTGTTACTATGTCTTTTAGTTATTGTTTTACAACTGTGTGTGTAAGTTAAGACTGAAAACATTAATAATTCAAAATGTTTAAATTAGGTTTCATTTATTCGATTATTTAATTACTTGACCAAAAAAAAATTATGTAATCTATTTATTTCAATGTACATTGAATAGTACAAAATTTTAGGTTTTCCATTTATTTAATTTAACTACAACTAAAACTTATTATAGAGAATTAATATTGAGATGAGAATTTCGTCTTTGAATAATAAATTTCTCAATCATATAAGATTTTAAATTGGTTTAAGTGTTAATAAATTCGTTTCTGAAAAATAGTAAGCTAACAAGCATGATTATTTCAAAAAGAACAAACATTACTTACTCTAGAATTTAGTAGTCAAGGAATTGAAAAGTAATTTTTTTTTTTTAAGTTCTCAATAAAATTGAAGTTTACTTTAAAAAGAATTTGGAATAAATCTTGGATTACGTACTAAAATTTTAGATTATCATAATTGATATTAAGGATATTTCAAATTTTATTACATAAATTATACAAATTGACGTGTTAATCTTTAAAATTAAAATAAAAAGTAAGAAAAATATTTATTATTATTAATAATATGGCTTAAAAAATCATATTTTGTTAACATTTGGTAGCAAAATGGAAAGGTGCTTTTAGCATTTTTCATTTTTTTTAATTGATAAGTTTTATGAACAAGAAAGGGGATAAATATTAGGAACTTATTACAATATATCCGTGGCATTTTTCAATCACCATATCAATAATTGACATAAACATTAAAATATAATTGTTCCTTCCATATCAATAGAAAATTGTGTCTCACCACTATTGTTATAAACTCTACAAAAAAAAGTTGCCTATAGCAGCATTTTTTAGTGGCATTTGAAAAAAAAACCACTATAAGTACCCTATAGTGGCGTTTTATAAAAACCCTGCTATATGCATATCACTGTGTCTATCCTAGCGTTTTAAAAACGCCAAAGGTCTATAGTGGCATTTGTAAAACGCTACTATAGGTAAATTTTTTTTTTTTGGTTGTTGGGCTATAACAGCGTTTTACAAATGGCACAATAGGCCTAACCAGAACCTATAGTGGCATTTATTCAGGCCTGTCAAGCCTATAGTGGTGTTTGTAAAACGTTGTTATAGCCCCCCCAAAAAAAAAGAGGGACCTATAGTAGTGTTTTACAAACACCATTATAGGCCCTTGTAAGACAAAGGGTTGTATAGTGTCATATGTAAAACGCTGTTATAGCCCAAACCCAAAAATAATTGAGGGACCTATAGCAGCATTTCATAAACACGACTATAAGTCCTTTAAAAAAAAAACCAACAGAAAAAAATTTTAAAAATTTTCCTCATATATATATATATATGAAGACAGCGTTCTAGAAATGCCACTATAGGCTCTTGTCTTACAGGGCCTATATTGGCGTTTGTAAAACACTACTATAGCCCATCCCCCTAAAAAGAATTGAGGAACCTATAGCAGCATTTCATAAATGCCACTATAGGTCCTTTAGAAAAAAAAAAAAAAAAAAACCAACCGAAACAAGAAAGTACCATGAGCTGCCTTGAATTGATTAACCCAACTAAAATCCTTACACTAGACACTTTTCACTACTTCACAATCCCATAAAGCACGTTTTGTATCCTCAGGACATCTGCCACAGAGATGATAAAGAGGACTTGATAGGATTTTCCTCTTCATCAAATTTACTTTGGTTGGCAAAATTTTTGCACATGCCTTCCAAAGAAAATGTTTGATCTTTCTAGGCATCTTGAGTTTCCAAATTCCAAACCATAAACCCGAAGCTGCACTCCTGGTTGAACCCGAAGCCTCCTCACTCATTGAATCTTCACATATACACTTATAACTTGATTTCACCAAGTAAACAACATTTTTTTTTTCCAATGACCAATAGAGGAAATCTGATTGAGCTGATTCACCTAAAGGAATAGCCTTAATCTGTTGAGATTTGAAGGGGAGAAAAAATGCATCAATCACTTAAGAATTCCACCAACCCGATTCTTGGTCCATCAAGTCTGCCACACAGGCATCACTGCCCAAAACCGAGGGAGAAGAAGCAATTCTTCCAATTGAATTTCCTAGTAACCAACTATCTTTGAAGACAAGAATGGACCTTCCGTCACACACTCTCCATTTTGCACCCATAGTAATTACTCTTGCTTTTAATATACTCTTCCATGCAAAAGAACCCGAAGATTGTTTTGCATCAAAAATGGCATCATTGGGAAATAATTTTGACTTAAAGACATGATAAAAAAGTGAGTTTGTATCATGAATAAGCCTCCATACTTGTTTTGCCAACGTGGCATCATTGAACTTTGCAAACTCCTTAAAACCCAACCTCCCCTCGTTCTTCGGTTTACAAAGTGTTTCCCAATTTTTCCAATGAATCTTCCTTGGCTCCCTACATTGTCCCCACCGAAATTTCCTAATTAGCATCTCAATGTCCATACAAAGACCCAATGGAAGTTTGAAATGTCCCATCTAGAATGTGGGTATAGCTTGAACTAATGCCTTCAAATGCACTTCTTTCCCAGCTTGAGATAAGAGTTTTTCCTTCCACCCTTGTAAATTACCCCAAACTATATCTTTTATATAATTCAAACTTGCTCTCCTATTTTTTCCAACCACTACTGGCAGCCCCAAGTACTTTTCATACTGTTTTATCTCTGACACACCAAGTAGCACTTTTATGGAATTTTTTGTTGACTCACAAACTGATTTGTCAGAGAAGAGGGTAGTCTTATTAGAATTTATTTGCTGGCCAGAAGCTTTTTCATATGCCTTCAGGATGCCTTGGATGGTGTTTACCTCTTCTAATTTTGTTCGACAAAAAAGGAGGCTATCATTTGCAAAAAAACAAGTGAGAGATTTTTGGTCCACCCCTACAAAGAGAGTATCCTTGAATCCTTCCATTATTCACAGCATTTTGAATCAACCCATTTAGACCTTCAAAGCATAAAAGAAACAAGTAAGGGGATAAAGGGTCCCCTTGTCTCAAACCCCTAGTTGGTACAATGTGGCCTCTTGGTTCCCCATTAACCATAATAGAGAAAGATACAAAACTTATACACTCATAAATCCACCCCCTACATTTTGTATGAAAACCCATCATCTCCATAATTTTCATAAGGATTTGTCATTCCACCTTATCATAAACCTTACTCATATTTAACTTAATAGCCATAAAACCCGCTTTCCCAGTCTTTTTTGTTTTCATATAATGTAAAGTTTCAAAGCCCAGTAATATATTATCTATGTTGGCTTTGTCGATCTGGAGAGCACTTTGAAACTCTGAAATAATTAGTGGCAAAATTGTTTTTGACCTATTTGCTAGCACCTTTGAAATAATCTTATACAAAATATTACAAAGAGCTATTGGTCAAAAATTAGAAACTTTCACCGGACTTTTTACTTTAGGAATAAGTGTAAGATAGGTATGATTCAAACCTGTAAAGATCTTCCTAGTATTTAAGCTTGACAACATTGCATTTGTGACATCATCTCCAAGACTTTTCCAATAATGTTGATATAAAATTGGCGGCATTCCATATGGTCCCGATGCCTTTAGTGGTGCCATTTGATTTAGACCTAACTCTACCTCAGTGCATGTAAAGTCCCCAATCAACTCCTTATTCATGTCATTAGTTACTACCTTACTTGTATGCCATGTAACTTCCACCAAGTCACATGAGTTTGAGGAAGTAAAAAGTTGCTGGTAGTAATTTTCTAACAGACTAGCCACGTTATCATCCCCCATACACATGACACCCCTTGAGTCCTGTAAGCCCAAAATCTGATTTCTTCTAAACCTTTGAGAGGCGTTATTGTGGAAATACTTTGAGTTTTATCCCTTGAATCCAGTGGGTTTTTGATCCTTGATGCCACATTTGTTCCTCTTTCACCAACAAACCTGCCAATTCAATTTTTAATTGCACCAAAATTTCCACATTGTTTCCATGTAAGGCTGAAACTTCTGCTTCTTTCATCTTCCTCTTCTTTTTAGCTATTTCCCAATTAATATTTCCAAAACATCTTCTACTCCACCATTTTAATTTTTCCTAGCACTTAGCCACTTTATCACCCACCATGCTCATCGGTGAACCTCCTTTACCATCTTTCCAAGTCGAAGCCACAATATCATGGCATCCTTCATCCTCCAACCACATTTGTTCAAATCACCAAGGTTTGTTAGGCCTTATAGGTACACCCTATGGATGAATTAGCAAAGGTTTATAGTCTGATGATCCACATTCCAAGATCATCATCTTAGTAGCCTAATAGTTATCAAACCAGTTTGTAGTTACCATTGCCCTATTCAACAATTCCCACACTGCAATTCCATTAGCAAAATTTTTGAACCATGTGAATTTACTTCCCACATAACCCAAATCCATTAGACCACACTCATCCAAAGCATCACGGAAAATTTTCATTTGAATGTAAGGTCTTAATCTCCTGCCTTTCTTTTCATGAGTCTTTGTAATCTCATTAAAGTCACCCATGCACAACCATGGTACCGAGAACCTACCATGTAATCTCATTAAAGTCATCCTCCTTTGTGTCTTTGGAACACCGTAAAAATCCATAAACCTCCAAACATCATCCTTGCCTTTGTTTGTTAATGCATCAATGTGATTTAACGATGAGGATTCAACATCTAACTCAGCCCCCTTTTTCCCAAAAAGGGCTAAACCACCACCCAACGTTACCCTTGAAATACCAAAATAATTACCCATTTGCAACATAATAATAATAATAATAATAATAATAACTAGGAAAAATTACAATATATCTCATTGTAGTTTGGATTTTTGCAATTTAGTCTACGAACTTTTAATTATTACATTTGATCCTCTCAAATTTCGATTAGAATTAATGAAATCAAATATGATTCCATCCATTGTACTCCTAACAATTTTATTGAAATTCAAACTTTAAGGGTCAAAATATAATAATTTAAAAAAATACTATGGGACTAAATTGTTAATGGATCAAACCCAAGGAATGAATATATATATAATTTTTTTTTTTGAGAAGAAGGCCAACAAGGCCATTTATTCAATAGATTGAAAATCAAACAGATAACATTTATAAAGATCTAGAGGAATAGACTCCATCCAAACCAACAAAGGGAAAAAAGATCTTGCTCTCTTGGCTAAGGCAACTGCTAAAGCATTACATTGCCTACATGTATGAGTGAAGGAGAAGCTATGAAGAGAGCTTAGTAGAAGACATAATGTCTCTAATTATGTGACCAAAGGAAGAACGTAGTAAATTCTTGTTTCGAAGAGCATTAATGGCGGTCTCGGAGTCTCATTCAAAGATAGAGCTATGAAACCAATTTCATGAACAAACTGAACCGCACTTCTTGCTACTAGAGTTTCCTAGCAATCACAGAATCTAGTAAGGGAATCTTCTAATTCTTTTTTGACAAAGCTTCTAGAACCTCATCCCTACCATTTGGAACCACAACACAATGCCTGCTGCATTTATTTCCTCAAACATAGCCCCATCGAAATTAGTCTTTACTTCCCCTTGATCAGGTAGCTTCATGGTTTTAAAAATTGGACCGGGGGCAAAACTGTTCTTACCATCGATTCCTAGTTCAACCTAGATTTGGCCCCTCTTTTTATCGGTTTTTAAGGTTTTTATTGAACCAGACTGGTGTCTGGTTCTCGATTGAATTGGTTAAACCAACTGGTCTAGTCCAATTTTTTAAACCATGGGTAGCTTCCACATTGGTCTTCTTAGGCGAACCTTCTTCTTTGGGCTTGGCCAAACACTGAAATTCTTGGAGCTATTGTTGCACTAAACCAGCAACTCTTTCCAGAGGCCAGACTAATTCATTCACACAGAGTTTGTTTCTTCTGATCCAAATGACCTATCAAGTCATAGCAAAGAGACTAGGATTAATGTGGGAACTGAGGAATAAATTAAGGAGATCTAAAAAAAAGTGAATCCTGGAAAATTCTGAGGATAGGGCACTGAACATGAAGTTCTAAACCGGCTTAATCTTCTCACAATTCCATAGAGCATGGATAGTGGATTCTCAAAGGTGGCTGCACATACATTTCAGGGGGTTTAAATGAACCCCCTGACTTGAAAAAAAAAAAAAATTATATATATATATATATATAATATTGCTTTACTAATTTAAATCATGTTTTAAATCTTGCACACCCTGATCACATATCAGCTTATCCCACAATCAAACAACAATTTAGTGTATTTTTTTTTATGTATGGATGAGTGTGGTTGTGTGAATTAATAATTATATAGTGCAAGTGGAGTTGAGTTTTTTCATTTATTTTAAAATATTTGTATAAAAAAAATGACAAATATATAACCACAATTTCATAAAAACAAAAATACTATACAAACTCAACAAAATAAAATGGCCATACTTACACTGACAATAGATAATGAAAACTGGTAATAAACTATCATAAGATGATTTCAAAATATGAAAACTCGTAAAAGGAAATTGTAAAATTTCATGTATTTGTTTGTTTTTTTTGATAACTCAATGTATTCAAGTTTTTTTTTTTTTTTTTTTTTTAATTAAATTTTTGTTTAATTTAAGTTTTTTAATGACCCCTCCTAAAAAAATTCCTAGAGCCGCCACCGCGGATTCTTCTTTTGATTGGCAGAGGCTACACATCCATGTTGAAGTAATTGTCCGCTTCAATAAATTATGCATTGTTGGAAGAGAATCAGTACTTGCTCTCCATATAAATGATTTAACTTTATTTGGCACTCTTATTAAGCACCATAGACCAGACCAATAACTTTTTGAACAAGTGGCATCCGATGTTGAAGCTGCCTCCTTATTTCCCAACTCACAAAGAAGGTTGTTACCAGACTTTACCAAGTACGTGCCATTATTTGTGTGCTGCCAAAACAGAACATCCTTTTGAGAGAATGAACAAATGGGAATAGACTTGATTTTCTGGGCTTCGAAAGGGAGAAAATCTTATCTATAAGGTTCGAGTTCCACCACCTAGCCTCCCCATCAAACAACTGATCAACTGTGGCATTTTTTGATGGCACAAAAAATTGGAGATAACACATGACCAGCATTGTTCCCAGGGAGCCAAATATATATATATATATATATATATATATATATATTTTAATATAGTAGTACCATCCCCTATGATAAACTTGTTAATTGGGCCAAAACCTATTGGTTTCATTTTAATCCTAACTTTAAGAAATCAAATGTATAAACTAAAAAATTTTAAACTAAATTGTGACTGGGCCAATCCTGAAGGGGTAAACTATAATTTATGCTAAAAATAGGGTATTTTTATTCATTAAAATGTATTTATCTTTTCTTTTTGGTGAAAAAAAATTCATTAAGATGCATTATAAGGTTTTTTTAGGAAACAAAATACCATAAATGATTTACATAGAAATTTTTAATGTTTAGCTTTTAGAAACCACTTTTATGAATTTTTGTTACTATTAGTTGATAATGACTAAAACTATAAGAAAGAATTATATAAATACAATTCATTTTGAAACCATTATCAAACTATAAGAAAGAATTATATAATTCATTTTTTTTCCGACTAAACAAAACCATACAAAAAAATTAAAAATTGACCCTTTGATTGTCCTAATGGAAACCTCCCCCCTTTCCCTTTTTCTTCTTTCCCAATATGGTATTTGTTGCTTTCAAAAGATTGAAAATCTGGGGAAAGCTTTGTCTTTACGAAAAATGAATATCACGCGACAAACATAACATCAATCAAGACCAACAAAAACAAAAAATAAATGTTTTCATTCAATGGATTTAACAATACTTATGTACTATAAATTGATAGTAAAATGTTTTAACATGCATGGAGCATAGAATCTTGCACTCTTTGTGTTTTTGTCAAGTTAGCTCATTGCACGACCAACTCACATTATTTGTACAAAGTTTTTGTTTACATACAAAACATCTCTCGGAACAAAGTATCTAAAACAGATTTTCCATCAAACTCAAAGGTCATATAAATAGATTTTCTACGGCGGGAAACCTTTTTCACACCAAATGATTGGGGTGGAAAAGCACAATCAAATTTAATGTTGAAGGATTAGTCGGTAACAAGGACCTCATCACATAAAAGTCCACTAAAACCTAAAAGTTCAAACCCGACACTTTTTTTATTATAAAGGTTTGAGTAATCTTGGATAAGACAAAGTTACAAAGATTTTCCTGAATCTAAAAAGCGAATTTTGCAATCTACAAAAAAACAAAGAAGTAAAAGCTCTCTGAAATTGCTTTTTTATTTTTTCAGAGAACTCTGAAAATACTATTGATAAAGTTTTTTTTTTTTTTAAGAAACAAATACTTACACACAAGGGAGAGGGAAATGAGTTCTAACACAAAGCACATCACAACTCTACTAAAAAACCATAATAACTTTTATTGATAAAGTTGAATTATCTTAGAGACTACAATTTTATTTATATAGGAAAAGAAAGATTAGGGCTTCCAAGAGGCCCTTAGAAAACCCCAAAGTATTCCTAGGAAGGCTATAAGATGCCTAAACACCCTAATTCAAGTTAAGCACGGAATTATGCTAGAAAATTGGAAAAATTACCAATAAAAAAAAAAGAAATTTTGAGAAAAGTATAAAGTCAAACTCTATAGTCTCTAAGAGACATCCCAAAACATATGAAACCTTCCTCTAACATTTAAATTAATAGAAAATTTACCAGAAATATAAAGAATAACTAATGAAAGGTCTAAACAATAAAAACGGCTTTGGCAATGGTCACAAAGCGATGACTTTTGATTCTCATGATAATTCCTTTCAAGTCACAAAATTTTATGTAGCTCTATTGATTTCTATCAATATTTTCTGTGTCATGAACTTCTTATGTTAACTTTTGACAATATCTTTCGTTCAAAGAAAGTCTATACTTACGCACACATGTCCATGGGGCTTAGGTCATCATTTTCGAGTCCAAACTTTTGGGTCTATAATTTAAGAATTGATATGAAATTTTAGCCAATCTAATTGGCACCTGAAACTTGTAATCGATGTCTTATCAGTTTGTACAATTTATAATACACTTAATCTAGGTGAAACTTATAATATGACAATACGTTATGGGGAACATTGACCCTAAAAGAAAAGTTAAAAAGGGGATGCTAGCAGTTATCATATATTTGATAAGCCATTAAGCCTCCAAAGTAGATGTTGCTAGATAAATCTTAAAAGCCAATGCATATTGCATAGAGAAACAAGTCAGATTATCCTCAACCTTGTCATTTATCCACACTTTGTCTTTTGAAAAGAAAGGAAGCCAAAGAAACTTCTATGTGAAGGTCACAAAGTCACAATTCACTAAATCAATAAAAAAAAAGTAACTCACAAGTGCCCTCAAAGTCATGGCCTTTCAGTGCTAGACTCTCAAGCAATGGATTAGGTTCATGAATTTAGTTTTGACCTTTAGATTTGAGAGAGAGCTTTTTGCCACTTTCATAGTCCCCCCTTCTCTCATATTTTGATCTCCCTCCTATAGTTGAAGGAAAATCATATAGTACTCATGTTTCATGCATGAAAGAATGATGTCAAATAAATTTACATAATGAATCCTGAAGAATATCTTTGTGGGCCTTAACCGAGTACTTGTTAATCATGTGACCAACACAATTTATTTCTCCAAAAATCAATATGAGTGGACTTTTTTTTTTTTTTTTTGGTGTGCCAAACATATTCATGAATCAGAATAAGGCCCTACTGCTTTCTTTCAGCTTTTTTTTTACAGATGGAAAAGGGAAAGTCCATGAATCTTCAATGGAACGTACAAAATAAGTAGATATAACAGTGAAAAGAAAATAGCACCCAATATCTGTGATGGGTTCCCCCACCTCTTGTTGGTAGCTAAACAGTACCAGCATAAAATAAATAAAACAATATATTCTTAGACTAAAAAAATATCATATTTCAAGACTAAAGCACTCGATCTCTGTGCTTTTCAAATTTTGGAATTTTTTTTAAAAATTATTTTGACCTTTTATATTTCAAAATTTTCATCTTAATCCTTTATTTTTTATTTCGCTTTCATATGGGCATTGCTATCTATTTCCGTTCGTAATCTCACTATTCATAATATGTTTTTTTGCCTATAACAATAAAATTTCTACATTTCACAACAATTTAGAACTAGTATTTCATAAAATAGTTAAATGTGAAGAGTATTTAATGATTGTATTATTAACAAAAATGGACGGCATGACTAACATGAAAACATAATAAAAAATAAATGATAAAAATGAAAATTTTGAAACATAAATAACCAAAATAAAACTCCAAACGTTAAGGGCCAAGAAATCATATTTCAAAGTACTTCAAATTGCATCAAGATAATTATTACACAATGCTCATTTGTACCAAACAATTGATGCAGTTTTTTTCAAAGCTAAAAAACTTTCTATCTAGTAGGCTAGGTGTACAATGAAGTGGAGAGAGCTTTTTGAACTTTTTCAAAAAAGAACAAGAAAAGAAGGAAATTGGATAGAGCTTTTTAAACATTTAAAAAAAAAAAAAAAAACTTATTCTTCCTCATGGCCTGTATTTCCTCTAGAGATACCAGACATGATTCAACCGGTGATAAACGATGATAAGCACTCCATGTTATGCTCTATTTCATTGTTGGAAGAAATCAGAGGGTTAGTCTTTAGAATGAAGTCCCACAAATTTCCAAGTCTTGTGGTATGTCAGTATTAATTTTCAAACATTTTTGGAACATAGATTACCATTAAGTGGTAGTTGTAGTCATAAGATTTTTACACAAAGTGGAAGTTGTTAGAATATAAGTCCAATGCACTTAAGCCCATAGTGTAGAGTTATTTGTACCTCACACACTGTCTACCTACACAAAAGGCAGACCCTTATACTTTATTATTCACAGGTGTATTGAGAGAAACCATTCACACCAACCTAACTTTGATTTCAAAGGTAGAAAGGCTTCAACTGTTAACAACTTATTTTCTTTAAGTCCCTGAAATGTTTCTTGGAAGCTAATTGCAAAGATTATGGCTTCAAAAGTGAAATCACCCACCAAAGATCATTTGCTCTTGACAAGAATCTTTTGTTTCCCGATTGAGAAATTCAAGATTAACATCATCATAGCTCAAGAGGTGATTTACTCTACCTAAAAGAATGCATCTTAACCACCTCATTCTAAATTCTGATTAATGAATCCACATTTGGTTTTTTAAATCCCAAGAGGAGGCCACATATCTCACCCTTTCTCTTCAATTGGACTCTTAGTACTTCTGTATATAGATCTATTATTATAATTCCTTGATACCAGTTGAGATTTACTAAGAGAATCTCTTACATTCTACCATGGTTTGAATTCAGAGTAAGTGTTTTTCTTTGCAAAGAAAAATACTAAATGTACTATCAATATTATTACAAAAGACTTATAATCTGACATGATAATGAATATGATTGGTGACACATCAACAAGAAAATAAATGAAATTTTCAATTACTTTTTTTTTTTGGTTACATTTAAAATTTAATCCATCAATTATAGACTTATATGTAATAAAATTTATGATACCATTAGCTAATCTCCTTTACAAAAATTATCATTGGATTGTTTGTGTTATTTCAGTTATTAGAATTTCAATTTAAAAAACTAACTCCCAAGAGATTAGGTTTGTGACAAATCCAACCTTCTATTAATATTTTCCTAAAAAAGACTAACAAATATAATCACCTTTACATTTTTTTCATCGCATCATCAATAATTTTATTATGTGCAAACTATGTAATTTTTTTTTCTTTTCTTGGAAAATACCAAGTATTTTTAACACACATACACTAGAAAAAGGGAGAAGATCTTAAAGAAACTGTCAATGGTATATATTCAAAAGGGCCTGCAAACCATGTAATTAGATTCATTAGACCTTAACAAAAAAGACTAACATAATGTTTGATTTGTTAATAAAGGTGCAAATTATGTAATTAGATCCATTAAAATTTAACAAAAAAGACTAACATAGTGTTTGATTAGTCACAAACATTATGTTTTGGGAATCAATTATCTCTCCAAAAAAAAACTTTGCACTTTGCAGGCAAATTCATGCCCAACAAGAGAGTGGTTCAATTTTTTTTTGGGGGGGGGGGGGGGGGTCTGATCCATCACTACTTTGGGCTTGAGCTGGTCAAATGTTGGGTCCAGTTGTATTCGGCCCTTTAGTCCCAATGTTTTTAACAAAAACGTGGTAAAGTTGTGGACTTCGGTTTAAGTCTTATTCCCCAATCACAGGCCCACAAAAAGGAGCAGGAATAAAAAGAAAATTATTGCCTTTTTTTTTTGGTAGAATAAATTATTGTTTTCTTCTAAACTTTAAATAATAAAAAAAAAAAGGTGAATTCCAGTTTACTTAATTGGTAAAATGTCTTATCGTCGAATATAGAGATTTGAGATTCAATTCTAACCTACATCAAACCATACATTAAAACTATCTCTAAAAAACGAAAACAAAAACAAAAATGGATCCTTCCACCAAGCCCTCTCCAATATTTATCATTTAGAGACAAACTTTTTCTTTTTTGGGTGGGGGGAAGGGGGGTGGTGGGTGGTGGGTTGTGATAAACCAATTTTAATACACAAAACATTATAAGAGTACAAAAGCACTCTTAGTAGTTCTGACTAGAACCAACCTTCAATAGCATGTAATTTTGAGGGAGGAATGTTTGGTAGTTCTGTGGAGATGGTATTTGAGACTTCAATACATTTATAGATATATTTTATTTTCCACAATTCTTAATGTGACATGTTATGATGGATGTATAATGAAAAAAGTATCAATGATGGACCAATATGAATTGTGATAATGAAATTTCTCTAATCATAACTTATCACATTAATAAATTGTGAAAAAAGTTTCAAAACTCTAGAGAATTAGGTGTTTGATCAGTAGAAGCCACTTTTAGATTAACCTTGGTCTCTTATTAATATTTGCTAGTTGCTAAAATTGAAACCAGGGCCTAGGGTTTAGAAATTCCTCACTTAATTGGATTTTTTGACAAATGTGTGAGTTAGCAAGAAGAGTGAAAAACCCTAAGTGACTAAAGTTCCTAAATGACTAAATTGAATTATCAAGCCTAATTTGTCTCCACTGCCATTGATTTGAAGTAAATTAAACTTATTTGAAGTAACTTTTATTCGAAATAAACTTAATCTAACTAATCAAATAACATCATTACGAAGTAAACTAGATTGATGTAAATCATCTTGAAGTAAAGTTAATTGTGGTAATCACAACAGATTAAAGCCAAAGTCATTAGTCTAACATATAATTGATTCAAAGCAAGTAGGAAATCAGATCAAATATAAATATACACTTTAATATTGCATCAAACTTAACTAATAATGACTAAACAAGATCGCAAGTATAAAGAAACAATGGACAAAATGGGCTTCTGCCATTTTTGGAAAAATTATATAGGGAAATGTCCTGCTTCCCAAACTAAATAGGAAAATACCCCTCTTTTAAAGCTCGATTTTTGATAAATGAAGTTAGGTTCTATAGTGGCATTTTTAAAAAGCCTATAGTAACATTTTAAAGACCTATAGTGACATTTTTTAATTCGACTTCAATGAAATCGAGTTATAGGCAATGAAATCAACCTATAGTGGTGTTTTTTTTTTTTTTTTTTTTACCTATAACTCGATTTCTTTGAAGTCGAGTTAAAAAACGTCACTATAGGTTCTTAAAATGTCAATATAGACTCCTTAAAACGCCACTATAGGACTTCAATTTTATTTTTTCTAACTCAATTTATCAAAAATCGAGTTTTAAAAGAGAGACATTTTCTTATTTAGTTTGGGAAGAGAGGCATTTCCCTATATAATTTGCCCGAAAAGTGCCCATTTTGTCCAAGAAACAACATTCAACAAAAAGTCTTCTATGAGGCCTAAGAACTAATAAAATTTCCTAAGGATCTAAATACAAATAATCTCTAGTATATTTTGGATTGTGCATGGTCCCTTTTTTTGTAGAATGAACTGCTATTTATAGTTAAGGTCTTGTGAGTTATGCCCACTTCCACTTTTCTGTGTTGCTTCTTGGTAGGTCTTCTCTACCAAGTGTCTCACTACTTACCCGACTCGATAACCTTTTGTAACTAATTGGGATATGTTGCCCAAGATCAATGCTTGATAGTCGAATGCAATGGCGGAGCAAGGGGAGCAAAAGGGGGCAACTGGCCTCCTCGACTTCTCAAAAAACACTATTCCTGTATGCCTCAACCTATGTCTTGCCCCTCCTAATATAAAATAATTACAAAAAGCAACACTCTTCAATTTTGAGTAAAATTAACCAAACCTGAACGTGCAAATGTGCAATTGGAATTTTTTTTTTTTTTTTTTTTTTTTTTTTTTTTTTTTTTTTTTATAAAAAAAAGATAGTAGTAGCACCATACAAAAGGGAGCAAAAAGCTCCTGACAAAGTCAAAAGTTTGTTCCAGACTTTTCACTTTTCCCACCAAAAGTCATGCTTATTCCTCTTTCTTTTTTTCTTTTTATTTTATTATTATTTATTTATTTTTGACACAACAATTTTTATATTATAGTAATTAAGTTGGTAATTTTTTTTTTTTAAAATAAAAGGTAGGTGGTCTACTGTTTAATTATGAGTAGTGCTACGTTTATAATATTTTCACAAAAAAATATATGTAGTAAGTTGTTATTAATTCTAATTTGAACTCGAAATAAAATATTACTTTTTTGCCACCAGTAATAGTCAATAACAACATTCTACTTAGAATTTGTTATGAAAGGATTATGAAAATATTGTGGACATAAAATTTTTCTATAATTATTTTTATTTTTATTTCCTATTAACATCTAGTCTCCTTAGCAACTATAAAAATATTTTGTAAATTTTATTTGTGACTCTAGAATTATTGCAATTTGTTTATGTCTCATGCCATATTAATTAGTGAGTCCCATATTTTACACATAAAAATAGTAATAAACTACTTAATGCTCTTTAAGACACTAAAACTATCTCTATTTTTTTTTCTCTTCCATCTCTTGGTTTTTTTATGATTCCAAACTCTGGATTTTTGTTATGAATCCAAATTTTAAATACTCATAAGAGTAGAAAAAAAAATGTTCAATTCTATATTTTTTGATCAAGTACACCTATATACTATTTTGTACGTGTATTGCTATACTCTTAACATTTTTAGATTGACAAAATATTATGATTTACATTTATATTAGATTTTTTTTGACAATTACATTAGTTTACCATTATTTACTTATTTTGTTATAAATATTGAGTAATATTTTTTAGATTAGCTTTATTTTAATCTTGTCCCCTAAACTAAAATCCTGGCTTCACTTCTGGTTGAATGGTTCACAAAATGATCATAAATTTATTTAGGTCCGAAATGCCAGAAGTGAGCTGATTATAGGGAAGAAGAAATCAGTGATGACCAAATTTAATGTTTTTTGGGTTAATTGAACATTAAATATTCCTATAGAATTTGAACTGGAGAGTTGAATTAAAAACTGGAAATTCTGACGCTGAAGTGGGTCGAGTTAATCACCTTAAATAGCTAGAGTGAACAGGACTTGACCTAATTAAGACTTTGCAGCAGAGATAACATAAAAGAGTTAGGTAATGAATGGTCCTCTTAGGACAAAAACACAAGAACAGAAATGTAAAGAATAAATGGTACCACTAGCTTTGTGGCGTATATGTCTGGTGTGGGTGTAAGTAACCTACACCATTCTTCAAAATCTCAAAAAGTCTTACCATCTTTGGATGATTTAAACCATTTGTATGTATCTTGGGCAGGACCATGCCTAATATTCATTTATTAACATGCAAAACTTAGTCCCAGAAGCGACATATTGACAGGCAACTGAGACAAGCGGATAAAAAAGAAAAATTCTCACTTTTTGATAAGCTAAAAAATTTCCTAGAGGGGGAAAGCATATGTGGGATATGTGATCTAACCTACGTTTTTTGTGTGTACAACATTATAATATCATTAGCTTATAATACATTTTAACATGTTCTAGTACTTGAAAACGTGCAGATCTGACTGTTTTTAACTAGTGTTCACTGGAGTTGTGTACGTTGTTAGGAAAATTATCTGATACCCAAGACATATGGAACATGCCTCTCACAAGCACGTAACAGGAACCAGATACTAACACGCTGTATTGACCCGTAGATCCGTGTTTTGGTCATTGATAGCAGTAGATCACTGTTTCTGACACAGTGCAGCATGCATAACAATCTAATTCACAGCCAAATCATGAAAAAAGAGAAAATGGGTATAGTAGGGTTGTGCACCAGAATCGAATCGGTGCAATGGTTAGAGAGGTTAGACCGTCTCTTTGCTTTTACAGCTTCCAATGTCCTTTAGAAAAATATCTAATTTCTCTAACACGGACCTCTGTACTATAATCTGATGATTACAAAGTTGTACTCCTGGGACCAAAGACTACAGCAGCCACCATGCATACAGGGGCAGAGCCGCAGAGGTACATTATGGCCCCTCAAATTTTTTTAGAAACCCTCTAATAGTTGGTAAATTTATATTTCACCCCATTTTTTAATAGCCGGCCCCACAAGAATAAAGCTTGGCCCCCCTCCTTCAACACATCAACCAAATTTGGTTCCTAAAATCCTAATTTTCACCATTTGTCTTTTTTTCATTCCTTCTCTTAACACTTCATCTATATCTCATGTAGTTTTATTAATTAACTTCTTCTAATTTTTAGTTTTAGTTCCATTTAGAAGATTTATTCATTTTTTTCTAAAAGGATAAAACTTATACATAGTATATTAAAGTCCCCAATTAAACTCAACTGTATTAAACACAATTGTTCTTGAAAATGAAAATAATGTTTGTGTTTTATTGGTCATGGTGAATAGGTGGTTAAGTTTCATTAGGAAATGTAATGTACTACACTTAAAAATGTATCATATTTAAGTTTTTCACTTTCCCAAAATTCTACAACATGCCCTTCAATTTTTAAGAGATAGTTTCAACTTATGGCATCCGTTCATGATTATTACTCTTTATCATCAGACCAAAATACCAATTGTTTTTTTTTTTAGACGATGATCAAACCCTAGATCTTTCACTTGGTCGTTTAGTTTTTTTTTTTTTTTTGAAGATACACTTGGTCGTTTAGTTTGTTAGTATTTTAGGTGCTAATGAGAATTACACTAATAAAAAAATTAACGCATGAAGACGCGTATGTATGTTGAAGTTTGAATTTTTCTTGAATTACAAATTAATATGATAGTTTTACCTCGACCCTCCAAACATAAATTCCGGACTCTTTCCCTTGATGCGTATTCTCTCTCTCTCTCTCTCTCAGAAAGAAAGTAGGTGTAGCTATAACCACCACCATGCATGATTGATGCACACCTTCTTTGGAGACTGCTTCAAGAAGTTACACGTAGAAAGGTTATGAATAAAGTAGTCAAAGTAGGATAGGTGCTCTTATTACGGGGGTTAAATCTTTATTACAAGGGTTACCACCGCACACCCTTGCAATTGGTGCGATGGTCACTTCACAAGTATAAGTGTTTGTAGGATGTATGGGGCAAGGGCCGGGATTCAAGTTTTTAGAAGGAAACTTTACACACATATACGCTTAGATTAGGCTATAGTAGAATTTCTATCTTGTAAAAAAAAAAAAACTTTATTACAAGGGTTAAGTCTTCTAAAAAGCCTAAGAACTACTGGATCTTCTAAGGATTTACATACAAATGATCTCATAATTATTCCTTGGTTTATTCTTGATTGTGTGTGGTTCTTTCCTTGTAGAATAAGCCTTTATTTATACTTGAGGCATTGTCAGTAATGCCCACTCCCACTTTTCGTGTGTTGCTTCTCGATAGATCTTCCCTGCCAAGTGTCTCACGGCTAACAAGACTTGATAACCTCTTGTAACTGATTTGGGGGAATTGTTCCCTTGTTGCTTATGGCTTCTAGCTTCTTAGCCTTGTCATTATGGTTGAATATTTTCTACTACTGCTCGAGGTAATAGTTTGTAACTTCTTGGAGATATTTTTTTTTTAGAGAGTTTCAACTTATGGTTGGTTAAATCAGTTTTTGGTGTAAGCAAAGATTGAACCCCAGATCTCTTATACAACCATCAGAGACTTTACCAGTTGAGATAACTAGAATTCACTAGTATATAATAGGTTATATGTGCTATATGCCTATATATATACTAGACTCATCACAAGCACTTTGTTGGTTTAATAATGCTCTTTTTTTATTTATGTGTTTTTGTGGTTTAGTGTTATAATGTTTAAACGTGATATATAAATAACTGTGTGTAATTTTTTTTAAAGAAAGAGGTAGGGTAACGTGAAATAATGTTTAAAAATGGGATGGAGATAGTGTCCTAAGTTTTAGGCTAAATGGAGAAGATAAAAGAAAAAACCTAAAACTTAAGGACAGTAAATTACTCTTTTAACCAATTTGTGTTTTTTAATTTAAAATTATTAAACTAAAATATAGGGCTATTTTAGAGAGTTTAAAATTTTTTTTGAAGGTATTTTATTTAGTATGCAAAATGTTGAAACCCAAACAGGAAATTTTGTTGTTATTATTTACTAGACTCATTACACGTGCTTTGTACGTGCAATAAAGATATTTTTTTATTTTTTTATTTTGAATTTAGTGAAATAATATTTAAAAGTGAGATATAGATAATGCCCTAAGTTTTAAAATCTTGATAAAAGTTTGAAAGTCTAAAACTTAGGAACTCTTTTAAAAATAGTAAATTACTCTTTTAACTAGTTTGTATTTTTAAATTTAAAATTATTCATCTAAAATATAGAGGTATTTTAGAGAGTTTAAAAATTTGTGTAAAGGTATTTTATTTAGTACGCAAAATGTTGAAACCCAAACAGGAAATTCTGTTGTTATTAGTTACTAGACTCGTTACGCATGCTTTGTGCGTGCAATAAATATCTTTTTTATTTTTTATTTTAAATATAGTGAAATAATATTTAAAAGTGAGATAGAGATAATTTCTTAAGTTTTAGAATCTTAATAAAAGTTTGAAAACCTAAAACTTAGGAACTCTTTTAAAAATAGTAAATTACTCTTTTAACCAGTTTGTATTTTTAAATTTAAAATTATTCTTCTAAAAAATAGAAATATTTTAGAGAGTTTAAAAATTTATGTGAAGATATTTTAATATGCAAAGTGATAAAACCTAAACAGGAAATCGGTATAGGTATTATGTGTCCATATAGTTGTCTAAGATAGTAAGACATCCTCCACGACGCCCATTCAATCTTTTGCCAAGTTGAAATCTTAAAAGCAAGCCCAATATTGTGTTCTAAATCTTTTACACAAGCTTGCTTTTTGGTTGAATTGGGATATGTAGCCCAAGATCGATGCATGATAGTTGAATAGGCCTATGTTATTTACCCTTTTTTTTTTGTGATGAGAAATAAAACTTCATTGAATTGAAAAGGAGTACAACAGAAACTCAAATAAGTTACAATGCTTTAGGAGCGGTCAAGTTGTATAAGATGTTGAACCATCGGAGGGCTACATCTTTTCCAGACTTGATCCAATTCATTACATTTTGCATACTGAGCAAGGGTGTGAGCTACTGTGATGTAATCCCTTTTCAAGTGACAAATTTTCCAGCTGCTAAAAGACTCAAGAAGGGAGAAAATGCCTTGATTTAGATGGCCTAGCTGCCATTGAATTCCTTTGCCTGAATGTCTTGGACCACAGTGTGAGCATCTGATTCAAGGATTACATCGGTGAGCTCCATTTCCTTAGCAAGAAGAATTCCTTGTTCAAGAGCAAGGATTTCTGTTTCTAGATTTGAGAATTGCCTTGGTAGTGGCTTACAAAGTGCTGCTATAGGCTCTCCCATGTTGTTCCTTATATACTACAAGAAAAGAGTCTACTAGCGAGGAGCAAAATACCCTTGCAAAAATTTAAATATCGTCGCAAAAGATTATTAGTGAGGGCATATGGCCCTCGAAGGCCGTCGTATTTGCTCTTGTCACTAAAAGAGATTTTGCAACCATACCTTCGCAAATAAATAATTTATGAGGGCAATCCATCGTCGTTACTGAACAAATCCACCCTCACAAATATATTATCAAACGACGAGAAAAGTCGACGACTTATTTTTAACGAGGGGAAACAGTCGTTATTAACAACTATTTGTGAGGATCTTTATACCCTCGCAATTAGTTATTTGCAAATTTTAAATTGACGACATACTTTTTAGTGACAAATAATGGCATCGCTAAAATTTATTTGTAAGGACTTTTAACCCCTCGCAACTTATTTTTAACGAGAGGAAGCAGTCATCGTTAATAACTATTTGTGAGGGCCTTTATACCCTCACAATTAGTTATTTGCAAATTTCAAATTAACGACAAGACAAATAATGACGTCGCTAAAATTTATTTGCAAAGGATTTTAACCCCCTCGATGTCGCTATTTTATTAATTGCGAGGGACTTTATCGTCACTATAAAGTTATTTATAACCAAATTTTTATGTCATCAGTGGTAATATTTTATATAATTTTTCAAATATTTTATTATTTTATTATTTATAATTTATTTTATATTATTTTTGTTTAACTATCATGTTACAATAGTACAATAATTAATAAAAATTGATACAATAATCCAATAATTACTAAAAATTGATCCATTGAAAGATAAAAATTCATACAAGTTCAAACTTTAAAATATAAAATATATAAAGAAATCCTGAAATTAAACCTTGTTTTAAACTTAAACAACTAGAATTATGACAAGATCTATATTAGTCTTCCTCTGATTCACCCTCCAAGTTGCTTTCAACCTCTATGTTATTGTTTGAGTTGTCCTCTTCATCTCTACTAGTACCATCCTTTAAAAAATAAAAATAAATAAATAAATAAAAATACATTAAACATGAGTTAAAATGAAACAATATCACCGCCGACCTCAGCAGACAATATCCAACCCAAAGAAGCACGTCATTGAGTGGCAGAGTTTATACTCAATGAGCTTTGGTTTTAGTTGAAGGAACAACCTGTAGTTTATCCTCAACCTTAGCATCATGTTCAGAACTAGTCTCTATTTTCACATTGAGTAAATTGGAAGAATGACCAAGAGAAAAGCAAAGTCAAGTGGCTTTTATACACAACACACATGCTCATGTGCACGTATTGCTTTTCTTTTTGTATTTGCCAACGGTATGTGATGTGAGGGTGGAGTACTGTGGAGGGAGGATTTAAATGGGATAGATGTATTGGTGGTGGGCTGAGAGTCTGGGATCCATTGATTAAGCCACCCCCAACCCCATTTGATCTCAGCAATACTTTCAGTGCTCCAAAACTTTGATCTTGTCTAGACAGTTTTGCATGTGCTGAATAGCATCGATGGCGAGACAAGCCCCAACTACAAGTTTGTACTGCTCAAATTTTAGCTCATCATACTTCAAGGCTACATTTCTACAAGCCTTTATACTCCCTAGTAAAAAGAAAAAAAATGGTATTACATTCCATTTTGATAGATGAAAAAATCTGATAAATTTTCAGAAAAAGGTTTCGTATGGCAGTACATAAAATTAGATTTGCATCTTTGTTATGCTAATCATGAAGAAATATAAGTTATTTAAGTAATTCAAACTATGATAAACTCACACATATATATAAGCATTATCAGCAGGGCAATAGAGTATCCATATCTCTGTTATTTGAATTACCACTTAGGTCCAATAAGTTAAATAGCACAAGGCAATTTCCAATACTCCTAACCATGCTGATGGCAGACCAAACCTTTTGGTACTCTTCCCTTGAAGCTCTAATGATGCAAAGCTTTGTGATGGGATTCACATACTTGACTACACATAAACAACAAGTTCAATGATTATTGAAGACATGACACTGTATTGAAAGTAAAATGCAAGTGTGCATAAACAAGAGAAAAGGCAAACTAATAACTGGCAATATGGTACTTACCTTGGAAGGATCCAAGTGATGAAGCAAGACCACAGTCTCCAAAGTTTACAAGAATGCTGTCTTTGATCCCTTTTGAGACATTAAATTGGGTAATAATGATGGGATCATGCCCAGCAAGATCTCTATTAGGATCCAAGAAAACTTCCACAATCATGTACCTATTTTTAAATCCCACCATAATTCTCTACCTGGCATAACAATTGTAACATAACACAATTCAGCATGGAGAAGAGGAATTCTTTTGCTTTCTTTCTTTCTTTCTTTTTAAGATGAAAAAAAACAAATAACCTTGTACAGACATGATGGGGAATGACTAAATTGATCGTCAATGCAAAAATTGATAAAAGGAATGAATTAAAAGGAAATTTTAGAAGACAAATAAACATAACCATGATTTGGAAGTTCCACTGGTTTGGAACTTCAACAAAATGGTTATATGAGAAATGATACAAAACTTTAGCATAAGGTCTACAGAACTATCAAACAAACATGAAACTATATAAAAGAATTTGAAGGTTTAGTTCTACTCAAAAATCAACTATAGCACTAAACAATCAACAGGTCAGCGAATAACTCAAAACACAAATGGAAGTAAGAACAAACAGCTTGAAACTCATAACTACACCTAGATATGTAATCCAAAAAACAAATAAACAAATAAACCCAAGGAGTTCAAGTTAATCAGTTCTACAGTTTCACCTGAAAACTGACAGAATCTGGTCATAAACCATCAACTAAAGCTAAGGGTCCATTTGGTTAAGCATTTTGGAAGTCTAAAAGAGCGTTTTTAAAACCCAAGTGGAAAAAACTGCATATGAATTATGCTACTTTGCAAGAAAAACAACATAAAAAAGAACAATATTGTTGTTCATGTGAAATTTTTTCAAATGTATTTGGTTACATAAGTTCTCCATTATTTTGATTCCCTATATACATTGGTACCGTTACTACAAAAATAACAGAATCAAATTTCCAATGTGTTCTATAAATTCCAGAACCAATATATCTAAAGTCAGGTGATAAGCATATCAATTCTCATTAATATGAGTCCTAAAGAGACAAAAAATAAAAGTAATCATAATAATATTCTTTTTCAAATTACCAAAGCATGGCAAACATGCCCATCACAAGTCGATGGACATGTAACCATGGCCATGGCTCCTTTAATGCGTCCAAGCTATTTCACCCTCATAACTTGAGACTGATTATAAAACTAGTTTTTAAAAACCATAAAACCCACTGTGAGCGTTTGGATTCAGCGTTTTTTGCTGAATCCTGCGGCACGTTTCTTCCCTCTTTTTTTTTTTTTTTTTGCTTTCACGTGGGTTAGAGATAGAAGTTACTGTACAGTTACTGTTTATGAGGAAAAAATACTGTTCACGAACTGTTTTGATACTATCATACACTGTTTATGGGACCCATAGCCACTTTATTCAGGAAAAAATATTAAAAACGGGTCCCGCAGTACTATTCATACATTTAAAAATTATTTTGCTACAGTATTTTCAGCAACAATCAATTTTCAGCAACTTTCAGCAACAATAAGTGCTATCCATACCCATGGATAAACGCAGCAACAATTATCTTTAAAAAAATGATAAAACCCATCACTTTCTTAGGCTCTATAGAAGAAGAATCGTACCTGAGAGAGGCGTGACTGAGAGAGAGAGAAAGAGAGAGAGAGGCGTGAGATTGGGGATTTAGGGTTAAAGGGGAAAAAAAATTATAATGAAAATTCTAGCGCCCAAATTTTTTTTAATGAAAGCTGGCACCCAAAATATTGAAGGCTCGCCTTTATTTTATTTTTCCCAAATGAAAATTATTCTAATCTATATATATATATATATATATATATAAAATCGAAATCTCTGAAAATCTCACAATTTTTTATATCAGTACAAAATTTAAATAAAATTATTATTTGATTTAAATAAAATTATTTTTGTTTAGTTCAAATTTAACAAAGAGTGGAACTCTATCTCTCTAACAAGTCCAACTTAAACTCAAACTCAAACTCAAACTTTGATAATTTATCTCAAAATTTGCGAGGTTAATCATGAACATTATAAAAGCAAAGTAAACCCTAATTTTTTTTTTTTTTTTAAAGCTGAGTAGAGGTATGAACTCTTCTTATGTTATTTTCTTCTTCTCTACGTTCAAGCAATGACTTATTCATCAAATTGTAACACAAATTGAAGTCATACAAGAGCGAATCATGCAATGATGTAGTTTCTTAAATTTTGTATAAAATTATTTTAGCCTACCTCTCAAATAGGTAGGTTCCCGTGCATAGCACGAGTTAACGACCAGTGAAATCTAAATCTTATATATTAGGTAGGAGTGACAAAATAAACCCATTTGCCAACTCAAACCCACCCAATTTTCATGCAAATCGGATTTAATTTACTATTTGATCTTTAAACTCATCTTTTATGCGTTATTTTAAACTACAAAAACTTGAAGTTAGACAATTAATTGATGACATGCCTATTAATTTTTGATCACCTTGAAATTTTGTAAGCATGAAAAACATATGAATATAATGTAATCTAATGGTAGATTTATAAAAAATCGTATCGAATTAAGAAATATAAAGTTAGGTTCAAGTTACACCTGATGTAACTCTAAAAAATGTTACACCACCCAATAACTTATTATTGAATTCGTATTTTGAAAATTCAACCGTTGGATTATATGTTCTATATGATCTTAACATGCATGCCAATTTTCATGCTAATTGGATGTAATTTGCCATATGATCTATAAACTAATATTTTATGCATTATTTTAAACTACTAAAACTTGAATCTAGACAATTGATTAATGACATAGCTATTAATCTTTGATCACCTTGAAATTTTGTAAGCATGAAAATATATGAAGATAATGTAATCTAACGGTAGATTTGTCAAAATTCATATTGAATTAAGAAATATAGGGTTGGATTTAAGTTATACATGATGTAACTCTAAAAAATGTTACACCAACCCGTAATTTATTATTGAATTCATATTTTGAAAATCCATCCGTTGGATTATACGTTCTATATGTTCTTAACATACATTACAATTTTCATGCCAATCAGATGTAATTTACCATTTGATCTTTAAATTTATATTTTATGCATTATTTTAAACTACCAAAACTTGAATTTAGACAATTGATTAATAACATGCCTATTAATCTTTAATCACCTTGAAATTTTGTAAGCATTAAAAATATATGAAGATAATGTAATCTAACGGTAGATTTATCAAAATTCACATTGAATTAAGAAATATAGGGTAGGGTTCAAGTTACACATAACGTAACTCTAAAAAATGTTATACAACCCAATAACTTATTACTGAATTCATATTTTGAAAATCCAACCGTTGGATTACATTTTCTATATGGTCTTAACATGCATGCCAATTTTCATACTAATCGGATATAATTTACCATTTGATCTATAAACTCATCTTTTATGCATTATTTTAAATTACAAAAACTTGAATCTAAACAATTGATTGATGACATAATTATTAATCTTCAATTACCTTAAAATTTAAAAAGCATGAAGATAATGTAATCTAATGGTAGATTTATCAAAATTCACATCTAAAAAATGTTACACCACCCAGTAACTTATTATTGAACTCATATTTTGAAAATTTAACCATTGGATTACATGTTATATATGTTCTTAACATGCATGCCAATTTTCATGCCAATCGGATGTAATTTACCATTTGAGCTTTAAACTCATCTTTTATGCGTTATTTTAAACTGCAAAAACTTGAATTTAGACAATTAATTGATGATAAGCTTATTAATTTTTGATCACCTTTAAATTTTGTAAGTATGAAAAATATATGAAGATAATGTAATCTAACGGTAGATTTGTCAAAATTCACATCAAATTAAAAAATATAGGGTTGAGTTCAAGTTATATTTAACAAAACTCTAAAAATTGTTACACCACCCAATAACTTATTATTGAATTCATATTTTGAAAATCCAATCGTTGGATTATATGTTTTATATGGTCTTAATATGCATGCCAATTTTCATGCCAATCGGAATTAATTTACCATTGATCTATAAACTTATATTTTATGCATTATTTTAAACTACTAAAACTTGAATCTAGACAATTGATTGATGACATGACTATTAATCTTTAATCACTTTAAAATTTTGTAAGCATGAAAAATATATGAAGATAATGTAATCTAACGGTAGATTTGTTAAAATTCATATCGAATTAAGAAATATAGAGTTGGGTTCGAGTTATACCTGACATAACTCTAAAAAATGTTACACTACCCAATAACTTATTATTGAATTCATATTTTGAAAATCCAATCCTTGGATTACATGTTCTATATGTTCTTAACATGTATACTAATTTTCATGCTAATCGAATGTAATTTACCATTTGATTTATAAACTCATCTTTTATGTATTATTTTAAACTACTAAAACTTGAATTTAGACAATTGATTGATGACATGATTATTAATTTTTTATTACCTTGAAAATTTGTATGCATGAAAAATATATGAAGATAGTGTACTCTCACGGTAGATTTGTCAAAATTCAAATCGAATTAAGAAATACAGAGTTGGGTTCAAATTACACGTGATGTAACTCTAAAAAATGTTACATCACCCCATAACTTATTATTGAATTTATATTTTGAAAATCCAACCGTTGGATTACATATTCTATATGTTTTTAACGTGCATGCCAATTTTTATGCCAATTAGATGTAATTTACAATTTGATTTATAAACTCATATTTTATGCATTATTTTAATGGGAAGAAATTTTTATTCACTTTTAAGAGAGAGAGAGAGAGAGAGAGTATAAAAGGCTGAAATTTTTGAATTTTAGGCTACCATTTTGAAGTTGAAAGTGCAATCATTTTTTTATGGGTACAATTGTTTAGAAAATAACGAAAGACCTTTCTTATATAAGATACATATAAATGGTTTTGTTTTAGACTGTAAACAAAAGGTTCATCTAAAGAATACAAAGTTCTATATGTTTATATGTTTTTTTTTTCCTTTGAATTTTTTAATAATTTTTGTCTCCAAAAAAAAAAATAATATTTTTATGATTTTTTGCGAAGGTCAATCGTGGCCCTTGCAAATAATTTACTATTAGTAAGGGAATATTTTTAACCCATACAAAAAATAAACTTTTTGCAAGGGATTTTTATTGTCCCTCGGAAATAATTTGGTGGGAACATTTCCCTCCAAAAATTTTGACATTTTAATGATTATTTGTAAAGGTCGATCCTAGCCCTTGCAAATAATTTAGTATTAGTGACGGTTTTTTTTTAACCGTCACAAATAATACACTTTTTGCCAGAGATTTTTAATTGTCTCTCGCAAATAATATGGAGGGAAAATTTCCCTCCAAAATATTAGTATTTGTGACGGCTATAACACATAATTGCAATAGTTTTTTTTGTTGGTCACAAATATATCACATTTTACCAAGTATTTGCGAGGGCTTTATTTTGCCATCACAAATAAGATTTTTTGAGAGGGCTTTTTGGGTCCGTCAAAAATTCTTGGTTGCTAATAAGCATTTTTCTTGTAGTTATCACCACTCCTACCCCAGAGTATCTTGAACCTCTTGATGTAGCTCCATCCACATTAACTTTGTGCATACCCGTGGGAGGAACTTCCCATCTACTTGCTTTATCACTTTGGGAATGACTACATAGTGCAGCAGCTTCTCTGTAGTCTAATATGATTGTATTAGCAGAAAACCATACCTGGTCAGGGGAGTGGCATGCATCCTCAAAAACTTTTTGATTTCGATTATACAATATCGCCCAAGATGTTACAAAGAACATTTCAAGATCATTCATAGCTCCATTATTCAAAAATTGCATTGCTATATCAATGAAATCAAAATGACTTGCTGTTAGGTTTATAGGACACCCATCCCACTTGTCCCATACTTGTTTAGCTAGATCACATTGAAGAAATACATGGGTGATGGTTTCTGTTTCTTTCTCACAAATTGGGCACATGGGATTAATGTTCACCCCTCTTTTGTTAAGATTCAGTCTAGTTGGGAGTTTGTTCATGCAAGCTCGCCATGCAAAGATTTTGATTTTTGCTGGAATCTTTAGATGCCACATTTTTCTCCAAAGAGGGATTCTCGAGTCTTCAGATGAGCATTCTCCACCGTCCTTAGCTTCCACCAAACTAAGGGCTATATAATAGGCGCTTTTAACAGTGAACTCCCCTTTCCTATTGCCAATCCATATGAGCTTATCTTCTGGTAAGTTATAACTTAAAGGAATATTTAGGATTGAGTCTGCCTCGAAAGGAATAAAGACAGATCTGATTACATCAGCTTTCCATCTTTTAGTATCAGTGTCAATCAATGTCGAGACCATAGGAAAATAAATTAATGGGCCTAGGGGAAGTTACTACCTTGTTGGTCGAGGGGTTGGGAAGCCATTTGTCTTCCTAAATATGAATTAGTCGCCCATTTCCCACTCTCCATCAGGTGCCTATTCTTATTACTTCCAATGCTTGAAAGATGCTACGCCAAGCATATGAAGGATTGCAGCCAAGTTTTGAATTGAGCACATCACCATGAGGGTAGTATCTTGCTTTGTAAATCCGTGCAATTAGAGACTGAGGATTAGAAAGCAATCTCCAACCTTGCTTTGCTAGTATAGCAAGGTTAAAAGCTTGAAGGTTCCTAAAACCCATGCCTCCTTCTAATTTAGACTTGCAAAGCTTCTTCCAACTAACCCATGCTATTTTTGATTCCTGATTCTTTGCCCCCACCAAAACCTTCTCATCATACCTTCAATATCATCACAAAGACTCTTGGGAAGTAGGAAACAACTCATGGTGTAGGTGGGTATGGCTTGAGCTATTGCCTTTATGAGCACTTCTCTTCCCCCTATGGAAAGCAATTTTTCTTTCCAACTAGACAATTTCTTAGCAACTCTCTCCTTTACATCTACAAACACCGTTGTTTTGGATTTACCAATGATAGAAGGCAACCCAAGGTACTTGTTATGTCTTGAGTCTTGCATCGGGCCCAATACTTCTAACAACTCATGTTTAAGCTCAGGTGGAGTGTTATGGCTAAAGAACACTTAAGACTTATTTGCATTATTTTTTGTCTAGAGGCTGCTTCATAGAGATTGAGGATGGCCATAAGCTTCTGACATTCTTGTGTGCTTGCCTTGTAGAAGAGAAGGCTATCGTCGGTGAAGAATAGATGGGTGACCATGGGGCAGCCTCTATTTATGGTGACACCACTAAGCATATTGTTTCTAGATGCATCATTTATAAGAGATGAGAAACCATCTGCACAAAAAAGGAACAAGTAAGATGATAGGGGATCTCCTTGTCGGAGTCCCCTAGATGGGATAATGCACCCGTGGGCTACACCATTAATCAGGACAGAGTAAGTAATTGTTGTAATGCAGTGCATAATAAGGTTGACCCATCTTTCATGAAATACCAGTTTTTCCATTACTTTTTCTATGAAACCCTACTCAACTCTATCATATGCTTTGCTCATGTCAAGCTTGATAGCCATGAAGCACTCTTTCCCCTCTCTTTTATGATCCAAGTAGTGCATAAGCTCAAAGGCGACTAACACATTGTCAGTGATAAGCCGCTCGGAGAGGAAGGCACTCTGATTTTCAGTGATGATTTTAGGGAGAATGGTTTTGAGTCGGTTAGCTAGGACCTCAGATATAAGCTTATAGATAACATTACTTAAACTTATAGGTTAAACATTCAACACCATGCATGTAACATCATTACCCACAACATTCCAATATTTTTGAAAGACAATAACTAACATACCATCTGGTCCAGGGGCTTTTGTGGGGTGCATTTTCTTGAGGGCCACCTCAACCTCCTCTTTTGTGAATTCTTTGATAAGGCTCTGGTTCATCTCACTTGTGACCCTTGTAGGTATTGTGGCAGTAACTTCTGCTATTCTGCTGGGGTAAGAAGTGGTGTAGAGCGTCTCAAAGTATGACACAGCAATGCCTGCAATGCGATCCTTGGAGTTGCACCAATTGCCTTCTTCGTCCATTAAATCGAGGATTGTATTCTTATTTTTCCTCTCTGATGCTTTGAAATGGAAGTACTTTGTATTTTTATCTCCTAGCCCAAGCCATTGAACTTTAGCCCTTTGTTGCCACATTATTTCCTCACTATCCAAGATGTCATTTATCTCTTTCCTTAACTTATTGATTTCTCCTCCCATTCTTCCTTCTCTATCTCCTACTACCATATCATTGAAAGCTTTTCTTTTAACTCGGATCTGCTTCGGAACTCTTCCAAAGGTTGACATATTCCATTGGTTAAGCTCTGCTACACACTGACTTAGTCTCGTTGCCATACCACTAGGGGTATTTTGGCTTATACTATCTCTTTAGGCAGCCTCAATTATATCCCTACATTCTTTCTTTTTTGTCCACATTGCCTCAAAATGGAATAGATGCTTCATCGGTGGTTGGGGAGCAAAGGAATCTGAAATTAACAAAGCAAAATGATCTGAGGTTGAATTTAGTATATGGTGAACTCTAACTTCTCTGTAGTTATCATTCCAGTTTTGTGTTGCCAAAGCTCTGTCTAACCTTAGATAAACTTTGTCCTCCCCCTCTTGCATATTACACCAAGTGAAACGTGGGCCAGTGTAACCCAAGTCTTTGAAGCCACAAGTGTTGACTGCTGATCTGAACCCTTCCATTTGTTTTTGGGTTCTCCACACACCTCCCAATTTTTCATCCATTGATAGTATCTCATTAAAATCCCCAAGGCATAACCATGGTAGATGAAACTTTCTATTCAGTGCTTTTAATTGGTTCCACGGCTCCTTCCTTCTATGTGTTTCAAACTGCCCATAAAAGCCAGTAATTCTCCACTTGAACCCAGATGGCTCATTAGTTATGATAGCATCAATAACATTTCCAGTATATCCCATGATCTCTAGTTTGAACTCCTTTTTCCACAGCATCACCATTCCTCCACAATTCTCAGACTTAGGTACAATTAAACCAAAAACAAACCCAGCCTTCCCTTTTGCACGTTCCATGCCTTTTTTACATAATTTAGTCTCCATTAAGAAGACTACATCGGGATCCCAAAGCTGCTTCATTTCACGCAGCGCATTAACTATTCGGGGGTTCTCAAGCCCCCAGCAATTCCAACTCAATGCCTTTATTGCTCCTGGTGGTGTTGTGTCACAACCACCGCCGATATAACATTCATCTGATTATCACCAAAGTTGTGCACTTCACATGCCTGTTTATGGGGCCTTTCATTCTCATTTTCAAATTACTCAGGTCTTTCTCCTCTTTTCGTGCCCACTAAAGGGGGTTGGGCTAGCATATTTAGATTTTGGGCCTTACCCTTTTCCCTGGCTACCTGTTTCAAATTTCCTCTACCTTGGGCCTTCTTTTCTTTTCCTAAGCCCACTTGGGATAAATCACTGACCTTACATTCTTCAGCTTTTGACTTACTCTTGAAAGGGCTAGTGACTTCCTGCTTTTCTTCACTGCGCTTTTGGGCTTGGCTCACGCTTTACAAGGCATCTTCATTCCTTTTAAACAATTTTCTAACCAGCTCCTGTTTAGTTTCCTTATCTCCTTCACCTAGTTTGTTTCCTTTCCTCAAATCTCGCTTTTCTTTTTCTTCGTGTTAGGACATATATGTTTTAACTTGTTTAAGAACATATGTCACTTAATTATGTAAATTGGCTAATCCTTTGACAAAATGCATTCTGCTTGTAATTAGGTAGTTCTAGGTGTTTTTAATACTTCAAGAAACAATGTTTCAAGGTCAAGTGTTGAAGTCATCAAGTCTGTCCAAGAGAAAGCAAGTTGAAGTGCAGAATTTTTAAAGCTCGACACCTCTCGATAGCTACCTCAACACCTGCTATCTGTCGAGATTTAAAAAGTCAGATTTCCAATCTGATTTTCTTGGGATCCGTGAATATGTTTTTGGGCCTTCTTTTCTTTTAACCCTAAACATATAAAAGGATTATTTTAAGAGCCGTTTTGGGTGACACAAGTTGCATATTCATTAAGCAATCTCTGTTTAAGCAAATTGTGATCAACAGACGAAGTTCTTGACCTAGTTCATCTTCCATCAAGAAGTTGCTGTGTATTTGCACCATAGGGTTTTGTAACCAAGCATCTTCCTGCTATTCATCAGAAAGGATGATCTGAAGAACTTTGCAGCCAACCATTCTTCCTCAGTTGGTGTTCTGAAGTCGCGTACTTAGATCCGCGCGTTGGTTAGTCACGTACTTGGGAGCCGTGCATCAAAGGTGGAGACTATCACTACAGATCGAGTCCAATTGGGTATTGGGGTAAGGGTTCAACTGTAGGTTGGTAAGGTACTTGGGATTCCTTTACTTGTAACCACTTGATTTGATAATAGTGGAGTTTCGAGAGTGGTGACCTGAAAATCACCCGATGGGGTTTTTGCCATTAGGGTTTTCTCCATTCGTAAACAAATCACCGTGTTATTTATTTTCTGCTGCATATTTAGTTGATTGGTGATTTGTTTGTGCTTCCATAAAATTTGCATGATTAATTGATTAATTAATTACTTGGCTAAATTAATTAATTAGGGTTAATCACAAGGGGTCATTCAGATTGTGACCTATCACTTCGCAGTCCCATCTTTCCGGATAATTCACTGCTGTGGGATTTGACATTTTCGTGTCTCCACTTCCAAGGCTTTGACTTTTTTTTTTGCGCTTCGATAGCACCGCTCCTAGTCTGACTTGAGATTCGGACCCTTTCTAGCTCCCTCTGAGACCTTTCTTGGGCATTTTCATCTGCCATGGACTCACAGCTTTTGCTTGTTGATGGCTTCATTCTGTCTGTACCTCCCTTGTTTGCACAGTTGCACTCCTTGCTCTAATCCATTCACCATATTGAGGAGTTGCATGTTGCCAATCCGGATTCACTTGGTAGTGCTTGTTGTCATGCCCCATAAGTCTGTAGATAAAGCAAAAGGTGGGTAGTCGTTCGTACTTAAATGTGACCCAAGACCTTTCCCCATCCATATTAGCAATATGCCTCCCTCTTCTTAGGGGCTTGTCAATGGGCATATCTACTTTCATTCTCATAAACTTGGCTTGGTCATTTTGCCAAAATCTTTTATCCACCTCAATCGTTTGGCCACTTTATTGCCAATCTCCCTCCCTACCTCTTCAGACATATTCTCAAATGGTAAGCCCTATACTTGAATCCAAAAAGGTGCATGAGTGAAGCTGATGTTGGCTGATGTTAGTCTCTTTCTCCATCGGCAAAGAAGAAGGAGATTGTTGTCAAAATTCCAAGGCTCACTTTTTTCTACCCACTCCATTTGATACCTTGAGCTGAACTTAAATTGGAGGATGTTATTTCCAACCTCTACAATTCTTAATTCTAAAACCATCTTCCATGCCATTCTTAACGTACTCTTGAGAGCACATAGATTTTGTTGCTGGTTTGATAACGGTCGCCCAGATAGGCTCAGTGAACATTCATGAAACAGCTCTTGTCTACCCATGGTTGATATAGTAATATCTTCTTCCTCTTCCTTTGTGAGTTGTCGGCTCTACATGCTTTCAACGATTCCTTGTTCCATCCTGTGTCTGTGTATGGATACTCCTCACTGGGAAGAGTAGTCTAAGAGAGGTCTCCTATGGTTGATCTATGAGAGAGAAAAGACTCACATCACATTGAGAGAGAGAACTCCTACGAGGGGAGAGTCCTAAACTTGTTAATGACTAATGAGTCCTAAACTTCCACTCCTGAAAGAAACAAAAACAAAAATTATTATCAAGATTACAAGATCATTGATTTTTACGTGATTCCAAATTAAGGGGAAATGTTAGAGAGAGTAGAGACATAATTTTTTTTCACAAACTTACATAGATTATAGATTTAAGTTTAACCATCTAAAAAAATGGTTAGGGTAATATACCAATATCATTATTATTTTTATGATACATCAATCAAAAAAATTATACTTCGTTAATATGGTTTGTATAGTAATTATTAACGTTTTGTTTGTTTTAATGAAAAATTTTATGTGAAGATAGTTTTTCACATTTTCTGTGTTTGATAGTATCAACTATCAAAAAATATTGGTTAAAAAAAAAAAAACCATCTTTAATAAACAGAAAATTCTATTAAAAATATGACTTATTTTTAGATGTTATTTTCTGCTATTTTTTTTTTTTGGAAAACAACTCTATCTCACACCACAATGCTTAAGTCTAACAAAATAAATCCAGATAGATTCAAGTTACACCTATTGTTAGATTTAAGTAGATCTTGTTTGGTCACAGTGTGAATGACACCTTGTGATTAACCCTAATTAATTAATTTAGCCAAGTAATTAATTAATCAATTAATCATGCAATTTTATGGAAGCACAAACAAATCACCAAAAACTAAATATGCAGCGGAAATTAAATAACACGATGATTTGTTTACGAATGGGGAAAACCCTAACGGCAAAAACCCCACCGGGTGATTTTCAGGTCACCACTCCCGAAACTCCACTATTATCAAATCAAGCGGTTACAAGTAAAGGAATCCCAAGTACCTTACCAACCTACAGTTGAACCCTTACCCCAATACCGAATTGGACTTGATCTGTAGTGACAGTCTCCACCTTTGATGCATGGCTCCCAAGTACGTGACTAACCAATGCGCGGATCCAAGTACGCGACTTCAGAACACCAACTGAGGAAGAATGGTTGGCTGCAAAGTTCTTCAGTTCATCCTTTATGATGAATAGTAGGAAGATGCTTGGTTACAAAACCCTATGGTGCAAATACACAGCAACTTCTTGATGGAAGATGAACTAGGTTAAGAACTTTGTCTGTTGATCACAATTTGCTTGAACAGAGATTGCTCAATGCTAATGCAACTTGTGTCACACTTGACGGCTCTTAAAATAATCATTTTATATGTTTAGGGTTAGAAAAAGAGAAGGCCCAAAAACATATTCACGGATCCCAAGAAAATCAGATTGGAAATCTGACTTTTTAAATCTCGACAGATAGCAGGTGTCGAGGTAGCTATCGAGAGGTGTCGAGCTTTAAAAACTTTGCACTTCAGCTTGCTTTTTCTTGGACAGACTTGATGATTTCAACACTTGACTTTGAAACATTGTTTCTTGAAGTATTAAAAACACCTAGAACTACCCAATTACAAGTAGAATGTGTTTTGTCAAAGGATTAGCCAATTTACATAAATAAGTGACATATGTTCTTAAACAAGTTAAAACATATATGTCCTAACAATCTCCCCCTTTGGCAATCCGTGACAAAACTACAACAAACAAATGAGCATATGAGAGAAGTCATAAATCACTCAACTCATATTCACTTGTTGAATACAATAAAGTCTATCCTAACACAAACTCTTGAAAAACTTTGTAAGAAGAGAGTTTATGGCAAGTAGACTTTGACAACCTATATTTCTGAAACACTTTAAACAAAACTCATCAAGGCATCTTGTGTGAAACAGAAATAAATAGATTGCATACAAGTATAAAGAACATGTGTATAAAGATAGAAAAGAACCAACACATGAAGAGAGAGGTGAAAGAAACATACATCAACATATATAAGAGATAAGATAAGTACAATGTATGTAAAAATGGTCAAAGGACCTCATATACAAGACCAATGTATCTAAGAGATAAGAAAAAAATACATATGGCCTTACTACATCCCTCAAAAATAACAACACTCCCCTTATCAAAAATGTCCACACTCCCCCTATCAACAAAAATCTATACTAACTCTCCCCCTAAAATGACTACTCTCATAACCCAAAACTACTTCCCCTTTTTGTCACGAGTGACAAAGGGTAGAGTGTCATGTAGACATCTCATCGGCAGAGCTAGCATCCTCATCATCATTATCATCATCCTCATCATCCTCAGAATCTGACACTGCTGGAGTAGATGGTGAAGGAGTAGCCTCTAGAGAAAATCCACCCATGATCGCCTGTCGTTGTGCAATACGTCCCACACAAACATTCACTTGATACAACTCAGTAGAGAGTGTATCAAGACGAGTGTCCATGCGCTGCAGCTACGCCATAATATCACAAAGGGATACATCGCTCGAAGAAGAAGAGGGAGCAGATGTAGATAGAGCTGAATAGCGTCAACGAGAGGTGAATAGCGTCCACATGGAGCCCCCACCTAAGTACAGACGAACTGATCAGGATATGACCTTTAACGAGAATGATGCTAGAGGAGTGAAACAGCCTCATAATGACCCTTTGGTCATAATGCTTACCATAGAAGGGTTCAACACCAAAAGGATCCTCGTGGACAACGGCAGTTCTGCTGACATCATCTACTTTCTTGCATTCCAGCAATTGAAACTGGACCCAGGAAGACTACGTCTGTTTAATTCCCCCCTCGTTAGCTTCAGCGGCGACAGAGTATATCCCAAAGGCATAGTGACGTTGGCTGTAACAGTAGGAACATACCCGAGGCAGTTGACTCGTTAAATAGACTTCTTGGTAGTAGATTGTCCCTCGTCATATAACGTCATTATTGGGAGGCCAGCGCTCAACAAGTGGAAGGTGTCCACATCCACCTACTGCCTAAAGGTAAAATTTCCAACGGAAAATGGTATCGGTGAAGTTAAAGGAGACCAAATTCTAGCTCGGGAGTGTTACCAAGCTGTGTTTGCAGTTAAGGAAAACCACACATGGATGATAGAAGAAAAAGAGGAAGAAAAAACAGAGGCACTGGAAGCAGTGGAGCTGATCGAAGGGGAAGCAATGAAAACAACCAGAATAGGGACGACCCTGAGTCCTGAGATGAGAACGAAGCTCATTCAGTTTCTTAGGGAGAACTTAGACATCTTTGCCTAGAGCCATGATGACATGCCAGGCATATCTCTAGAAATCATCCAACACAGGTTGAATGTAGACCCAGAGAGGAAGCCCATCAAGCAGAGACGAAGAACCTTTGCACCCGAAAGAGAGCAAACTCTTGGCGGCAGGCTTCTTCAGGGAGGTATATTATCCAGATTGGCTTGCAAACGTCATCCTAGTAAAGAAAGCAAATGAGAAATGGAGGATGTGCGTGGATTCACGGACCTAAACAAGGCCTGCTCGAAGGACAACTTTCCTCTTCCAAGGATAGACCAGCTCGTAGACTCTACAGCTGGGCACAAGCTGTTGACGTTCATGGACGCGTTCTCAGGGTATAACCAGATAAAAATGGCTGACGAGGACTAGGAGAAAACCGCCTTTATTACCAGTCAAGGGCTCTACTGTTATAAGGTAATGCCATTTGCATTGAAGAACGCTGGGGCAACTTATCAGAGATTAGTAAATAAAATGTTCGTCAAGCAGATAGGCAGGAATATGGAGGTGTACGTTGACGATATGCTCGTCAAGAGCAAAGAAGAGCTTGCACATTTGGACGACCTGAGGGAGACGTTCAATACCCTCAAACAATACCAAATGAAGCTGAACCATGGTAAATGCGTTTTTGGCGTTGCCTCCGGAAAATTCTTGGGATTCATGGTGTCTCAGAAAGGAATAGAAGCAAATCCTGAGAAAGTACAGGCCATAATCAATATGGCATTACCTAAGACCGTCAAAGAGGTCTAGAAGCTCACGGGCCGGATTGCAGCACTCAACAGGTTCGTCTCTAGAGCGACGAACAAATGCTTGCCATTCTTTAAGACCCTGAAGCAAGCTTTTGAATGGACCGACGAATGCGAAGCGGCATTCCAAGAGCTCAAATGTTACCTTAGCAATCTGCCACTTCTAAGCCCGTCAAAGGAAGGTGAAAACTTGTATTTTTACTTAGCAGTATCATCTACAGCAGTCAGTGCAGCCTTAATCCGAGAAGAGGATAGGAAACAGCTCCCAGTTTACTACGTTAGCCAAGCCTTCTAAAGGATTGAGTCCAGGTACCCAAAGATCGAGAAAATCACATTCGCATTGATAGTAGCCTCACGCAAGCTCAGACAATACTTCTAGGCAAATCCAATCTTAATGATGACGGACCAACCCATCAAGAAGTCTATGAGCAAGCCCGAAGCAGCTGGGAGGATGGTCCAATGGGCAATTGAACTCAGCCAATTCGATGTGGGGTACCATCCTAGGACGGCCATTAAAGCACAAGCGTTGGCAGACTTCATCGCCGATTTTACCTATCCAGACGAGCTCAACCATGCCAGCGAAAATAAAAAATGGATAATACAAACTGATGGCTCGTCAGCCCAAAAAAGAGGGGGAGTAGGGGTAGTCATAACCACCCCTGACGGAGAAGTATTGAGATATGGAGTTCAACTAAAATTTCCAGCCACCAATAATGAGGCTGAGTATGAAAGAATTCTGACAGGCCTAAGGCTCGGGAAAGAGCTTAGGGCCAAGAACTTGCTAGTCCAGAACGACTCAAAGTTAGTAATTGGGCAGATCAAAGGGGAATACAAAGCAAAAGAAGAAAGAATGCAGAAATACCTCAAATTGACGAAGCACTTGACGAAAGAATTCGAAAAAGTGGAGTTCATCCAAATTCCGAGAAGCCAGAATAGGGCCGCAGACAAAGTTTCAAAGATAGCCTCGTCGGAAGGAACAGAATCAAAGACAGACCTGATGATGGAGATACAGAAAAACCCCAGCATAGAAGAAATTTTAACATTCGCAGTCTAGAGCGAAAGTAGCTGGATGACGCCCATCATGTCCTTCCTCCAGGATGGACACCTACCCCAAGACGTAGATGAAGCTGGAAGATCAAGAAGAGAGCCGCCAGATTCACGATTCTCAATGACGCCTTATACAAAAGAGGTTTCTCCATGCCTTACTTGAGGTGCATTGACGAAGGAGAGGCGGAATACGTCCTGAGAGAAGTGCATGAAGGAATTTGCAGGGACCATGTTGGACCAAGATCCTTGGTGAGAAAGATTATGCGAGCAGGGTACTTCTGGCCAACCATGCAAGATGATGCATCAAGGTTCGTCAAGAAATGTGACAAATGTCAGAGGTTCAGGAATATTCAACGCCTGCCATCAGAAAAGCTGACGACGATAACATCTCCATGGCCGTTTGCACAATGGGGAATCGACATCGTTGGCCCCCTACCTCAAGGCATAGGTCAGGTAAAATTCTTGCTAGTTGCTATTGATTATTTTACTAAATGGGTTGAAGCAGAGGCATTGGCGACCATCACCAAGACCAGAATCCAGGGTTTCGTTTGGAAAAATATAATCTGCAGATTCGGGATTCCGAGGGCGATCATATTAGACAACGGACGACAGTTCAATTGCCAAGGTTTCAGAGACTTCTGCTCAGGCCTAGGCATCAAGAACCAATTTTCATCACCAGGCCACCCACAAGCGAATGGACAGACGGAAGTGACGAACCGCACATTGCTCAAGATCATAAAGACCAATTTGGAAGATGCGAAGGGTGCCTGGCCAGAAGAACTGCCCAATGTCCTGTGGGCCTACAGAACCACGGCTAGAACCCCAACGGGAGAAACCCCCCTCAGACTTACCTGCGGTACAGAAGCGGTGATCCCTGTCAAAGTCGGAATAACCAGAACCAGACAGGAAGCGTTCAACGAAGAAGAGAATGATGATCTATTACGAGTTGGTCTAGATTGACTTGACGAAGTACGAGACAAAGCCCTCAGCAGGATGACGGAATACCAGAAGAAAATGACAGAGTACTACAACAGAAGGGTGAAGCTCAGGCGACTCAACATAGGAGACTTCGTCCTACGAGACCCCACTCAAGGAAAGCTCGGCCCTACCTGGGAAGGACCATACAAAGTCATTCACTACTCTAGACAAGGCAGCTACCATCTGGAGACCTTAGACGGACAAAGGCTCCCAAGGCCATGGAACGTTGAAATTTGAAGAAATACTATCAGTAGATGTAATTGAAAGACGTATTTGTCATTAACTATCAATAAATTGATTATTCAGCCAATATTTGTGTTCAAACAGGTTTGCTTTAGAAGAATCTAATAAAAGCCAAAAATGGCTAAGTAACAAGATTCCGCATAGACGGATGTAAGTTACTGACGAATAAACCCGCCTAAAAGCCAAAAATGGCTAAGTAACAAGATTCCGCGTAGACGGATGTAAGTTACTGACGAATTAACCCGCCTAAAAGCCAAAAATGGCTAAGTAACAAGATACTGCATAGACGGATGTAAGTTACTGACGAAGATAATGTCACTAAGAGTGATTAAAAAGCCAAAAAAAAAAAAAAAAAGGCTAGGTAGTAAGATTCCGCATTGACGGATGTAAACTATTGACGATGACAAAACCCTGAAAAAGGTGTAAGTCATAAGAAGCCGAAAAAATGGCTAAGTAACAAGATTCCGTATAGACGGATGTAAGTTACTGACGTAGATAATTTCACTAAGGGTGATTGAAAAGCCAAAAAATGGCTAAGTAGTTTATACTGTGACAAATATAAACTACTGACGCTCACAGTTCCAAAGAAGATATGTCTCATAGAAACGAAAAATGTTTTACCAAACACATCACATATGCAATTAAGAGCATATAGCTCACAAACACAGGTAAGATGCAAGAAGTAAGTTAAAACTACCATTGTTTCTTTACAAACCCATAAACACTGGGCTTAAACATTGTTCCCCAAAAAGAAAAACGTTTCTGGATAAGATTTACAAAGAAAAAAAAATAAGGGCCACAATGGGCAATAATCAACAGACGAAAAAAAAAAAAAAAAAAAAACTTAAGTAACAGGTTCAGGCTTTGGAAGTCGGAGGGGCATCAACGGCCGCATCATCATCAGCAGGGGCATTTCCTGGAGTGTCATCGGCGGGGACCATAGACAGAGCAGCTTCGTCAGTAGCCATCTCTTTGTCCACTTCTTCCAGGTCCAGGCTTCCAATGTCAACGCCAGGTGGATGCTTGGCCATGTACCTTCGGAGAAGTTCAAAGCCTTTAAAATACCAACTGAAGAGCACAATATTGTACTCGTCAGTGGTTTGAAAGGCCTTAACGGACCTAGCCGCGATGGTCTTCAATGATTCGTTAGAGCTTTGAAGCTGCTCGTCCTTCTCCAGGTTCAGCTGGCGCTCTACTCTGAGGTCGTCACCCAAAACCTTGACCTTCTCCCTCAAAGTGGTAGCCTCGTCCATGGAGTCAATGAGGTTCTTCTTCAACTTTGAGTTCTCATTCTCCAAGGCTAGCACCTTTGACGAAAAGGATGCCAGCATAGCCTCTTGAGTGAGATACTCAGAGGCGATGTGTAAGCTTTCTCCCAGGACCTGAAAAGATGTCTCAGTTTTCCCAAAAAAAAAAAAAAGGGATTGCTCATGAAAGAAGTAAAAGCACTTCACCTGGATGAGCCTATGAACGTGGCCACCAGCCACTGTGTTGAAGGGGACCCCAGAAAAAGCCTTCAAATTGTCAGCCGTTACGACGCTATGGGCCCTTTCAACGGCCAGCCTTTCATCCCCCCAGATCGTAGAGCGAGAAGCATCCCCTTTCTCCTTCTCTTTCTCCGATAGGCGTGGCCTTTTAATGACGGGCGTAGGAAGCTCCTTCACTGAAGTAAATGGAAAAGTAGTCCTCGTCATCTCAGTGCCGGAGATAAGAGGAGTAACGGAGGCAGGAGGGGTGGCAGAAGGAGTCCTCCCTACTACACGCATGGTCTTTTTCCCTATATTCGACAAGGGCTCATCCTTCTTTGCCCTCATCTTTGCATACATCTCCTTGTTGAACTTAGATTTCATTTCTGTCGAAAGAAGAAAGTTAGTCCCGAATGAAAACACAAGAAATGAAGGAAGAAAAAGGGCCAACACTGACGAATCTGGAACTTACTCTTTTTTCCTTCTATTTCAAGATTTTTTAAGACGAAAGCAGATGGCTCAGGCCCGAGGCAGTAGAATGCAAGAGTTCTAGGATCCACGAGATCGTCCCAGCTCTCGATGGTCTGCGAGTATTCAATGGCCTTCTGCACTCGTTCCCTATACCTACTCTTAAGCTTTAGTCGTCTCTTCACTAAAATTAAAAGAAAAAAAAGAAAAAAAGTGGGTTTAGCAGCCATAATAGTAAACACAACGGAATTCAAGAAACGAAGAAGAAATATTGACGCACCTAAAGTCGGGGTTTCCCACCGCCGACGTAACCTCAGGAGATCACCCCATAACTCGCCCGAGGGTGTCTCAAAATCATCCCCAGACACAAAGAAGAACCTGGACTTCCAGTACGTGAAAGAGGACGGCAAACCCTTGACGATCCTAGTCCTTCTTTCCCAGGGCACCAGTTCATAATACCCATGTTCCTTGGACGCCTTCAGACGGTAAATGTAGACAAGCTCGTCCACCCTGAGCATGTCCCCGTCATTGGCTGCCAGCCAAATCCCCATACAACTCACCAAGATCCTCCACGAGTTGGGCATTAGCTGCCCGGGAGCAATACCAAAACGGTCTAAAAGCTCCATGAAGAAGGGATGGACTGGGAACCTCAATCCACAGACGAAGGCAGATTCATAAAAGCATACCTCGCCGGGAAAGAAGTGACAGGCCTGATCCCTTTCACCAGGTAGACGAACCCTAACCCTATCTGGAAATTGAAATCTGTCCCTAAATATACCTAGGGTTTCCGCGTCCAACCCACACTCCTCTTCTAGAGCATAAAAAACCCTAACCTCTCGAGGGGTAGAATGGGCTATATCTTCCCTTACTGGGTTACCGCTAGACGATAACCCAGTCTTGAGTTCGCTAGACCTGACCTCTGACATCGTCCTCTCTTTCACTAATTTTTCAAACCAATCAACGGATTGACGTAGAAGAGGCAGTAAATCAACCAACATGACGGCCAAATTATTGCCCTCGTAAACAAAGTTTTCAAGATAAGGAAAAGTTCCTAAAGCCCCCCCTAATCGAGCAAAAAGGAATGAAATTGAAGGGCAATCTGACCTAACCTCAGAGCTACTGAACATGGAAAGCTAGAAAAACGCAGAAAATAAAGAAAAAAACCTAAGGTACCCCAAAGCCAAAAAGAAGACAAATGAAGGAGAAACAGCAAGGAAAGAAGAAATAAAAGATCAGAAATTTACAACGACGCAAATAAGCAAAATAAATAGAAAGCAAAAAGAAGGACATACCTCGGAGAAGAAAACCGTGGCGCTGCGTAGAAAAAATCGTTGGGAAGAAAGGTAGAGAAGATGAGAACCAGAGCAATAATGGAGGTGCTTTTTCGAAAAAGTGAAAAGAAAATGATGAGAAGAGGGGAAGTTTAAAACCAAAGATTGGGAAGCTGAAAAACCAGCGGGAAAATCAAGGAGACTCATCATGTGAAGCATTAACTCCCCCAATCAAAAGGTGCCACGTGGGCCACAACCCAAAAGGAACCGCCACAGCACATTAAATATGGCTCAAAAACCCAACCGCCTACTGCCTAGAAACCTTTCACCTTCCTTGGTCAACACGACATGTCATGACGACCACGGAATCCGGGGGCAACTGATGGGACTGACGAAGTAGATCATGGAAGAGGTAATTTGGACTGACGAGGAAAGCTTCAATGACGAGAATACACTTTACTGATGACTCTGAACATTTCATTCAATACCATCAGTAAATGACAGGGACGGTTACAAAACCAGTCGGACAGACCGTTGGGACAAAATTAAAGCCACATGATGAGGCCAGAAAACGTTACCTAGAGGGATATTAAACCACCATAATTACCCAACAGCTAGAGCCTACAACAACATATATAAAGCCCTCACACTCCCCCAAAGAAAAGGTATGAACATATTGAGATTGATACTATTTGATTGCTTATTCTTGGGTAATTCTTGACATTAACTTTAGCATCGGAGACGTTGTGACAGGCACCACACCGATGACCGTCCGTGAAAAAGCATCTTTGCAAGAGGTCGAAGATCGTCCCTGTCTACATTCACTGACTGACGAATTCACACTTCATCAATTACCATATCATTTATTATCCCTTATTTTTTGAATTTCCATATCTGTGTTTACTTCTAAAACTTTTTCACATTATCTCTCTTCTCTCATCCTCCTACTCAATATAGTCATCACGAAAATATGTAATTGAGTTTATAGTTTGAGTTATAAAGATTTGTTTTGTTTGTATAAGTGGCAAAACAAATTTAAAGTCCAGGACTATTTTTTTTTTTGAATGCTAAAGTCCAGCCGTCCAGGACTTTGAGATCACAAAAGAAGCCTTTGAATTGGTTTCAAGTCTTTGTATAACTTGGAGTAGAGGTGGTGTTTTCCTTTGAGGATGCAATGACACTGAATTTTTTAATGTAGATTTGTAGGGAACTAGTACTAAAGTCTTTATCTAAGATTCAAAATTCTTTTTTAAACTATTCCTAAGGGTCACGATATGGAAATTCGAAAAATATGGAAATAGAGACAATACATGAAAATAAAAAGTTTCAGGTATTTTGGTTGAGATGAATGTAAGCACATTTTGCGAATAGAGATAGATATGGAAATTCAAAAAATAAGGGATAATAAATGATATGATAATCAACATTAATGGGTTCATATTTTTGACCGTTAGATCTACATAAATCTAACGGTGTAGAAAAAGTGTAACTCTAAAAAATTATACCAGATGTAACTTGAACTCATCTCAAATAAATCATAGGGCAATTCTTTGTTAACCACTTGGGACTTGTAAATACCCTAATTAAAGAAAGGTAACAGGGTTTTTTGATTTCATTGTGAAAAATTCAAAAAAATAAAAATAAAAATAAAAGATTGATTCCCAATTTCATATAAAAAAAAGAAAAAGAAAAATGACAAAGTAAACAACTAATTTCCCAGTGAGGGTGTATTTGTAAGACTAAAACCTCAGTGTAGCTAAAGCCCAGCAACGATTTGCACCTTTGTTCTTTGTAGAATTAAAAGAAAATAGAGAAATAGAAGATAAGCAAGGCCTCCATTCTCTTCCAACCATACTACTCTCCTTCAACCAATTTACTCCTTGAGGCCTCCAAATTCCCCTGAGGTCTCTCTGGCTTTCTTTCTATCTAAATCATTGCTAAACATTATTGATTATCTTCATTTCAAAATCTCTACCTTTTAATTTTATTTTGAATGATTTTTTTTTTTCAATTATGAGCTAGATGAGTGACAGAGATCATGGATATTGGACAAATATTTTTGATAGTGTATAGGTTATCAAGAACTTAAATTTCACAGATTATTGTGATATTAGAATGACATCCCTTTTGTCATAATTTTATTTGAATGACCAAATTCATATTTGGATTTTTAATTTATAGAAAGTTTTTTAAAATATTTGTGCATATCAAATACTAGAAAACATTTTTAAGCTCATTTTCATGGTTGCTATCAAATACAAAGAAAATGAGATAATTATTCAGAAAATATTTTTTAGAAAATAACTCATTTTTAAGAAAACATTAATGTTGAAACAAAAAGCATAAGGTTTTTGTAACTCATGATTAACGTTGTCTCATTTCCTTTATATTGTAATTATCAAATCAATAGAAGGAAAAAAAAAAAAAGTCATGAAAAAATTTTGTTCCTAAACTTATTGATTTGAAAGTGATTGGAAATTGACGTTAAGGGGAGAATAACATACTAAAAACGCATATAATTCTTCCTTACTATCAGTTGAAAGATATAATTTATCAATTTTAAGTAGATGAGTTGTACTTCCTCACGGCCTGTATCTCCTCTAGAGATACCAGACAAAATTCAACCGCTGATAAACGATGGTAAACACTCCATGTTATGCTCTATTTCATTGGTGGAAGAATCAGAGGGTTAGTCTTTAGAATGAAGTCCCACAAATTTCCAAGTCTTGTGGTATGTCAGTATTAATTTTCAAACATTTTTGGAACATGGATTATCATTAAGTGGTGGCTGCATGTGGTCATAAGATTTTTACCCAAAGTGGAAGTTGTTAGAATATAAGTCCAATGAACTTAGGCCCATAGTATAGAGTTACTTGTATATCACATACTGTCTACCTATATATAAGGCAGACCCTTATACTTTATTATTTACAGAAGTATTAAGAGAAACCATTCACATTTCACACCAACCTAACTTTGATTTCAAAGGTAGAAAGGCTTCAATTATTAACAACTTATTTTCTTTAGGTCCCTGAAATCTTTCTTAGAAGATAATTGCAAAGATTATGGCTTCAAAAGTGAAAGCACCCACCAAAGATCATTTGCTCTTGACAAGAATCCTTTGTTTCCCAATTGAGAAATTCAAGATTAACACCATCATAGCACAAAGGTGATTTACTCTACTTAAAAGAATGCATCTTAACCACATCATTCTAAATTATGATTAATGAATTCCCATTTGGTTTTTTAAATCCCAAGAGGAGACCACATATCTCACCCTTTCTCTTCAATTGGACTCTTGGTACTTCTGTATATAGTTCTATTATTATAATTCTTTGATACCAGTTGAGATTTACTAAGATAATTTCTTCCATTTTACCATGGTTTGAATTCAGAGTAAGTGTTTTTCTTTCAAAGAAAAATACTAAATGTACTATCAATATTATAACAAAAGACTTACAATCTGACATGATAATGAATGTGATTAATGACACATCAACCAAAAAATAAATGAAATTTTCAATTAACTTTTTTTTTGTTACATTTAAAATTTAACCCATTAGTTATAGACTTATATGTAATAAAATTTATGATACCATTAGCTAATCTCCTTTACGAAAATTATCATTGGATTGTTTGTTTTATTTTGGTTATTAAAATTTTGATTTAAACAATTAACTCCCAAGATATTAGGTTTGTGACAAATCCAACCTTCATTAATATTCCTAAAAAAATACTAACAAATACAATCACCTTTACATTTTTTTCATCACATCATCAATAATTTTATCATGTGCAAACTATGTAATTAGATTCATTAGACTCTAACAAAAAAAAACTAAGATAATGTTTGATTTGTTAATAATGGTGCAAATTATGTAATTAGATCCATTAAACTTTAACCAAAAAAAAAAAAAAAAAACTAATACAATGTTTGATTTTTTTTTTTTTTTGGTTGTTGATGAAAACATAATGTTTGATTAGTCAGAAACATTATGTTTAGGGAGTTAATTATCTCTCCAAAAAAAAAAAAAAAAAAGGTTTGCAGGTAAATTTATGCCCAACAAGAGAGTGGTACAATTTTTAGGGTGTCTAATCCATCACTGCTTTGGGCTTGCGCTTGTCAAATGTTGGGTCCAGTTGTATTCAGCCCTTTAGTCCAAATGTTTTTAACAAAAACGTGGTAAAGTTGTGGACCTCGGTTTAAGTCTTATTCCCCCAATCACAGGCCCACAAAAAGGAGCAGAAACAACAAAGAAACGTATTGTTTTGTTTTTTTGGTAGAATAAATTATTGTTTTCTTCTAGACTTAAAAAAAAAAAAAAAAAAAAAAAAAAAAAAAAAAAAAAAGGTCCCGGTTAACTTAACTGATAAAGTTTCTTATTATTGAATAAAGATTTAATTCTTGCCTACGTCAAGCCATAAGTTGAAACTATCTCTTAAAAAACAAAACAAAAACGGACTCTTCCAATAAGCAATGCCTTTCTAATATTTATTATTTAGAGACAAACATGACACTTTTTTTTTGGTTGTGATAAACCAACTTTATCACACAAAACATTATAAGAGTACAAAAGCCCTCTTAGTAGTTTTGAGGGAGGAATATTTGGTAGTTCTGTGGAGATGGTGTTTGAGGCTTCAATACATTTATAGATATATTTTTTCTTTTTCTTTTTCCACAATTCTTAATGTGACATGTTATGATTGATGTATAATGAAAAAATATCAATGATGGACCAATATGCAAGGGCGGAGCTACATTGGTGATTGGGGGGGCCATGGCCCCCCCCCCCCCCCCCCCCCCAAAAGTTAAAAAAAAAAAATATATATATATATATATATATATTAGAATAGGTAAAATTGCATACTTGAACCATTTTTCTAAGAATTGGCCCCCACATAAAAAATTATTTGGCCCCTCCATTTGTCCACGTTTGGTGTTCCTTGCAAACTTGCTTTTCATCTATTAATATTTTTCCTAATTTATTATTAGTCTTTACTGTTGAAACTCCTTCATACGTCAAACCATTGGCTTGATTAGAAATTTTACTTTTTCAATTCCCAAGCTTTAATATATTTTTCTGATCTTGTGTGAGCTGATACTGCTCTTTATTGATATTATATTGCTCTATGTTGTAAGCTGAGATTGTTATCCGCATCTATTGCTACTTGCTAGTAAATGTTGCTCTCTGTTATTAAATATACTTGTTGCTGTTTTTCCTGCTTTGTTTTTCTGCTCTACTTTGTTGTGGCCATTCTTTTGGCTTTGTATTTTTTATTTTCTTTGTATAAAATTTATAATTTTGTCTCAAAAAAGAGTGCTAAGTTTATTTGAAACTAGCAAAAATGACTTTAAGATCATGAGAAGTACTAGAGTATTCTTCTCCTTTTTTTTTTCTTTTTTTTTTTTTAATTAAACCAATTGAGCTTTATTCAAAATACAAAGTCATCTTGTATCTTTATATATAATTTCATATTGAATTATAAGGAATTTGTTATTTTTAATTCTAAAAATTTTATATTTTCTTGTAGATGTAATTGTTATATTTATATTTAATTTCTTGAATGGTTTGAACTTATGGTTGTTAAAAGGACTAAGAGAAACCTAGAGGGGAAAATGAACTTAAGATACTTAATTGGTCATTTAGTTTTTTTAAGTGCTAATAAGAATTACATTAATTAAACCAATGCACAGAAACATATATATAGCATTTTGAGTTTTTCTTGAATTGTGACTCACTACGAGATAGTTTAACCTCAACCCCCCCAAACCAAAATTTCTAGCTCTGCCCCTGCCAATATGAATTGTGATAATGAAATTTCTCTAGTCATAATTTATCACATTAATGAATTGTGAAAAAAGTTTCGAAACTCTAGAGAATTAGGTGTTTGAGTAGAAGCCACTTTTAGATTAACCTTGGTCTCTTATTAATGTTTGCAGGTTGCACAAATTGAAACTTAAGGTGCTGAAACTAACACGAAGTAAAAATCTAACTTCAAAGATTAGGGCTTACGAAGTTAGGATTTAGAAATTCCTCACTTAATTGGATTTTTTTTGGACATTGCACGAGTTAACAAGAAGAGTGAAATACCCTAAGTGACTAAAGTTCCTAAATGACTAAATTTAATTATCAAGCCTAATTTGTCTCTACTACCATTGATTTGAAGTAAATTAAACTTATTTGAAGTAGTTGATTCTTAAAAGACTAAGTCCAAGTGCTTTTATTCGAAATAAACTTAATCTAACTAAACTTATTCAAATAACATCATTTCGAAGTAAACTAGATTGAAGTAAATCGTCTCGAAGTAAAGTTAAGTGTAGCAATCACAACAGATTAAAGCCAAAGCTATCAATCTAACATATAATTTATTTAAAGCAAGCAGGAAATCAGATCAAATATAAATAGACACTTTAATATTGCATCAAACTTAACTAATAATGACTAAACAAGATCGCAAGTATAAAAGAGGCAACATTCAAGCAAAAGCCTTCTATGAAGATTAAGAACTAATAAATCTCCTAAGGATCTAAATACAAATGATCTCCAGTATATTCTGGATTGTACATGGTCCCCTTTTTTGTAGAATGAACTGCTATTTATATTTGAGGCCTTATCAGTTATGCATACTTCCACTTTTTGTGTGTTGCTTCCTGGTAGATCTTCATTACCAAGTGTCTCACTACTAACAAGACTTGATAACCTCTTGTAACTAATTGGGATATGTTGCCCAATACTTGATAGTTGATAGTTGAATGCAATGGCAGAGCCAGGGGACGAGAGGAGGCAACTGGCCTCCCTCGCTTCTCAAAAAACACTATTCTTGTATGCCTCAACCTATGTCTTGCCCCTCCTAACATAAAATAATTACAAAAAAAACAACACTCTTCAATTCTGAGTAAAATCAACCAAAACAGAAGGTATAATTGGATATTAAAAAAAAAAAAAATGAAGTTAGTGGTAGCACCAGACAAAAGGGGGCGAAAAGCCCCTAACAAAGACAAAAGTTTGTTCCAGATTTTTCACCTTTCCCACTAAAAGTCATGCCTATCCTTTTTATTTTATTTATTTATTTAAATGCTATAGACACAACAATTTTTATAATTATAGTAGTTAAGTTGGTAATATTTTTTAAGAAAAGGTAGGTAAATTTTAGTGGTTCTTATTTGGGTCCACTATTTAATTATGAGAAGTGCTATATCTGTAACATTTTCACAAAAAAAAAAAAAAAATTATATGTGGTAAGTTGTTATTAGCTCTAATTTGAATTCGCAATAAAAAATTACTTTTTCGCCCTTAGTAATAGTCAATAACAACATGCCACTTAGAATTTATTATGAAAGTGTTATGAAAATATTGTAGACATAACATTTCTCTATAATTATTTTTATTTTTATTTCCTATTAACATCTAGTCTCCTTAGCAATTATAAAAATATTTTGTAAATTTTGTTTGTGACTCTAGAATTATTGCAATTTGTTTATGTCTCATGCCATTTTAATTAGTGAGTCCCATATTTTACACATAATAATAGTAATAAACTACTTAATGCTCTTTAAGACACTAAAACTTTCTCTATTTTTTTTTTCTCTCTTCCATCTCTTGGTTTTTTTATGATTCCAAACTCTAGATTTTTGTTATGAATCCAAATTTCAAATACTGATAAGAGTAGAAAAAAAAAATGTTCAATTCTATATATTTTGATCAAGTGAACCTATATACTGTTTTGTACGTATATTGCTATACTCTTAACACTTTTTAATTGACAAAATATTACGATTTACATTTATATTAGATTTTGTTTGACAATTATATTTGTGGGGACAATTTTTGCCTCAAGATTAAGTGTTGCACTTGTAATCATTTTTGGCTTGGAGAGTCCCACATTGCAAGAATTTCCTTCCTCTTTCTACCTTATAAGGCATGCGCCAATGGAGTTAGAGTACCACTAGCTTGGTACTCTAACTCCATTGGCGCATGCCTTATAAGGCCAATGGAGTTAGAGTACCAAGCTAGTGGTACTCTAACAGCTTGGTACTCTAACTCCATTGGCACATGCCTTATAAGGTAGAAAGAGGAAGGAAATTCTTGCAATGTGGGACTCTCCAAGCCAAAAATGATTACAAGTGCAACACTTGATCTTGAGGCAAAAATTGTCCCCACAATATTAGTTTACAATTATTTATTCATTTTGTTATAAATATTGACTAATATTTTATAGATTAGCTTTATTTTAATCTTGCCCCCTACCTCCACCACTGGTTGAATGGGCCTATATTAATGGGTCCAGAGTGAGATTAATGTGATAACTGACAAGCTCCAGCCCCAACCTTAACCTCAAAAATCGTATGTTTGTGATGAGTTTATGTGTTAATGAGTCAAAAAATTCCACGTCATGAAAGAAACAAAAACAAAAAGTATTATCAAGATTACTAAGACCATTGATTTTTACGTAATTTCAAATGGGCAATGTTAGAGAGAGTAGAGATAATTTTTTTCACAACTTTGCTAAGATTTCAAGTCATAAATTTAAAGGTTCGAGTATCATGGCACCATTTGAGCGAATTGGTAATTTGGTACCTCCTAAGCACAAAACGCTCAAGGAATAAGGGAAGGGCATAGGTCGAGTTAAGCATATTTTGTATGAAAGTATTTTCAATCATCTAAAAAAAAAAGAAAAAGAAAAAGTTAAGAGTAATATAATTTTTATATTGACCCATATCATTATTATTTCTATGATACATCCATCACAACAAACTTTGTTAAATTGTTAAAGAGTTTTATAACTCATTATTGGCATTGTCTCAACTGTACCGTGACAATTATACCAAAAAGTAAACGCTGTGGTCCATAAAATTCTTTATTTTATCTAGTTTCCAAAATATAAAAAATAAAAATCTAGAAGAGTTGATGCTGAATTGTCAAAAACAAAAGTAAACAAGCGTGCCACGTTGCTTTCATAGTTTTATGTTGGATTGAACACTCAACCATATTACAAAGCAAGGGTCTACACTGATATATTTTCGAATATCTCTATATGGTTATATAAAATCTCTTTCTTATATTTTTTTTTCATAATTTATGTAGTTGATAATTGAGTTAGAACTCTAACACATGCAAGTACCAACATAGGGTGTTTTCAACAGTGCTTATAATGGGGACTTCTACAGACTACAGAGGAGGTATCTCATGGAGCGGCCTTAAAAGACTCCTTTCATAGCATGTGAAACATGTAAATGTTGAAGTCCCACCTACTGTGAAAGAGTAGTTTGTTTGAATGTGATTTCGTAGTATTGTTCCATTCCACATAAGATACTACCAAAAACCATACCCAGAAGTGTTTCGGAGGACCAGAATTGAATTGATTTACAAATTTTCTTTACCAGTCAGTTTCCTATTTGCTTGTACAAGCAAGCTGTTCCACAGATGAAAGCGAGCCCTTCAGTTATTTATTTTGTCCACAAGCTCTCTCACTTTCAAACAGTGATGAGGCTAGGAATTTGATTGAGAAGGGAGGGAGGGTAAAGTTGGGGCCAGAGTATTAGAAATATCTGGAATTGAGATATCAACATTTTATGGAATTGAAATGTCAACAATTTTTGAATTGAGATCAAGATTTTGAGTTCCATTATGGATTGACTAATGGAATGGAAGGGGGCTAGAGCATTAATATTTTTTGGAATTGGGATATCAATATTTGATGGAATTGAAATATCAACAATTTTTAGAATTGAGGTCAAGATTTTGAATTCCATTCCAGATTGACTACTAAAATGAAATATTTCGGTACCAGTGTGTATTGATACACTGTTTTTAATATTAACATTGAGTATATATATTGACACGCACACCCACATAACACACGACATGTTAAACTAAATGAAAGTATAATTTGTAATGGATTTAATATAATGTTTTAAAAGAAACCAAATAAAATGATTAGATTTTTATTAAAAATAGGGTCCAATTACATTAATCATCCATTTTAACCAATTTGAAATCAAATAAAATGATTAGATTGTTAATAAAAATAGGGTCCAATTACATTAATCATTAATTTTAACCAATTTGTTTTTTTAATTTAAAATTATTTAACAAAAAGATAGAGTTATTTTAGAGAGTTTAAAATTTTGTGTAAGGTTATTTTAGTATGCAAAATGTTGAAACTCAAACAGAAAATCCTGTTATTACTTACTAGCTAGACTCATCACAAGTGCTTTGCAAGTGCAATAAAACTCTTTTTTATTTTTTATTTTAAGTTTAGTAAAATAATATTTAAAAGTAAGATAAAAATAATGTTCTAAGTTTTAGAATTTTGATAAAAGTTTGAAAACCTAAAACTTAGAAACTCTTTTAAAATTAATAAATTACTCTTATAACCCGTTTTTATTTTTAAATTTAAAATTATTCATCTAAAAAATAAGAGTATTTTAAAGATTTTAAAAATTTATATGAAGGTATTTTAATATACAAAATAACGAAACCTAAACAAAAAATCTTTTTATTAGTAGTATAGGTATGTGTCCGAACAGTTGTCTAAGACAACAGACATCCTCCACCGGCTCCCATTCAATCTTTTGCCAAGTTGAAATCTCAAAAGCAAGCCCAATATTGTGTTCTAAATCTTCTACACAAGCTTGCTTTTGGGTTGAATTGGGATATGTAGCCCAAGATTGGTGCATGGTAGTTGAATGGGCCTATGTTATTTACCTTTTTATTTTTTTTTTATTTTTTATGTTAACGAGTCCGAAGTGATATAAATGTGACAACTGACAAGCGAGAAACCTTAACCTCAAAAATCGTGTGTCTGTGATGATTTTACGTGTTAATGAATAGTATATGAGTCCAAAACTTCCACCCCTGAAAGAAACAAAAGCAAAAATTATTATCAAGATTACAAGATCATTGATTTTTGCGTGATTCCAAAGGGGCAATGTTAGAGAGAGTAGAGACATAATTTTTTTTCACAAACTTACATAGATTATGGATTTAAGTTTAACCATCTAAAAAAATGGTTAGGGTAATATTATTTTTATATTAGCCAATATCATTATTATTTTTATCAAAAATCCATCAAAACAATTAAACTTTTGTTAATATAGCTGTAAAGTAATTATCAACGTTTGGTTTGTTTTAATGAAATTTTTTTTGTGAAGATAGTTTTCCATTTTTTTTTTTTTTTTTTTTTGTGTGTATTTGATAGCATCAGCAAATATGGGTAAAAAGAAAATCATCTTTAATCAACAGAAAACTTTATTAAAAATATGACTTATTTTTAGATGTTATTTTCTGCTTTTTTTTTTTTTTTTTTCCTTTTTTGGGAAAACAACTCTATCTCACGCTGTAATGCTTAAGTCTAACAAAATAAATCATAGGGTAATTCTTTGTTTACCACTTGGGACATGTAAATACCCTAAGTAAAGAAAGGTAACAGGGTTTTTTGGTTTTTGCTGTTGAAAATTTCAAAAAAATAAAAATAAATTATTGACTCCCAATTTCAAATACAGAAAAATGAAAAATTACAAAGTAAACAACTAATTTCCCAGCGAAGGTGTATTTGTAAAACTAAAACACCAGTGTAGTTAAAGCCCAGCAACGATTTGCATCTTTGTTCTTTGTAGAATTAAAAGAAAATAGAGAAATAGAAGATAAGCAAGGCCTCCATTCTCTTCCAACCATACTATTCTCTTTCCACCGATTTACTTCTTGCGGCCTCCAAATTCCCCAAAGGTCTCTCTGGCTTTCTTTCTATCTAAATCATTGCTAAACATTATTGATTATCTTGATTTCAAAATCTCTACCTTTTAATTTTATTTTGAATGATTTTTCTCTCAATTATGAGCGAGATGAGTGATAGAGTTCGTGGATATTAGAAAAATATTTTTGATAGATATAATTTATCAAGAACTTAAATTTCACAAATTATTGCAATATTAGAATGACTTCGCTTTTGTCAAAATTTTATTTGAAAGACCAAATTCATACTTGGATTTTTAATTTATAGATTTTTTTTTTTTTTTTTTTTTAAAATTTGCATATACCAAACACTAGAAAACCTTTTCAAACTCATTCTCATGGTTGCTATCAAATACAAAGAAAATAAGATAATTTTTCAGAAAATACTTTTTAGAAATTAATTCATTTTTTCAGAAAACTTTAAGGTTCGTTTGCATACCGCTTATTTTGTTGAAAAATGAAAATTGAAAACACTGTAACAAAATAATTTTTAAATGTGTGAATAATGTCATGAGAACCATTTTTAATGAAAAAGTTACTGAAAAAAAGAAGTTTGTAGGTCCCGTGAACAGTGCATGAGACCCACTAGTGTGACACATTCCTGTGAAATATTTGCTGGTTAAAGAGGTAGTGGGTCTAATGCACAGTGCATGAGACCCACTGATAGTACTGTGTCCCACGCAAGACACGGGTCTCAATTTAAAAAAAAAAAAAAAAAAAAAAAAAGGAAAGAAAGAAAAGGAAAACCAAACGTAGCATGGAGAAACGCAATCCAAACACATATTTAATGTCAAAACAAAAGGCATAAGGTTTTTGTAACTCGTGATTATCATTGTGTCATCTCTTTTATGTTGTAATAATCAAATCAGTAAAATAAAATAAAATAAAAGTCGTGAAGAACTTTTGTTCCTAAACTTATTGATTCAAGAGTGATTGGAAATTGACCGTTAAGGGGAGAATAACATGTTAAAAACTCATATAATTCTCCCTTCACTATCAGTAGAAAGATATAATTTATCAAATTTAAGTAAATGAGTTTTTTTTTTTTTTTTTTTTTTTTTTTTCTCATAAAAGAGCAAGCATATAACGGCAACTTATATATCAATAGAATCAAACTCATAGATATACCGTAAAGTCTACACCTTTAATGATTATAAAAAAAAAGTCTACACCTTTAAGAATAAGGTACTGTACCAGGTCAATTATATCAAAAAGTAAAAGTTGTGGTCTATAAAATTTATTAATGGCGTTTTCAAAAAATAAAATCATTTTCATGTTGATGTTGGATTGATGTACACTTAACATATTGCATAGCAATGATCACAATGATACATTTGTGAACGGGTTGTGTTTATTAGTATTACACACAAAATATTTTATATAATTTTACACCATTTAAAAACAGATGAAATTGTAAAACAATTTAAGTGCAACAAATATTTCACATTTGGGAATATATATGTATAACCTATTTCATATAATTTTTCCTCATTTATTGAGTTGATAAGTTAAAACTTTAGCATGCAACCGCCCACAGAAGTTGTTGCTTTAGATGGTGGGGGGCTTCTATAAATTGAGGAGGTATCTCATAGAGTTGCTTTGGATCAGGACTCTCATTTCATAGCATGTGAAACTCACTCTTAGATGTTTTGGTCCCACATGCTGTGAAAGAGTAGTTCGTGATTTATACAGATTCCATATAAGATATTTTTCTGATTCCATGAGCACCATACGTAATTGTCTCCAATGTCTGGTATCTTAACATATTCGTAATTCGCGGTCCTCATGGATGCTGCCAAACCATACTCAGTAGTGTTTGGGAGGACCAAAATTGAATTGATTTACCAATTTTCTTTCCCAGTCAGTCTCCTTTTTTGCTTGTACAAGTAAGCTTCTTCTTCCACTGATGAAAGCGAGCTCTTCAGCCTTTTTTGTTTGTTTGTCCACTAGCTAGCTCTCTCACTTTCAAGGAACTGGAGACCCTGAAGTGGATCGAGCTAATCACCTTAAATAGAGTGAACATGACCTGACCTAATTGACTTTAATTTGCATATATATATATATATATATAAAAGAGTTAGGTACTGAATGACACTCTTAGGACAAAACGGCCACAAAAACACAAGCACAGAAATGTAAAGTATAAATGGTAACCACTAGCTTTGTTGTGGCGTATATGTCTGGTGTGGATGTGAGGTATAACCTACACCATTCTTCAAAATCTCAAAAGTCTTCACCATCTTTGGATGATTTAAACCATTTGTCATGTATCTTGGGCTGGACCATGCGTAATATTCATTTATTAACATGCAAAACTTAGTCCCAGAAGTGACACTGACAGACAAAATTCTCACTTTTTGATAAGTTAAAAAGTTACCGACTGATCCTGGGGGGAAAAAAAGAAGAAGCATATGTGGGATATGTGATCTAATCTTCTTTTTTGTGTGTACGATATAATAATTTTGTTTCTTGTAGCTGTAGAACATCAGTTGCCTCTATTACATTTCGACAGGTTCTAGTACTTGAAAACGAGCAGATTTGACTGCTTTAAGCTGGTGTTGGGAATTACAAGTTCTAAATTATTTTACGCTTTCCTCATTTTACGCGTATAAAGTATGTCTCTCACAAGCATGTGGGTGGGATAAGATACCGATTTCCAACTCGTTGCATTGACTCTATAGATCCGTGTTTTGGGCATTGACATTGCAGCATGGAAAAGAATCTAATTCAAGACCAATACATGAAAAAAGAGAAAAAGGGTTAGTAGGGTGTGTACAAGAATCGAGTCGGTGCAATGGTTAGAGAGTTTAGATAGTGCTTTTGCTTTTACTGCTTCCAATGTCGTCTCAACTAGAAAAATATCTAGTTTCTCCAACACGGTCTCTACTATTATCCAATGATTACAAAGTTGTACTCCTGGGGACCAAAGAGTACAGCTGCCCCCATGTATGTTCTCTCTCTCTCTCCTCTGTCTTAGAAAGAAAGTAAGCGTAGCTCTAGCCACTGCCATGACTGATGGACTTTGGAGACTGCTTCAAGAAATTGCACCCAGCAAGGTCATTGACAAAAGTAGCCAAAGTAGGACAGGCGCTGCACCGACTTATTTCAAGGGTTAACCCTTTGCCACATATGGTACAAACGCAAATAAGTTAATGGCCGACTCTTCTCACCCTCTCAAATTCTCAATACTATAAAATCTTATTGCAGGTCCCTCCTCTAAAATTTTAGGGACCATAATATGCATTATATTCATCGCGAAGAAATTATTGCACGGACTTTTTGATGAATGAAGGACATTTTCTTCTAGTGTTTTTTTTTTTTTTTTCTTGTATTGTTGTATTCATATCTTCCTTCTATTTTGTACCTTATGTGCTCTAGACTTTGTATTGTTTAATTTTTTTTTCCCCTAATATAAATTTCCTTTCGCCAAAAGAAAAGAAAGTTGGTTCATCGTTTTAGATAGTTGAGAAGGTTAACTAAGTTTAGGACACAAACCCAACCCCATCATTGTACCTGGCTGAAATTATTTTCAAATGATAATTTAGCCGTAAAAGCATTAGCTTTAGGTGTAAAAACCCCATGATTGTTATTTTATCAACCAAAATACTAAAACAAAGTGTTACTTGGATATGGGCATCTAAAAGTTTTTGGCATCTATGAACAGTAAAGTTGTATATATACAACCCTATTAGTCATGGGTTGTTAACATAAGTATAGGTAATTTATTCTCTCTCTCATACTTTAGCATCTCCCTAACTCTCATGGGTTATATATATATATATATATATATTTGATGGTGTAGTTTATATTATTTTAATAAGTTGTATGTAAAAATAGAAATTGAGATGTTAGGTAAGTTGTAAAATAAGATGGTAAAATAGATAAAATAAGTTTTAAAGTTGTAAAATAGATTTTTTTTTTTTAATAACTCCTGATGTGAATGATCTAATAATATTTTTTGTTGTACCTTATATTTGTAGTTTGAACTACATCTACCTCTCTCTTCCACTGTCAACAGATTTAAGGCTATATTTTGGAAAGAGATAAAACATAAGGTGAAGTGAATTTTAAATCAAATTTGGATTCCTAAATTGTGGAGGCAATTAATAAATTATTGTTAATGGAACACTAAGTTAAAATTTTGGAGTTTGAAACAAATAATTATGGCTGTGAAGATCTAGATTCCAATTATTAAAATTTGTTAAGATATATGTGATTCACTTGTTAGGAACATATGTCACTATTTTATGTAATTGACTAATCTTTTGACAAAACGCACTTTACTTGTATTTGGGTAGATCTAGGTTGTGTTTAATACTTCAAAAAACTTTGTTTCAAGATCAAACATTAAAGTCATAAAAGTCTGTCCAAGATTCAAGCTGAAAAGTGCAAGGTCATTAAACCTCAACAGTTAGTATCTATCGGGCTTGAAGAGCTGTTCCAGCCCCATGGCTCGATAGCTGCTTGACAGATGGCTATCTATCGAGATTTATGAAAACAGATTTTCAATTCTATTTTGACTCTAATCCATAATTATGTGTTTGAGCTTTTTTTTTTTTCTCACAACCTTAAACATATAAAAGGATTATTTTAATGGTTGTCAAAATAGACACAAGTTGCACAAGTGTTGAGCAAAGTTTGTTTAAGCAAATTGTGATTGGAGATAGAGTTTTGCCCTATTTCATCGTTCTTGTGTAGAAGTTGCTATATTTGTACACTATAGGGTTTTGTGACCAAGCATCTTCTAGATCTTCATCGTGTGATGAACTGAAAAACTTTATAGCTAACAACCTTCTCTAGTTGGTGATTTAAGTCGCGTACTAGAATTCACGCATTTGATTAATCACGTACTGGGAGCTGTGCATTACAAGAAGATATTGTCACTACAGAACAAGTCCAATTGGATATTGGGATTTTTTTACTTGTAACTGCTTGTTATGATAATAGTGTGGATTCTCAAGATTGGTGATTTTAAAATCATCTGATGGGGTTTTTGCTGTGTAGGTTTTCCCCATTCGTAAACAAATCACCGTGTTAATTTAATTTTCGCTGCATTTAGTTTAATTGGTGATTTGTTTGTGCTACCATGCATTTACATGTTAATTTGATTAATTAATTAAACTTGGTTAATTAATCAATTAATCCATCACAAGGGGCTAATACGTTTTTGGCCTATCAAAAATTTTCTAAAAGTGAATACATATGAATGTTGAACATCCAAATTCTAAATTTTTAATTTTTTTCCTCCTAAAATTAATACAGAAGTTGAAATTCTAGATTTCACTTTTTAACCTATGCAAATTCAGATGTTCAAGATCTCTCTCAGTTTCTATCTTTGTCTCTGTGTGTGTGTACTGGTGTTGTATAGATTTATAATTTATAATTTTGTAATACTAATATCAAACATTGGAAAGGAATATAGTAACTACATGAAAGTGGCCAAAACAAGAAAAACAAATTGGAGAAAGAGAGAACAAGAGAGGAGAGAAAAAAAAAGTGTAATACAAATGTGACATCTAGAGAAAAAAAAAAAAAAGTGCAATACAAATGTGACATCTAGATTCGCATTGGAATTTTTTTTTTTTTAAATCAAATCAAGATTCCCTTTAAAAGGAAAAAGTTCAAATTTCTGGGATACGGATGATGAATCCAATTTACTAAAAAACTTAAAAGAATTGGATTTTTTTTTAGAGATAATTACAACATGCTGTTAATTATTTTGTCATATCTATATATAGTTTCTTCCCTTCAAAGTTTAAATCTCAAAAAATTAATTTATTTGTCAAGAATAATTATATATAGACGTGTATTCAGTATAACATTTGAATTGCAATAATAAAAGAATGCACGTTTCCCCTTTTTGATTCTATATAAGATTTTTGGTTTTTTTTTTTTTTTTTGATAATTTAAAGTGGGGGAATTTTAATTGTGGGTATCTCCATTAAAAACACCAAATATATTAGTTGAGGAAAAAGTCTATGGAATCAAAAAATTTAACACTTGCCAATGATGTAAACTAGTAGACCTAGATGAAAATTAGTACAAACTTGCTAACTCAACTGTTTTATATATATATATATATATATATATATATATGTATGTATGTATATGTATATATATATTATCAACTTGCTACGCAATCTTTTACATATAAGATTTTGATTTTAACAACATTGATAGTTACAAGTTATTTTATTTAGAATGAATTACACGTTGCAAAATGTTCTATACTGCAAGTAGAATCACGAATGTTCGAAGATAAGTGTTTGGGTTGTTCACGTCGTATGCATGCGGAATGTGGACATAACAGTTCCTAGGATTAGGACGCCGACCAATAATCTGGGCTTTTTTTCCCGGTATTGATGCTGACATTCCTAGAATTTTTTTGCTCTTTTTTTTCTCATGGTCCCAGCTTGTACATGTGTTAACGTTGTGTCCCAATCTTGTGGATGTCAATACATGAGAATTTTCATTTCAGGTACTTCTTGTTACCTTTGTTTCACTAGTCTTTTCAATGAATACGTGTCTTGCTGATTTCGGCACTCTCACTCCAAGCCATAGATATGCTACACCACGTTTAAATTATGTGCATTCTCATATCTTTTCATTAATTGTACTGCTAATTCTAACCCTAACCCTTTAATTTGGTACTGGTCAATTGGGCCCGTTTCACTACAAAAATATCGAGCTATAACAGCATTTCTAAACAACCGCGATAGGCGCGATAGCTCTATAAAGCGATATAGGTTTTTATAACCTCAAAATGAAAGATTATTTGATTTCAAAAGTAATTAATGAGAGATGCACTAACATCAACAAAATGCTTTTATCTCATCTAATTATGGTTGGTTTTTTAGGTCTAAGATGATAATTTTAACATATAGATCGAATCTGCTAATCTCTCATTTTCAATTGATAATATAACTATTTGAATCAATTCAAAGTAGAATATTATCAATTTTAACTAAAAATAATATTTCTACCAAAATTATTGCTAGGATGGGGCCTTTTTTTATTGGGATTGAACTTTTTTTAAAGCCAATTATTCACTTACAAAATGAGGCAGAGAAGGTATTTAGTATTAAATGATACCATGTCAGCAGTATCAAAATTCAATAAGTGTAAGATATGTCATTAAAAAATAACTATCTCACTAACATATGTCTTAAAATACACGTATTAGTGGATAGTTATTTTTATACATATATCTCTTATTTATTAGATTTTGATACAAAATAGTTTTTCTTAGACCTAGGCTTTGGTACAGCCCCTACATCTAATTCTTCTATTTGTTCATGGCTCCATGCATGTTTGCATTTCAAGAGAGTTTTATTTTTTATTTTTTATAATTTTTTTTCAAGGATACGCATCATGATAAACTTTAATAATGTTCTTTGTTTTGTGTCAAATTAAACCACATGCTTCACTACTTATGCGGCCACAGACCTTGAAATTTCACTTTTGCAAAAGAACCACACGTTATCTACTCAAAAATCCAATTTTCTCTTAATCTCAATAATTGCATATACCATATGAATCATTGAAGCCTAAACACTTTGTGGTCTAGAATGTTTCATATCTATGGCTATATTTTGGTTCAATTTTAAGAGTTGACATATTATAGGGTAGGACCGATTGCTTTATATAGAGCAATAATTGTACAAATCTTATCTTTATAACCATTTTTTTTGAAAATTTATATATTCAATAATCTTATAGTAAACAATCAAAATCTAATGGAACCCTATTACACACACACACACACACACAAAATCTCATGGAACCTATTAAAAAGGGGTATAATAACAGAAAAAGAATATTCCCATTTAAAATTAATATATTTTATGATTTAGATTAAATATAAAAAATTAAAAATAGTTTTGATGTCGCATGATTGTACAAATATTATCTTTATAATTAGTTTATTTGAAAGAATATATATTCAATACTCTAATAGTAAACAATCAAAATCTAATCGAACCTCTATATATATTTCCATTTGAAATTGATATTATTTATCTTATAACTGAGATTAAATATTAAAAATTAAAAAAAAAAATTATGTCCTGTGCACTATTTAGTATTGACACTATTAGATATAAGAAATAAAATCTTAACTATATAATTTGCTAGGATGTTTTTAGTTCATCATGGCCCTGATAGATTTTAAAATATTATTTATTTTGACTAGATGAGCAATATTAAAGCAACCTTAAAAAATAAATAAATAAATAAATAAATAAAAAGAGCAATATTAATAATTTTTTTATTTTTTATTTTTAAGAGTCTTCGGAAGTAAAATGATACATTATGTGCATTTTTATCAACAAGTATTCTAGACAATCGGGATATTAATTTTAAAAAAATTAAGTATATTCAAAAGTATTACGTACTTCAATATGTATTTAATTTGTAGGTCAAAGTGCACTGATTCCCTCCTCTTTAGACACCAATAACACTATGTTTGGAAGTTCATTAAAAAAAAAAAAATGAAAGGAATATGGTATATTTTTTCAAGTGTATTTGGAAGTTTAGTATTACACCTCTATTTCATTAAATGATTAAGTTGAATTCCCATTTTAAAGAGGAATGTTTCGTATAGAGTGGAATGAAATGGACATTCTGTCGTGTAAAATGCTAAAGTGGATGATTTTTCTTTTTCCTTTTTTAGAAGAATATGTTGGATGATTATTAGTAAGTGAAAATGTGATAGACATTCCATTCATCTCCACTAAACTCCCAAATAATTAAATAGGTGAAATATTCCTTAAAAATCCTCTTTATTACATTCATTTTCATCCCCACTAAACTTCCAAATAAATAAATAGATGAAATATTCCTTAAAAATCCTCTTTAATTATTACATTCATTTCCCCCTATAATAATTAACTCTAGGAGTTTATGCATATATAAATCATCTAAGGCTTTGAATCGGTCATGCATGATTTGGTTTACTTTAGTTATGCTGGAATAATGGTTAACATATAAATTCAATAAATATATAAAAAAATTGACAGAAACTTTTTTTTTTTTTTTTGAAATGGTTAGAATATGCTTCACCTTACAATACTTGAACCCAGGACTGACTAAAACTCTATGCACTTTGAGAGAGTTTTAATCTCTACTTTTAATGATAACTCTTTATCATCAGATCAAGATATCAATCGGTTTTTGGTATAAGTTGAGATTGAACCTCAAATTTTTTTTATCAACTATCAAAGACTTTACTAGTTGACCTAACTAAAACCCACGAATTCCATGCACTTTGTACATGAAAATACACCACCTAAATTAAAAGGTCTAGTGGTATGGAAAGGAAAATTATTGTGTATTCCCAGAATATCATAAATACTTACTCCCTCCTCTCACATGATAGTGGGTCCCACTAATTAAATTCATGGTGGGACCCATTATTTATGTGAAGGGGGAAGTATATATTTATGGTACTCCAAGAGTACCTAATAATTTTTCATATAGAAAAACATTTTAACCACTATTTAAATAAGTCTACGTTTGTATGGTCAAATTTTTGTTTGTCATCAACATAGACAAACTTTAAGTTTAAAGAGAGGAAGAAAAACAAAAAGAGTTTGCTTATAGATTTTTCATGATGGAAGAAAGTTAATGGGGGCCGTTGTGAATGCTAAGGGGGTGTATGGTAGAGTAGTTTGAGATGAGATTTTTGTATTTTTTTTGAAATACGTGTGAGTGAAAAAGTGTATGAAAAAGTGTGTAATGTTATTTAAAATGTAAAAATATAAGTTTGAAATTAGAGACTAAACAGACCCTAAGGAACTCTAGAGATCACGGAAGAGGGACTAGTTTGAATGCGTTTTCATCTTCTCCATCTTCTTATTATGTATTCTAAATTTCTCATCATAGTTCCCATATCATTTATTATGAAATCAAGAACTCATTTATTTAGTGTAAGTTTGGGAACCTCATAGTCTTCTATAGCTTATTTGCATAATATTTATCAAAATATATACTTTTTTAGTTTTTATTTTAAATGTGTGACCAAAAAAAAAAAAAAAAAAAAACTAAAAGTTAACTTATTTTCAAAAAAAAAAAATAGCTATTTTTTTTTAATTGAGACAAAAAGCTAAAAGCAATTTTTTTTTTCCAAACAAACAATTAGTAGATTATTAAAATATTAAAAATAAATAAATAAATTTTGAAATTCGAAAAATGATAGGGCATGTTTCATAGGAAGATTTTTGTTTTGTTGTCAAAACAATGTGAAAACAGTTTTCAAAAAATTGAATGTGAAATTAATGTTTAAATAATAATTTTTACATTATACATGTTTGATTCTCAATTTTAATAACAATTTTCAAAATACAGAAGAAGAAAAAATGATGTTTGGAAGACTCTTTTCTACTTTTTTTTTTTTAAGTTACTTTCTGACAAAAAGTAACGTGTAGGTTACATATGTATGTGTGTGTGTGTGTGTGTGTGTGTGTGTGACAAAAAGTAACGTGTAGGTTACATATGTATATGTGTGTGTATAAATATATATGTATATGTATATGTATATGTATATTTTAAATTGGTGTTGTTAATTATAGTAGAAGTCATTGTTTGGTATAACTAGAATGGGATGAACTGATGAAGAACGTGTTCTGTAAGAGTGAGAGAAATTTGGAGGCAAGATTTTACATGTATGAACCCTGGTTTTGACGTCTAGTTTTCTTGACCCATCACTATCTTTTATGTTATCTTCCATTAGATTTTATTTTGACTTCATCACCTTAATATTCCAAATTCAAAGTCCAAGTTTGGTAGTGATTGTGAAATGTGAAGTGTTAGTCGTCCTTGATTACATGTCGATGCCGCAATTTGATCCCTTGCTTTCTTCTAGGAGGCAGTTCCAGCATATCTACGTTTACCTGGTTGGATCTTCAACCATGTGGAGCAAATGGATTGGGCTGTATTTGCAATTCCTTACTCACCAGAACAAGATTTCCAAAACTGCATCGTCCAATTGAGGAATTGACTTATTGAAACCCATTTGACAACTCTAAAAATTTTCTAATTCTAAAATTTGGAATGAAATGAAGAATTTAATTGTTAACTTTTAAGCCCCATTGTATGTGAGCTCAGACCCTCCTTTAATAAATGGAACCCAAGATATGAGATTTTTAACTTTTTAATAAGAGCTAGAGCAGAAAAAAATATCAAGATGATTATAGATTAAGAATTATCTTATCTTGTCATAAAATGTTTAAATTTCAAGTATTATTAAATTTTAAATTATAATAATATTAGTATCACACAATACTTTTACATACATTTTGCCATAACTGTTTTACAACGTGAATTATTGTGAATGGTGCATGTTATTGTTAAAATTATACACAAAAACATGAGTTTATATCGTATATAATTTAATGGCAGAATTCTCAAAATATTAATCCAATTAAAAAGTTATAGAATAATATATCATTATTAAGATTTACCCTAAATATAACTTGATCTAATATTAATGCTATAAATATATTCAACTGAACCTTCATAAAGAATAGCTATATATATTCAACTGCGAGATACTTTTAGTTGAAACAAAACGATAATTGACTTTATCCCACTTTTACACTTCTGGGAAAAGCAGGTGAGAAGAGAAACACTTCAAACGTATCCAAAAAGGTTTGTCAATGAAAGCTGGAAATCTTAGAGCGGCCGCAAAAGTCTTCAACATTCAACATTCAACCACATTTAATTAATTATAAAACATAAATAAATATTCAACTTCAATGGCTTTAAAAATGTAAATTAATTTGACCCAAATATATATATATATATATATATATATATATCTATGTATTTGACCGTATGATGAACGATGCTATAATTTTCAATTTCATATTACAATCATCCCTAGCTATTAAGCAAACTAATTCTGTCTTCTAAATTTTACAAAATTAATAACATAATTATCACCTATTATTTTAGACTAATCTGTCAAATAATATATATCATCGATCCACCCACTAGAGAATAAACAAAATCTTTGCCATAAAATAATTTTTTTTTTTTAATTGCAGCATAAATACAAATTTTTTATTCTTTAGAAATATCCCATGAAAAGAAATGAGAGTAACATAGCACAAATTTATTTTCTATGTGCATTAATTCATGCATGATGCATCATTTCACATGCATGTCATGATCTCATGATCTATAGACTAATACTAAATTAGATGCAGCAGATATATCTCGGATGTAGATGAGTTTCTGTATATAAGACCCATTCTAAGCATGTGAGTTTTTATATAAGACCAATTTCTAATTCTATTCAAGCTCTTTTGTTCACATAATTGATAAATTATTAGTTTCAAAAGTTTTTTAATTTATTTTTATAAATATGCTAGAATATTATTCTATGTTGCCCGCTTCACAATAATTTCTCTTTATGATCAGGTGACGACTCTAACTAATTAGTTTTGGTGTAAGTGTGGTTCGTATGCCAAATCTCTTACACACACACACACAAATTTATCAATTGTGCTAATTAGAACTTCATTTCAAAATTTTAAATTATTTATTAAAAAATATAATTTAACTTTTATTTTAAGTAAGACAATTTTTTTTTTTTTTTGAGAGAAAGTTTTAACCAAGTTTTTTATGTAAATGGGGATTAAACTATAAATCTCTTATTCAACCATCAGAAATTTTACTAGTTGAGTTAATTAAGACCCACAAGATACATTTCATTTAAGTTTATATAAACACAAACATTAGGGTGTGTTAAGTGTAATATCTATCTATAAATGTGATAGAGTTCATAAACTTCCAAGGGATTAAAAAGCACTGGACCATGCGTTCATGACATTATATTTTATCAGAAGGCCACCGACATACATGCACGGGACCATGTAAAGAATTCTGCCCAATATTTTGCACCAGAGACCACCGACCAAAACCCATCTCAGATTTGCCACCGCCACAGCGTCAGTGTTAACAGTGTAATCGATTGCTATAGGCTACTGATCGATCATTGCAATTAATGTTGATATTCCTCTGAAAGAATAAAGATTTGACACCAATTTTGTTGAATATAACCCTTGATGCAAAGTACTTTGTGCATCTCAAGCAATTAATTGCTGTATATATACCTAATCTTTACTTGGGGTTACTTTGTGCGTCTCAAGCAATTAATTGCTGTATATATACCTAATCTTTACTTGTCGTAACTCGAACAAATAAACTAGGCACGTGATAATGACTGCACACTTATAAAGCTTTCACTTTACAAGTGAGCAAAGTCTTTTACATTAATTGCATCTACAATTATCTATAAAAATTGCAAAAAAATCTCCAAAATATCAATGAAAAAAATGGCATAAGCTTGAAAATTCAATAAATAACCAAATACTAACTAGCTAGATGAAGTATATTAAGTACATTAGTATGTTTCTACTCATAATAAATGAACTTACATGATATGAAACTTAATAAGCTTAGAAACCGTTATTAAATACAATTGGAACTTTTGACATATGAAATGCAATACCTTAAAAAAAAAAAGTTATAATTTGCAAAAAGTTCCAAAGACACTAAAATGGTAACTTGCAATGAGTTGAAAAACTTTAAGAATTTCATTAGACTTAAAATAAAGATAGTATACAATCAAATTTTATGTTTTTAACAAACCTCAAATAAAGAGATAACCACTTAACTCAATCATAGCTACTAAGGGACTCATTAAAATTTGATTATATATCGAAATATTATTTAATTGAGTATTAACTAGTATCATTATGGCACTCATTAAGAAGAACTATATATAATATATGTATTTATTTATTTTTTTATCTTGAATTTCTCTTCTTATTCTTTTTTTTTTTTTTTTTCTCACTGAGATGAATGATCAGGGTCTTAAGTGTAATCATATGCTTAAGAGACTAATAGCATCAAATAAGAACTATAGGTTTAATGGGTCCCAAAATATATCTCTATATAAGATTGTAAATGAGCAAAGTCACCCCAGTATTAGAACTTCAAGATTAGGTCATTTAAATTTATTTTGAACACAAGCTAAGTTCGAGCTCATCAATTTACAAAGTTTCATATTTAAGTTTGATTTAATATTTTGTCTTCGAACAAGCTCAATTAAACTTTTTTATAAGTTATTTGATTAACTTATTATTTTCCTATATTTGGTAAACCCTACAGCTAAATGTTTTTACCTCTTCAGGGATCTATGCTATTAAATACTCTAGTAATAACTAAATTATAATTGAAATTATATTATTTGAGTTAATTAGATAGAATAATTTTCATTTATGAACTTAATAAAATTTAATTTCACAAACCTTTTATTGTTAAAAATTACATATAACTTTTATTACGAAATGGACTATTTATAATATGAATAAACTAAAAATTATAATTTGATATCTTATTTAAGCTCAAATCAAGTCTTGTAATCACAAGTTTGCTCATGAACACATTATTACAATTCATCTTAGCTCATTTAATAGTTAGGTCCAAACATGGACTTGACTTATTTTTTAAATCCTATGAGTTTTAGGGGAAAAAAATTCAAGGGAAAAAAATATGTCAAGGAAATTACATGATTTTTTTGGAAAGGTGTTTTCCAAGGGAAAATTCCATGGGTTTTGGAAAATCATTTTCATGAGGACAAATCCCATGGGTTTTTTGGAAAACCAATTCAAGAGTGAAAATCCCATGATTTTTTTAGAAAATCCTTCTCTAGGATGAAAATTCCATCGACTTTGGTTCCCTAATAATGGAAAATTCCATGAATTTTAAGAAAATCAGTATTTTTAATGAAAATAATGGGTTCATGGGTTTTTGAAAGAAACTCACTCTTTGAACACACTTTTGAAAAAACCAGTTTTGAAGACATGATTTATTCTGAATCACTTTTTTAGAAAACAAGATTGAATGCATGGACTATCTTGAAAACAATAAGATTATTTTTGGAAAACAAATTGAAAATAGTTGTTGGAAGTACTTTTATACGAAGCCTTATGGAAATGTGGTAGTAGGAATTTACACTACTAACTAGGAAGTTAGCATGTAAACCCATACCCATACATTAAACAAATTCATAAGGAGAAGAAACTTAAATTCAAGCAATTATGGCCCAAAGCTAGCTAAAATAAACATTCACAAGCATACATAACCAATCTCACCATTCAATCATACCCATTAATTTCATTATGCATGTTCATGTGTTCATCAAATTTCAACGATGGATGTCCATATTCTTCACCATCATAAAAGGGAAATTAACTACTTGAACAAGAATGAATAGATCATGTATTACTATACCCATGACAAGATTTATTCTAAGAACAAAATGGGTATAAGTAATTAAAAAAAATTCCCAATTGATATTCATATTTAGACATGCATGGACATATTCAATTACTCATGGAAATTAACATGTTAACACAAGCTTAAAGTAATCCTAGCCTAGCTAATTAACATGTTAACACTTATAAATAATAATCCAAGCATGCTAACATAGTAATTACATAAGAATGGTATTTATTTAAACAAGTAAAGCATTAGAAACAAATAAATAAAAGAAAATTTTTAGTATTTTCCTAATGAGAAGATTGAAATTAATGAAGGATTATTTTTCGGGATTTTTTTTTTTTTTTTGGGAGTGATTGAAAGAGCATTTGAGCATCTTTCGGAAATTTTTTATTGATATTATCAAGTGAGAGAGATGCTATTAAAATAGATAGCAAATAATAAATTAACTCATCCATACCATAAGCCATAGGGTCCAAGCGCATATTATGGTTGAGACAATTAACTAGATCCTCTTTCGGCTTTTCCCTACTTGAATTTTGGTCTCATTCTATTAGTTTGAGGTACCAACTTTGCGCACTTTGTTGAAATTCCTTTTAAATTTTAATTGTAATAGACTCTATTACTTTGAGGCCTTAATCCTCAAGTTAGGACTGTTGGTATACACTTGAATGGATTATTTTTAAAGTTCCTACTTTGAATGCACCGTCTTGCACTAACTCACGCATGGTTCATGCCTCCAATGGGAAATACAACTCAACTAAATAGACCGGAGATGGAGATTTGAGAGTTGCCACTTGTAGGTTAAGTGATAACTTTTAAATTACAAGTAGGCACTTTTAAAACAGATCAAACCAAAGGTGGGTAAAGTGCAATTTTCCAAAGAATTATAAACATCAAACAAAACAAATATAACTGTTGACACTTCATTTTGTACCCATTAATAAATTTTGGTCCCTGGCCCTAATGATGAGCTTGACATACATCAACCAAGGATAATTAAAGAGTTCACAATAGTTTGGAAAAAATTACAACTCAAAAGTGCTCAAATTGCTTGGAAAATAATATTGAAAAATGACATTTGCTCACTATTTTGACCATAACTTTTGCTCCACAAAGAATATTTGAGTGCGATTTATTTTATTGGAAATTAGACATCTTGGGATTCAATTTGAACACAAATGTTGCCTAATTTGGATTTATATTAAATAAGTTATGACCATTGTAAGTTGGGCCATCAAAGCTGTCAAAAATTAAGGTTTATGTGTACACATGAATCAAGTGTGCATGTGCACACTCAAAAGATGCGTACGCATACTCATGTTCTAGGCAGTAAAACTTCATTTAGTACAACTTTTTTTTTTGTCTCTTGATGATTTGTTTATGTTGATGCTTTGTATTATTTGTTCTATGTTATTTTAGTTTTTAGGGTTTCTAACATGCTTGTTTAATTTTTGCTTTAATACCTATAATTGATTAAATCTTGCAAAATGTAACTTTTCGGAACTATGCTAATGGATGCGTATGCATCATTGAATATGCATGCGTATTGTTTCAACCATGCATACACATAGTTGAGTATGTGTACACACCTCAAACCTAGATTAGGGTAAAATCGTGCTTTCATTATTTTAATCATTTTTAGCATGCTATTTGATTCTTTTTTACTCTGTGGTTAATTAATTGTGTTTAATTATTTTCCATATTTGTTTAAGTCTTTTGCCATGTTTGGTTTAGTTTATAATCTTTCCTTATGTGTGTGATTTAATTGTTATCTATTTCTTTTTTTAATATATATGTTTGATTTGTTTCCCTTTATATTATGATGTGATCTTTAACATGTTGTGTATGTTATTTTATTTAAATGCATGATATATGTTTAGGTTAAGGATTAAGGGTCTTTTAATAACTTCTTTATTTAAATATGGCATAGCAACACATAATAGAAGCCAGCCCACAAGCCAGATGGTCTTGGGTGCCTAATACCTTCCCAAGCGGTGTCTAACATCTTCCCAATCTGGTTTGTAGACCTATGTATGTAAGTGAGTGGCTTAAAAGGCCTAATATGGTTCCTAGACCTAATCTAGGTGGCGACTCCATTTTTCACCCTCTGCCTAGTTTACTCTAAGGCTGAGGCATACTCTCTTGCACCCACAATAACAAGTTAAAGAAACTAAATCAAGAAATCCATGTTATTCCTATTAAACAAAGTAGGAGTTCATGGAAAGAACATTCATCTTGCTTCAGATCACAAGTGTTTGGTTATTTAATTGACTCCTCAGTACCTACAACACAATGATTAGATTGATGAAACAAAGGAAACTAAAGAAAACAATAGTTTTGGTAATCACAATTCAAGAACAAGATTAGTTTGAAAAAGATTTTGAAAACAATTTGAAAAACTAGTTTCTCCCTTAGAACTAACTAAAGAGAGGGTTTTTTATCAGTAAAAAATGTGCTTAGGTGATGCATGAATGATTAGAAAAGATGAACTACAATTTTTACAACATGGGGGCAAAAAATAAACTCTCCCTAGTTAGGTTTTGGAATGAAGACATAAGGTGAGCATATCTATTAGTAAACTAGGGTTTTCAGAATTTTTTGAAAGGTTTTGGATGTTCCTAAGGGTCTAGGGGCCAGGCCCCATCAAAGAATAAAGCTTTGGACCTTAAAATTGAATTTCTAAGGTTCTAGAATGAAGCATGCGCGCATATGGTCAAGTAAACCCTAAATTCAATTGCACAATTAGTCCAACTTCAAATGGACATAACTCACTCATTGTAAATCCAAATTACACAAAAATTATGTTCAAATTGAAGCCCAAGATGTCTAATTTCCAATAAAATAAACTTTACTAAAAAATTATTTGTGGATCAAAAGTTATAGTCAAAACAATGAGCAAATATCATTTTTGTTAGTATCATTTTTAAAGCAATTTAAGCATTTTTGAGTTGTGATTACTCCTATACTATTGAAAACTCTTCAACTTCCCTTGCTTGATGTATTTCAAGATCATCATTGGAGTTGGGGACCAAAGGTTATTTCAACAACTAACACATTGGCCAACTAACACATTGGCTTTACTGTGAGGAATTTGTGGTACTTATTTGTGTTAGTTGTTGAAAAAGTACCATAAATTCCTCACAGTAAAGCCAAAAATAAGTTCAATAATGGACAAATATTCTAAACAAATGCTAACATTCAGGGAAAGTATGGGCAGAAACTACTCACATAATTTTATGTAGAAAACAAATAACACCTAAGGCCCACCTCTTGAAAATTGTAATCAATTATGCTACGATAAGCGCTCCACTTTAAATAAAGTATTCAAAATACGGAAACCATGCAAATTGCGGTCCCTCAATGTCCGTTTGTGTCCTCACAAACAAACCCAAGGAGATTACTCTAATAAACCAAAGAACAATAATAATAATAATAATAATAATAATAATAATCTCAATATCCCTTTCGATTACAACCACCCCAATAAATTCAAACATGATCAAATGCTACGAAAAGTTGTAGATATAAATGTATTGGTTTTATTCAACGTACATCAGTATAAGAAAGAGTGGTTTTTTTTTTTTTTTTTTTACCAGCTTTGATTTTGCACTTGAAAAGTGGGTAGGACATAATTAAGAACCAATTTGGGGAAAGCAGCATAAACACTCACTTGGCAATTAGGGTTTCTTTTTTCTTTTTTGTTAATTTGGATTTTTGATGATTTTGGGATACTATGCGTGTCACCAGTAGTTTCATGCCACCTATCTTCATGTGTGTCTTTTTTCTTTTTTCTTTTTAAGTATGGTCCAAATTAGACATGTTATAGATTCTCTGATGCTATAAATAATGTACACTAAAGCATTTTATTAATGTTACATAATGCTACATAATGCTTGGAACTTGAGTTTGGTCAGTTTTTAGCATTATATTTGATCAGATTGCCACGCGAACCCGTAAGGCTACATAATGCTTGGAACTCAAGTTCCAAAATAGTACTACATAATTAAATAAGTTTAACCAAATGTTTTTTTCCTAAATTTTTCCTAAAATTATTTTGTTTGGCAAAATTAGCCTGTAGTCTTAAACACACTTAGAGATATGATGAATTGATGATTGCTCTTTATCATTATGTTAAGTTACTAATTAATTTTTAATGTGTAAGTGGGGTTTGAACTTTGAACCCAGATATTTTATTCAACCAAAAATATATATATACATATATATATATATATATATATATATATATATAGTTGAACTAGTTGAAATCCGCACAACCCATAACATATTAAGGCATACTTATATTGTTATCGGACATTTAGATACCATTTGAAATTTCTCCACATTCTGTTAAAAATCAAAGACTCCCCAAGCTTACGGCACTCCTTTCTTTCTTTTGTCTCAAACATTTTTATGGTAGTAAATCATAACAAAGAATGCTGCTAGGTTAATACCTGTAATATAATCCATTTCGAAGTAATAGTAAAACAAGTTTGTGGGTCTTGCTTGTGCTACTGAAATTTATGTGATATATAAGTCTATAAACCTAACATATATATATACAAACAGCAAGACACAGAGTTTTACCCCACAGGCATCTAACATTTTTGACAATTCCACAATTACAGCTAGCCCCTAAAACTTGGTCAAGGACGCAACGTACGCACTAAAATATATTCGAACAGTGAGTACATATAGCCATGCATGAAAAATAGTTACCACTATACAAAATAGTGAAATACACACCCTATGTGTTCGGTATGGACGGTGCTATATATCACTTTGGCCGCTAGGAATACGAACAAAGTCGAAAAATAGCGGCGTGGAAGTCCTCTGCTTCTCGTACAGCTAGCTTCCCACTCCTCAACGAAACGAAACAGGTCGGTGCATTTTCTAAGTTTCAAACTTTCAATTATATATGAGCTATGCTCAAAAATGTTAATACGTGTAAATAAAGTCGGCACCAGAGGGCAAACTCATCAACAAGACCCCGGGTATCACGTGGTAACCGATGAATGATTAGATTTTGAATCATTTTGATACCCCCAAAGAAGAAAACAACGTTTGCCTTTTTTACTTTTCCAATTTCCATGTACAATATAATATACCTAACTCAGCACAGAATGAACAGTACAAGATCTTCAGCTGCGTAGTGCTCAACTTACTCAACATCCAAATGGGGCCTCCCAACCCACATGAAAAATCTAGCTTTCGATCCCCAAAAAAAATGGAATCACAATGCCCAACCAACCCTACCTCATTTGCCACTCTTTTCCGCTATGTACAAAACTTACTATCGTCAATAGCCTTATAGCTCGACTGACACTTCTTATAATTATTAATTAACCTATAATTATTAATTAAGGGTTTAGAGTTTGTGTTTTCAAGCTTGGCTCTTTTGTCTACGATAATTATCAATCAGCATTCTAGCAGAGGCTCTAAAGGGACACGTGGAGCTCACAAAGCCGTCCACCAAGTGTAGGTATGTCTTGAGCTCGTGACACGTGGCAAAGTTGAAGCCGTTGAGGTACGGAGAGTCCCTACTACTAAGTCTTAGCTCTCTCCCAACCTCTGCGTAAACCGGCCACTGCGTGTCCTCCACGCGCTTTTGTATCCAGCTGGGTATCAACCCAGCCAGTTGTACATCTCTGTTGCACGACATGTCGTCTTGGTCGTCGTTGTCGTTTTCATTACTTTTGTCGACGACAAAACCGGGTACTTTGGTTATTAGGTCATCGGAGTTCACGATACGTAGGATCTTGGTCCCTTGTTTTTCTAGGACACGTCGAAAGCTCCGATTGCCGACACGTGGCCCACCAAACGAGATCACCGTAACGAGCGGCGCGCATTTGAAAGCGGTTTTGATATCGTACGCCGCGAGCGTCGCTAGGGCCGCACCGAGGCTGTGTCCCGTGATCGTCAAGCTAAGTGGCTCGTCACCGTACGATTGGAGCAGCCTCGAGATTTCTTCACGTACCATGGTTTGCAAGCTGGTCGAGCACTTGGTCCCCGAAGTGTAAAGACTGAGGAACCCACTCTCGACCATGGGTCCATCGTTGTTGTTGTTGTTGTTGTTGTTTTGGTGGTTGGGACCCACTTGGGTCAATGTGGCTCGGAGATTCTCGAGCCATTCCAAGCATGTGGCTGTGCCTCGAAACGCAATCACCACGTCTCTTCGACCGAGCCTAGCGATTTCTTCCTTGTCTTGACACACCGCAACGTAGCCAATCCAGCTCGACTTTGTGACAGCCCAACTGGGTGCCTTCTCGATCCAACTTGGGAGCTGAATACCCGAGGTTGCACGTAGATTCTTGGTCAGGCGGTAACCAGTTTGTGCTAAGCCTGACTTTTCGAGCAATGAGCTTTTGGGGAACAAGCAGGTCGCGTAAGAAGGCGAAGAAGGTTCGAAATCGAAGGACTTGTACGCAGCCTCGACGAACTGGCCGTACCTGAGGATTTCGCTGCGTAAATTATCGTCGAGCGGGTCGAGCAAGCCGTCCCAGTTTCGAATACCTTGATACTCCTTCCATTTCTTGCCGAGCTTGACACTTTTTGTGGGCATGAAATGGTAAGGAAAAGTGTTGGATTTATTGGTAGTGCTGTGATCAATGGGATCGAGTAAGCTTTCCCAGTGCTTTAATGGTTGAGTTTTGTGGTGGACCAGCTTGTTGTTATTGTTGTTGAGCTTAGGTGGTTGAGTGAGGGTGTAGGCGCAGGAGTAGCGTGTTGATTTTGGGGTTGGGGTTGAAGGTTGGTTAAATGTGCATGGCCGTACGGGTCTCATTGATAGTTTCATTATCTGTTGGTATGGTTTTGTATCTATAAAATTATTTTTGTGCTGAGAGGCTTAATATTAAAGGGACTTAAGAGAAAAGAGAGAGTAGCTAGTAGTGTTGGATCAATAATATCGATATTGATAACTGCTAGCTAGATGCTCGGTTTGCACTTAGATGATCTCATAAAGAGGCCTTTTTATAAGTACAGAAAGTGCATTGTTGGCAGAAGAGAAAAGCTTTTTCAAATATTTGATTGATCCGGCCCCTACAAATGGAAAAAAAAAATAGAGAGAGAGAGAAAGAGAGAATTTTATACTGTACACAGAGAGAGAGAGAGAGAGGTAGGTATTATATACGGTTGGTTGGTGGGGGAAGAAGAGAGAGTTAACTGGAAAAACCGCACTAGGTTTCACAAATTTTGGTGATAGGCGATTAGGATGATGATAGATATTCTGTGTAAGCCATTATGCGTACAGGTTTGAAAATTGTAAGTTCGAGTAGTACAATGTAGTATTTGTGGTCGATCTCACACCACATATGAGAAGTTTAAGTGGGGCGGATGCAGTAATAACACTTTTTTATTTTTGTATTTTAGCATTAGTGAGGTATGATTTGTGAAATAAGTGTCACATCCAACGGTCCACATCCAATCGAAGCTGGAGTGTTTGACTAGGCCGAAATTTATTAACCCAATACGACAAGCTCTTCTTTCCGACCGAATCAAAGCTACGCTGACACGTAGTATAAATCTATATCCCAGCTCGGCTCGGCTCAGTGTTAGCCACTATTTTTTTTTTCTTTTTTTCCTTTTTCTTTTTTTTGGAGTGCAACTGGACCAATTAAAGAGACTTATTGGGCTGACGGAGGAAGCAAAACATGTCGCTTTGTAATAATTGTATTTCAGTTTACATAAAAAGTAAAAACCTAAATAAATAAATAAAAATTGTTTTGTGAACAATTTTACATGCCTATCTCATGTGTTAAATAAATGTGTGAATGTGTCTTGCTGCACACTTCAAACTTTGCAAGTACCTCCTAGAACTTTCCTTTAAGTTTCTCAAGGAAATTACATTCCTTTGCTTATAATTTCAAAATTTTTTTTTTTTGGGTGGGGGTAGTAGTATTTCATATTTTATAAGTATACAATAACATAAATGGTTTACTTTCATTTCTGATGTAATTTAGCTTATGGAAGATATATATAATCAATTTGGGTGATTTTAACAAATTAAGTCATAAGTTTGCATGTTATAATTTAGAACATGGAACATCATACATGGATTAGAAGAGAGCAATTTTCTTTCTATTTTTCTTGCCAAACAATTTGGAGATTAAAAATAATATAATGTTAATTATATGTGAATCTCTGGGTGTCTAGAACTTTTAGCGGCTTCCTGTAAATGAATCCAACAAACGAAGTACAATAAGAGATTTGTTTCAATTTTTTTTTTTTTTTTAATTATGGCATTTTTAGATAAGGTTTATTTATTGTCAGTTTTGAAACACTCTTTTTCAGGCAACCTTATACATCAATTTGCTTGTCAATTATTTCCTTGATGCATTGGATAAAAGAAGTTACTAGGAAAGAGATAAAAATATTTTCCTAAAATGCTTGAACACTTCGGAGGATTCTAAAAACTTTTTGTGCCACTTTATCTTCTTAATTAAGGATAAAGTATTTTTGTTAAAAAAAAAAAAAAAGGATAGTTTTTTGTTACATTCCATGACCTTGATAGGGCTGCATTGTATAAATTGTAACATAGAAAGTCTTAACTAGCAATTGTGGAAGTAATTTTCAAAGGTCATTTAAGCCAAAAGGTTAATAATACACTGTCATATTTTGACATCATCTTAATTTCAATTTTCTGTTAAAATAATTTCACGGAATTAAAGGACTAAAATAAAACATAGTAAAACATAGAATTTTCTGTTGAAAATATGCTCTCTCTCTCTCTCTCTCTCTCTCTCTCTCTCTCTCTCTCTCTCAACTTTGATGTCAAATTATACATTCCGTTTCTTTAGCTATTTAGCCTTTGTACTGTGGAAGTTTCCTTCCATTTCATGCTATAGTTTTATTTGATTGGAGCAGGATTTCTTAGCTCCCTTCATATATATATATATATACACACACACACACACTCTCTTAATTATATTAGAATTTAGAAGTGCAACTATGATTCTCCAAGATTATCTATCCCAAGCGAAGTAAAAATTAAGTTCATTTCAATTGGGGTGCTAGCTAGATCATTCATGGGTGAGATCTCTTGGCTAGTATCTATACACGTATGAGAACCTCTGTGGTCAATATTTTATGTTATAATTGTGGGCCTTCAAATATCTAATTTTGAAGGCATTTTCCGCGCAATAAAGGCCCGCTCCTCTTTCCCTTTTTAGCTTCTTTATGAGGGAGATCAGAAAGCTTCAAGGCATGGCCACTTTACTTTAAATTTAGTGCATCTATTCTCAGAGCAAGATCCGAGTGTCCCAGTGTGGTGCTCCCAGAATGACGAATACACTACTATAGTCTTTGATTGCTAAATAGCTACGTTGACATTTAACTTTGAGCACATACTGCATAATGCGCCAACCTGTATAAGGACAACTGTACCAACTCATGCCATAATTATAAAGGAAATGATTGCATACCATCAACGTATGGATACCACCTCTGAGATTTCTGAGAACTGCTTGAATAAATTAGCAAAAAAACCAGCAGAGAGAGAGAGAAGTCAGAGAACTGCTAGAATATATATATATATATACACACAAAAATCCAGATTTTTATTATTTCGTGGTCCATGGATCTCTTCTTTTTTAATTAGAGATCTATTAGATGTATAAAACATCAAAGGGCAGTCTTTAATATTTATCATTATTGTAAGGGTTACCTATGGTTCTCATAAACAAAGAAATCATTGTGTGCAAGTAATAAAGAAATCTTAATTCTATTTGTGCTGTAAGTCTTGTAATCTTAGTTAGTTTAGGCTAAGAATGTATTGGCCCCTTATGATAAATTAATCAATTAATTAGTCAAGTTAATTAATTAAGTTAATTAACATGCAATATGCATGGTAACACAAACAAATCACCAACTAATTTAAATATAGTGAAAAATAAAGTTGACACGGTGATTTGTTTATGAATGGAAAAAACCTCTAAGGCAAAAATCTCACCGGGTGAATTTAAAGTCATCACTCCTGAGAGTCCACTATTATTACGACAAGCGGTTACAAGTAAAGAAATCTCAGTACCTTATTCCAACCTACAGTTGAACCCTTACCTCAATACACAATTGGACTTGTTCTGTAATGACAATCTCTCATTTTCAATGCATAGCTTGCAGTACGTGACTAACCAATCGATGGACAAATTCAAGTACATGACTAACACACCAACTTGAGTAGGATATTGGCTGCAAAGTTCTTCAGTTCATCCACACGATAAAGATCAAGAAGCTTATTGGTTACAAAACTTAACGGTATACAAACACAGTAGTTTCTTCAAAAGAAAGATGAACTAGGTCATATGTCTCCGGTCATAATATGCTTGCAACAGCAAGTGTAACAACCTTATGATGGCCCTTAAAATAATCCTTATATATGTTTATGGTTGTGAGAAAAGAAAACCTAAATACATACACATGGATATGCGTGAAATCATATTTGAAAAACTGATTTTCGTAAATTTCGATAGATAGGGTATCTGTTGAGAAGCTATCGTGCATTAGGCTAAATTTGCCTTTTAAACCTCAATATACACAATCTATTGAGCTAACTGTTGAATTTTAAAATACAGCACTTCTTCACTTGTTTCTTGGACAGATTTGCAAGGTTTTAACTCTTGACTTAAACAACATATTTCTTGAAGACTTAAACCATCCTAGATTAACCAAATTACAAGAAAAGTGCGTTTTGTTAAAAGATAAGCCAATTTTAAATGACATATGTTCTTAACATGATTCACATATATCCTAACAATTTCTCCCTTTGACAATCCATGACAAAACCACAACAAACAAATGAAATATGAGAAAAGTCATAAATCACTCAGCTCATACTTACTTTTTGAATATAATAAAATCTATCCTAACACAAACTCTTGAAAAATTTTGTAAGAAGAGAGTTCATGGCATGAAAGATCTTGACAACCTGTAATTCTGAAACACTTTAAACAAAATTCATCACGACATCTTAGTGTGAAACAGAAATAACAAATTGCATACAATAAATAAGAAGCATGCGCATAAAAAGATAAAAGAAACAACACATAAAAAGATAGGTGAAAGAATGTAATAACAACCTCAATATATATATATATATAGATATCAATAATGAGTACAAGATTTGCTATCACAATGTATCTAGAAAGTAAAGAAAAGAAAAAAATACAAATAGTCCTCACCACATCCTTCATAAACAAAAACACTCCCCCTAACAAAATAATCTCCTATATTAACACTCCCCCTAAGTATATGACTACTCTCATACCCAAAACTACTTCCCTTTTTGTCACGAATGACAAAGGGTAAGTCACTTAGAAGCAGTCATCTCATCATCACCAAAAGAGCTAGCATTCTCATCCTTATCATTATCATCACCATCAGAGTCACCATCATCGTCCTTGTCCTCAAATGCCTTGGAAGAAGGAGAAGGAGACTCTACGAAGCCACCAAGGTGAGCCTGTCATCGTGCAATACGAACGACACGGGTATTCACTTGATACAACTCAGTAGTGAGTGTATCAAGGCAAGCATCCATGCACTGAAGCTGCACCATGACCGCCTTGAGGGTCACACCACCCACAGAAGAGGAAGGAGCGGATGTGGATGGAGTGGAAGAAGCTAGAGGAGTTACCGTCTCTGTCCATGGCCACTTCTGTCGAAGCTAGACCTTGCTCCGTCTAATGGTCACCGCGCTAATGGCACACATGACAGAGAAGTGAGGAGACTTGAGATAGGAGACAGACTCGTGGCAAAGAATTCGCATGATAACAAAAAGGAAAATAAGCTTATCACGGGTCGCCGTATCCTTATAGGCATTGTAAAGTTGTGACTTACAACTATGTTTTATGTTGACTTTATTCCATGACAAAATCGTTGTAATTACTTTAATTTATTTTCTTATATTTTATGGGATTTTATTATATTGAGTTTAGTATCAAGTTGGTGAAGACTCAAGCTTAAATGAAGAATCAATGTGAACGGTTTTAGACCCTTTAAAACAACCAGATTGGTTAGCCTAGATTAATTAGCCAAGTTGTTACTTAGTCAAATTATGCAATACTAAGTTAAAGCAATCAAATAATCATATCAAAATAATAAAGCAGCGGAATAATAAAAGACACAATGATATGATCACCTAGGAAACCACACGGTAAAAACCTGGAGAGGATTTGACCTAGTTATCCTCAAGGTAAACCTGAATCCACTATGCGAAAGAATCGAAATTCACACAGAAGGACTACAAGCTCCCCGCTTCACTTCCTAATGCTACCCACCAGTAGAACTTATTGACACGACCATATGCAAGTTCCGAATCCATGGACTCCTTCTTTCTTGGATTCTTCAATCAGTTACAAGCACTCACGCTTGATATTCTTTAAACTTTAATGGTAGCAACCAAGTTGATCATCAAGATATTAATATTATCTCTAACTTGAAAACCCTAAACTTTGTGTAAAGGAAAACTCCTCTAGATCTCACAAGAGATTTACACAAAACAGCAATGTATGAGCAACAATACAACTGGAGAAACTCAAAAAACGTGGTTAGGGTTTTACCTTATATACCTAGGGCAAAAACATAAAACCTTAAACGTTTAATGAGTTAGGGCTGAGTTGGAAATTCTGCAGAAAATGCAATCTGGTCGATTTTCGATCGATCAAATCTATTCTTCGATCGATCGAATCTATTCTTCAATTGATCAAGTCAGACCGAAATGCCCCAATGCATCTACAGTCTCTCAATTCTAACTTTACAATAATTAAACAACTTTGAGCACACTATAACAAGACTAAATACATTATTTTGATCATGGTTTGCCAATATTACAAATTAGAGTTCTAAATACATAAATTCCTAAACCTTTAGAACCTAACAAACTCCCCCTTTGGCAATCCGTGACAAAACCCTAATTGAAAGCTCAAAGTTTTACAAGTAAAAAGCGCTTTACAAAGATAATGCTCATAAACTCAAATCCAACCCTAACTACTATCCATCGATTGCAAGTGTAGACAGTAGCTTAGTTGAATCAACCTGTATATTCTTAAAATACTCAACAAATGCATAAACGCATGTGTGACAGAAAAGAGTAAAGCAACAGGTATAACATTCTTGTAAATTCACACAATTCTTGTAAGATTCACACAACACAAAATAAAGACATATATGAATAAACAACTCATAAATATAAATCAATAAGCAGTGAATCACAAAGCAACAAGAATCAATGAAAAAAAACATGTATATCAATCAATGCTACTCCCTCTAACATGAATATCCCCAAAAATGATATACAAAGTGAAGCACCTAGATACAATCTAAAAACTCTACAAGCTCCTCTCAAAAAGTAACAAAAAATCTCCCCCTAACTACAAAACTCCACTCCCCCTTTTTGTGACGGAATGCCAAAGGGCAATCATAAGTTGCCATCAAAAGGAGGTGGTGAGGGTGAATGAAGACGCACAAAGTCGGCTTGGAGAGCACGAATCTCATTTAGTAAGTCCACCAAAATCTGACCATGAGCCGCCTGAACGGTTATGACAATCTCCAGAGTACGACAAACATCAAAGTCGGTCAAAGAAGGTGGAGGAACATTAGCAACAGCAGCATCATCACCAACTGGATTAGGAACATCCTCACCAGCAAAACCTGTAGAAGAAGAAGGAGGAGGTGTGCTACTAGACGACTCAGACCTAGGGTGTTTAGAACCAGTTCAAAGATGAGCGGCCCTCTATCTAAGAAAAGACGCACCTATGGGAGCTATCACATGAACAGGCTCAAAGGAAGGGAAGCCACTAAGATCAAGATAAAGCAAAATCTTATGAATAAAAATAGGATGAACAAGAGCATGAGAAGTAGATGAACTCCTATAAACATCGTTCAAAGAATGAAGAAAGAGATGGGGAAAACTAATAGGAGCATCAGTAACCAGAGCGTACAAAAATACACACCTCTCAAGAGGAATGGTGTGAATATGAGAAATGGGCCAGATGGAATGACACGCTATCCTAAAGAACAGATAGTGCAACCCGGAGAGCTCAGCAGAAGTGATCTTAAGATCAGAACCCCACTGGACAGAAGTCCCAATGATGTAAGACAAAACGTCGCTCAACTCGGGAGACTCGTCATATGGATAGACAGGATTCCGGACCAACGGTACCCTTAGAGCATCAGCCACTGCCTGAGGAGTAATGGTGTACTCTACGCCTCGTATCCAACTCTTTACTAAAGTGTTGGAATCATAGATGCGGATAGAGATTTTCGAAAAGAACTCTCTAATCAAGGCAGAAGGTGGAGGAGGATCAGAAACATCCATCAAGGGTAACCAGCCCCGACGCTCAAAGTTTGCCCTAATGGTAGGATCAAGTTTATCTAACAGAACAGAACGCTCAGCCCAAATCTTTCTCCTAAGGTTAAGCTTCTCAAAAAGCTCTTGGTTTTTTTCACTCGAAAACCTCTCACGGTCAAAGGAAGGAAGGGATGGAGAAGAAGAGGGAATAGTCCTACGGGTTCTAGTCTTCCTAGGCATGATGCTAAGGAAAGGACAGAGACACAAAGAGAAAACCAAAAGAACACAAGAAAAAAAAACTAAGGACAAACTGCAAGTTAGCACAAAAAACAATAGAATGAAAATCTATATGATGCATGAACAAATACAATGCCATGATGCATGTACTAATGCAGTAAGCAATTAAGTTCAATTAAGATTAAATTGACAAAATTGGCTTGAGTCGGGAATTTCTTATCAAAAACCCCAAAAATTGAAAACCACTTGTTGAAATTTTTTTAAAAATTGATGAATTGAGCATTACAAAACACAGCACATAGATTATAATGCTTAATTACATAAATACAACAAGCCAATTTCATCAAATTCTACCCAATTTAAAAAAAGCCCCAAATCGGATCAAGAACAAACCCTAGAATTTTCAAATTTTCAACAAACTCAAAATTGATCAAATTAACAGGTAAGAATCATGTTTATGATGTGTCCCCACAAAAACCCAATGATCAATTGCACAAAATAGAGCTTGAATCAATCAGAAAATCCCAATATGCAAAGTCTGAAAATCTCCCTTAAATGCATGGATATATGCATGAAAACATGAAAATAAAATCAAAAGGAAGGGCAAAAGAGTCTTACCGGCTTGAGGAAAGAGAAACTTTGCAAAAACTTCGGAGGAAAACGACAAAAATCTAAACTATTTAGCTTGCCTCGTCAGAGAGAGAAAGAAAAAGTTTGAAAAAGATTTGAAAAGTGTTTTAAAAAGTCAGATCTGATCTTTTAAAAAAGCTTCTCCACGATCTTCGATCAATCGAAAATTACATTCGATCGATCGAATGAACCAATCATTTTGAAACAAACTAAAGCACTTTTTCGATCTATCGAAAAACAGACTGGATCGATCGAGATGGGCAGAGGCTCACTAAATTTTGAAAAAAAATCATAGATTTGAAAAACACAACCCTAATTTTGAAAAACAACTCCTCAAAGCATTAAACAATGAAAGCAAAATGCATGAGTATGAGATGGAATGCTTTTTCAAAAACCCAAACTTTTAAACCCAATTTTGTCAAAAACAAGTTTCAATCATTCTCCCATTGAATTTTCTCAAGCAATAAATATGTTGTGAACAAATCTCAAGATATTTTCAAACTTGGTTGGTCAGACCAAAAACACACACACTAGCATGTACAGTATTTAACAAAGAGTAACTTGTGTAGTGTGTGATACTAGCAAAAAAACTTAAGATACATGTGAGGTGATATGTGAATAGTAATCAAACACAAAGTCTACACAATTCATCACATAAAATTTAAAAGAGACTATCACCTAAAAAGTTACATCCTATAACTCCTACATCTCCTAGAACAAAAGCTTGCAATCATGTAAGTTTCTTGCATTTTTGCCTCTTATTTATATGAATTGGCATCTAGCCTAATAGTACACACCGGTTTGAATTAAGTGAATTGGCATCAAGCCTAATAATACACACTAGTTTTAATTTAATTGAAGCTACACCTTATGTTCTTTTTGTACATGTGCTACACTTTCTCGAGCACACAATCTTATGATATGCACTAAGATGTTCCTGATTAGCTAGTGAACAGTGGTGAGATGGTTATTTATGCCCTTCTCAAAAGAATCAAGTCCGACAGTCAAATAACATATGACTTCATGATTAAGACAAAGTGATTAAAAACCACACACATCTTTCCCACACAACATGCATTACAAAGTTTCAACTAGTCAAGTGCAATGAAAAAGTTCATCAAAGTTAAACAAGGTACATTGGACATGATATGTGTAAATAAATTGACCAACCTTGTTTTCAAAAACCAAAAAAACAATGTCAAACACATTTTTGCTTTCTCCTTTTCTCCTTTTTTTTTTATTTTTATTTTTTTTTTTATTTTTAAAAGAAAAACAAATAAATCCTAGAATGAAATGCATGAATGTAATGCAATGCAAATCCTAGAAACAAAACAAAAGAAACACAAAAACCAAAGAACAATGGTCACAGAGGAATGAGCAATGAAGTACAAGGACCTTGTCAGAAAGACTCAATTAGGTCTAGTCTTTTACATCCAAAACTTTTTAGATGCATCACGAGCATTAGAGTTCTTATTCACATTCGAGTGATTTCCAACTCCAGGATTGGAATAAAGGTTCAAAGCCTTTACCAATTCACCAATAAGTGCCATAGAATCTTGTGCTTGAGACACAGACACTTTTGGTTTGTTTGCTCTCTTAGCAGCCTGAAACTTGTAACAGTTAGGACGAATGTGTCTAGACTTACCACAAAAATGACACACCCAAGCAGGTTTACCATGCATCTTGTCCTTAGAAAGGGTAGGTTTAGTTTCTCTCAAATCAACCCTAATCTTTTTAGGAGGTGAAACTTCTACGGGTTTGACTACCTCACTCACAGGTGGTTTGACTGTTTCACTTACAACCTCACTCATAGAAGATTCAGAAGAAGAAGAAGGAACAAAATTCGTGGAATGTGGTGCAGAGTCAAAGATGCTATCAACATAACCTAACTCAGATTTATCAGAAGGATACTTTTGAACATTCAGCATGTGATCAAGTTTAGAACTAGCAGATCTAGCAACAGATAAATCATGTTCCAAAGTTTTAACTTTATCAAGCAAAAGCATGTTCTTAGATTTAACATTGTTCAAAAGATCATTAGCATCAAATAGTTTAACAAGCAAATTTTTCTTTTCAAGCTCAAGAGATTCAATTTTCTTCAGGCCAAGTTCTACATTCATAGCATCCCTTGCAGCAATTTTGCAGAATTTATTGTAGGCCCTTTGAAGATCTGCATCCTCAGAGAGTTCCCTATCAGAAGGGTTCTCTTCAACAGATATGCTTTCATTGACTACAGCAGTAGCAGTGAAAGTAATGAAGTTTCCATCCTCATCACATCTGGACTCATCATCAGAAACCTCATTATCGCTAAGGGTTACAGCCATAGCTTTACCCTTAGTCCTTAAGAATGTAGGACATTGAGATTTCACATGACCATACCCTTGACAACCAAAACACTGAGAACCCAAAGAATTATTTGAAGATTGACCAACTTTTTTTCTAGGTTTTTCAAGGTTATTAACCTTAGTGGGATTATTCTTCCTAAAATTTCTAGGTTCAGCAGTGTATGTACCTCTTGCCTTTCTGTTGGTGTTTCTAAGAAAGTTTTTGAAATTTTTGGCAAGATAGACAATCTCTGTAGCAGAGAGCTCATCATCAAATCCACCACCATCAACATCATCAACTGACTTAAGAGCCATTGATTTGGATTTGTTCACTTTAGGTAGGTCAGACTCATAGGACTGAAAAGATCCTACAAGCTCATCAACAGGGATGGAGTCCACATCCTTGCTTTCAGTGATGGCAGTCACTTTGGGTCTAAAGTCTTTAGTTAAGGATCTAAATATATTCCTAACAATTTTAGGTTGATCATAGACTTCACCCAAATTAAAAGCAGAATTGACAATATCATTTAATTTAGCATAGAATTCATCAAAAGATTTATCATCAGACATTCTAATGCTTTTAAATCTAGAAGTCAATTGTTGCAATTTATTGATTTTAACTGCCTTTGTGCCTTCATGCACAATTTAGAGGATTTTCCAAGCAATATGAGCAACCTCAACATTAGAGATCCTCTTAAATTCCTCCATAGAAACAGCGTTGAAGATAGCATTCATAGCTTTGCTATTGAAGCCAGCTACTTCTTTTTCAGAAGTTTGCCACTCACTCACAGGAGTAGTGGGCTTCTCCCATCCGTACTCAACGGAATTCCAAACTCTCTTATCAATGGATTTCAGGAATGCTTTCATCCTTACTTTCCAATAAGCATAGTTGTTCCCATTAAATTGAGGAGGAACAAACAGAGAGTGTCCATGCTCCATAACAACAGGGGTCAAGGATCAGCTCAGAGATCAAGAAATCTCCAACAAAAGAGCTACTTGCTCTGATACCACTTGAACGGTTTTAGACCCCTTAGAACAACCAGATTGTTTAGCCTAGATTAATTAGCCAAGTTGTTACTTAGTTAAATTATGCAATACTAGGTTAAAGTAATCAAATAATCATATCAAAATAATAAAGCAGCGGAATAATAAAAGACACAATGATATGATCACCCAAGAAACCACAAGTAAAAACCTGGGGAGAATTTGACCTAACTATCCTTAAGGTAAACCTGAATCCACTATGCGAAAGAATTGAAGTTCATACAGAAGGACTACAAGCTCCCCGCTTGACTTCTTAATGCTACCCACCAGTAGAACTTACTGACATGACCACGTGCAAGCTCCGAATCTACGGACTCCTTCTTTCTTGGATTCTTCAATCAGCTACAAGCACCTACGCTTGATATTCTTTAAGGTTCAATGGTAGCAACTAAGTTAATCATCAAGATATTGATACTATCTCTAACTTGAAAACCCTAAACTTTGTGTAAAGGAAAGTTCTTCTAGATCTCACAAGAGATTTACACAAAACAGCAATGTATGAGCAACAATACAACTGGAGCAACTCAAAAAACGTGGCTAGGGTTTTACCTTATATACCTAGGGCAAAAACATAAAACCTTAAACGTTTAATGAGTTAGGGCTGAGTTGGAAATTCTGCAGAAAACGCAATCTGGCCGATTTTTGATCGATCGAATCTATTCTTCGATCGATCGAGTCAGACCGAAATGCCCCAATGCATCTACAGTCTCTCGATTCCAACTTTACAATAATTAAACAACTTTAAGCACACTATAACAAGACTAAACACATTGTTTTGATCATGGTTTGCCAATATTACAAATTAGAGTTCTAAATACATAAATTTCTAAACCTTTAGAACCTAACACAGTGGATCTCGCGAGTGTCTTGCTAGAAGCTAACTCGTGAAAAAGCTATGTGAGAAGCACATGACTAGAAATTGAAGAGTGATGCCAGGCTGTCATTTTTGCAAGTGTCTCAAGGGTAAGGCCTTCCCACGAGATAGTCGCGAAACATTCTGCCTGGAAAATTTTCGAGTGTGACTTTCTTACCCTTCACCCATACTATATATACCCTTATTAACCATAAATGTATGAGAGGTCATTCAGAGAGAAAAACCCTAGATAGGTTTTCTACAACACACACACCCATCTTTTTGAGAGAGAGCTACTCATCCTTAGTGAGAAATCATTGTAGCCTCTTCTCCATCCATCTCTCATTGACATATCTTAAGAGGAGATTTGTACCCAAACACAACCCACACATATTCAGAGTGTAAAGAGTGTTTTGGAACTGCTGGAAAGTATTGGAAGAAGCCAAGGATAGCATATGCAACATGGAGTTTGTTGTAGGATTTGGAGAACTAGACAAGATATGATTTCAAGAAACCTTGTTGAAGTAGGAGCTTGGAGGGCTTAGGTACAGAGGGTAGATTCGGCTTAGAGGGTCTCTTGCTCACTCATGTATTCCAACTGATTGTCTAGTGGATTGATTTCTGTTTGGAGGGCGGCGGAGAGGTTTTTCGTCGAGTTCTTTAGTTTCCTCTTCGATAACACATCTCGGTGTTATCTATATTTGCATCTCTCTCCACTACTCTTGGTCATTTTATTTTTACTGCTGTGTTACTTTAAATATGGATTAGAGTAGTTGTCTTACTTATACGCTTATGTTTACACTATTCTGCATTTAATATTAAGTTAGTGTAAAATCAACTAAGCCGTAACTTTAATTTGGGGGTCTAAATAGCTCGTGCGTTTTCAACACATTTCCGAGTTTTCAAACATCTATTAGGGAGAGTATGAAGTGAGAGAAAAAATCAATAGTAAGTCCCTCAAGTAGGGATAGCAAAAATCGAGCACGAGACTTAGTAATCGAATTATGGTCAGCAAACTCTACCCTCGAAATGTGTAGCACCTTGGATATAAGATCCAGAGTGACTACAGTACGTTTACCTCGAACGCGAGTGATGAAAAGAGGTACAAAGTAATCAAATCCGTGCATATTGGAGTAGAACTTCTATATAATTACGGAGGAACAAGTGATCGGGATGTCACAAAGAGACTCCCAACCCTTACTGTAGATGACAGTGGGAATGTCAGTATCGAAAAAGTCTGAAAAAATGACTTGGCGTTCCAAATAAATGCTGCGTTGAGAAAATTTCTTCGAAAAGTCCTGACAGGCTTTATCATCACGAAACCAGACAAAAGAAGGAGTAGGATCAGAAGAAGATACTGCTTGGGAACAAAGAGGGTCTGTAATGGAGTAGATTTACGCTTAGGTGCCATGCGCAAACTAACCAAAAGAAAGAAAGAAAGAGAGAGAGAGAGAGAGAGAGAGAGAGACAAGCAAAAGAGTACCAACAAGATCAATATCAAAAAGATATAAAAAAGATGTACATATGCATGAAAAATGCATGAACATGTGACAAGCAATAATAAAAAGATCATGGGCTCAGCCCAATCCAATCCTACCAGCACACATGATTTCAACATAGAGAACACACATTTATAATGCATGAAACATTGTTAAAATGCAAATGTGATGCAATGCATGAGCATATAAGATCATTTAAACAAAACCCAACCCAAACATTTTGCAAAAACCTCATCAATTTTGAAAAAAACCCCAAAATTTTTCAAAAACCTAAAAACCTAGGTTTATATGAATGAATTGCATAAAGAAAAAGTGAAAACAAGATCATACCAGATAAAGGAAGATCACTCTAATTCAAAAATCAACTGGGTTTGAGGTTTAGAGAGAGAGAAGTGTTTAGGGAGGTGAAGAGTCAGATTCTATTGAGAGAGATCGGAGAGAAATGAGAGAAAATCGTGCTGAAGCCTATATATAGAAATCACAAAGCCTTATGGATTGAGAGGTGTCGAGAGCTGTCAAGCACTAATTCTTGACATATTTATTTGTCGAGGTGCTATTAAAAGTTATCCACAACAAAGAGAACCTGATGGATCGAACTGCTATCGAGCATCTATTGAGCAGACAAAATCTTGCTTGATGGATCGAGAATCTGTTGTGAAGCTATTGAGACAAATTCTCAAAAGTTTCGATGGATCGAGATTGCATTAGCTTCTATCAAGAAAGAAGATTAAGAGGCTCAATAGATAGCTTAGCTATCAAGAGGTTTCAAGAAGCTGTCGAGAAGTGCAAAAATAGCTTTTCAAAGAAGAGAAAAATACAAAAATAAATGCAATCAAGCGTGCTACTCAACCAAAGATCCAATCAACATTTTAAGCTCTTATAAACATCTCTCAGCACACAAAAAAATGTCAAGCATTTAGATCCAAAACTCACACACACACACGCACACGCACACACTAAACAAGTCTAACCAATTTTATATTTCAAAAACAAGCCAAGACAGTTTAGTGAGAATACATTAACATATGTATTCCTTATGATGGCCAAATCACATTATACATGCATATATATCAAGAGTAGCAAAGAATATTGCGTGTTATATGTGAAAAACATCGCAAGATTGCATAAGTGTCTTCATGTTATGACGATTTGAGATATAAGAAAATCAATTTAACTCACACATAATATAACTACTTGATAGGAGCTATTACCTTTGAGGTACATCCTATAACTCCCACATCTCCTAAAAACACGCTTGCAATCATATATAAAGCATTTTGATTCTTTTTGCTTATATTTTCTTTGCATATTTTTCTTTTAAGCATACCATGTATGGGCATATAAGAGAGAGAAGAAGATACCCAATTATGTTAAGCTCTTGACATTGCACTTTTGCTATGTAAAAGCATACAAATGTCGTTAACATGATTGGCGGGCAACAATGGTGAGATGGTTATTTATGCCTTTCTTTCAGGATTTTCTAGTCCTTTCCATCAAAAAGAGTAATACAAGTGTTAAGTAAAAAAGATTACTTAATTTTACTCATCACAAACACAAGTCACAAAACTCACTTGCTTAGTTGTGCATAGAAATGCTCGTCTAAGTTACAAATGATACAAAATTTAGCAAACTTTGTTTCAATGGCCATCCAAGGTATAGAAGTACCAATATACAACAAACACGCACTATTTTTGTATTTTTCTAATTTTTCAATTTTTTTTTTATTTTTATGAAAAACAAAATAAAGAAAAACTAAAAACAAACAAATAAAAGCATGTTAAACAAAGCAAAGCATAAAAACTAGACTGACTCGAAACAAGAAAGCAAAACACACAAGTAATGCAAGCAAAAAAAAATTGAGGAAGAGAGAGAAAAATGACTAAATCACTTAAAATCTTTTATCTTCCACATCTTGAAAGAACCTTTCCATTTAGTGAACCCTTGATCCGGTGGTAAGGGAGAAAAATTGAAACTGTTCAAGTTCGTAAGGAACATGAGAGTTTTGAGAAGATCCCCAAGAGGAGCAAAAGAGGATGGAAACTGATTCTAGTTTTCCAATGAGATCATACTGTTGCTCGGTTGAGTGGTTAACCACTTATAGCAATTAGGTCTAGTATGTCCAGTTGTTCCACAGTGATGACAAAGATGTTGCTTCTTCTATTTAAACTTTTGATTATTGCTCTTCTTAGCCCTAGGGTTTTTAGTCTCTTTCTTATCAAGTTTAGAGGGTGCTCCTAAGATAGATTTACCCTTATCTATGTTATCACTAGCTAAAATAGTTTTCACATCATTATTCTCAGATTCAACATTATTAGTAGGTGAAACAAATACAGTAGTGCTAGAAGAAGCAATATTAGAGGAAAAGAAATCATACCCTAAGCCGATTCGATCAAAATTAGATTTTTGAAAGCTAAGCATCTCATCAAGCTTTGCTTTGAAAGTCCTCTCCAATTGAGCTCTAACTTGAAACAACTCCGCTTTAAGTTTCTTGGTCTTTTCAGCCAAGAAATTGTTCTCAAATCGCAGTGCTCCAATAGTCTGATTAGTTTCATCAAACTTTGTGGAGATTTCTTCTTGTTCAAGCTCCATATCATTGAGCTTCTTGGTGGCCAACCTATACAATTTCTCATACTTTTTCAAGACCTTGTACAATTTTGCATAGGTTGTGTGGATGTCATCTTGTTCATTCATCTTCTCAAACTTAGACTCCACCAAGTCCTCTTCTTCATCCACTTCTTCATCAATCCCCTCAGTAGGATTTACAGTTGCAGTGAAAGCATTTAGGATTCCATCATCCTCATTATCCGAGTCATTCTCAGGTTCCGTGTCACTCAAGGTAGTTGCAAGGGCCTTGCTTTTCCCAATGGTCTTGAGATACATTGGGCACTCTTGTTTCATATGTCCAAAACCTTAACATCCGTGAAACACTTAGGTCCGGAGTGAACAGTGTACTGACCACCATCCCTAGCATCTTTCTTTCCTTTATCTTGGCTCTTGAACTGAGACGAATTGGAATGCTTGCAGTCTTTGTCAAATCCTTTAGCATTGGCATTCTTCATAAACTTTTTGAACTGCCTTGTGACATAGGATTTCATTTTAGAATCTTCATCATCAGAAGATTTATCCGTGTCACTGCTCTTAGCTTTTAATGTCATGCTCTTACCCTTACTGGATTTCATAATCCTTGTCAAACCCAACTTATAGGTCTGCAAGTTGCCAACCAACTCTGTCAAAGGAATTTTGTCAATGTCCTTTGATTCCTCAATTGCAATGATCTTAGCATGAAATCTCTCAAATAGAGATCTAAGCACCTTTCTAATAATCTTGGGTTCGGGAATGGTTTCCTCAAGATTAAAGGCTGAGTTCACTATGTCCTTGAGCTTGGCGTAGAACTCATCGAACGACTCATCCTTCTCCATCTTGATCTCTTCAAAGCTTGTAGTAAGCTTATGAAGCTTTGAATCCTTGACAACCTTAGTTCCTTCATAGGCCGTCTGGAGAATGGTCTATGCTTCCTTTGCAATTTCAATAAAGGATATCTTCTTAAACTCCTCATTCGTGACTGCACTGAATAAAGCATTCAATGTCTTGCTGTTGAAGTTAGCCGTTTTGATCTTTGCATCATCCCAATCAGCCGGCGTTTCCTTAGGCTTAGTCCAGCCTATCTCCACAGCTTGCTACACTTTTTCATCTAATGACTGCACAAAAACTCTCATGCATACTTTCCAGTATACATAGTTAGTACCATAAAATAAAAAATTTATAATTAAAGATTGTCCTCTACCCATGACAACAGGGGTCAATGGATCACACAGCAAAAATTAACTCTAATCAGAGTGTGCCTGCTCTGATACTACTTGATAGGCCAAGAATGTATTGACCCTTTGTGATAAATTAACCAATTAATTAGCCGAGTGAATTAATTAAGTTAATTAACATGTAATACACGTGGTAGTACAAACAAATCACTAACTAATTTAAATGCATCGGAAAATAAAGTTGACACGGTGATTTGTTTACGAATGGAGAAAACCTCTAAGGCAAAAACTCCACCAGGTGAATTTAAGGTCACCACTCCTGAAAATCCACTATTATTACAACAAATGGTTACAAGTAAAGGAATCTTAGTACCTTATACCAACTTACAGTTGAACCCTTACCCTAGTACACAATTGGACTTGTTTTGTAGTGATAATCTTTCATTTTTAATGTATGGCTCCCAGTACATGACTAATCAATCGATGCACGGATCTAAGTACGTGACTAACACACCAACTTGAGTAGGATGTTAGCTGAGCAAAGTTCTTCAATTCATCCATATGATGAAGATCAAAAAGCTATTTGGTTACAAAACCCTATGGCGTACAAATGCAGCAACTTCTTCAAAAGAAAGATGAACTAGGGCATATATCTCATGTCACAATATGTTTGCAACAACAAGTGTAACAACCTTATGATAGCCCTTAAAATAATCCTTATATATATATTTAGGGTTGTGAGAAAAGAAAATCTAAACACATACACATGGATATGCATGAAATCAGATCTGAAAAACTGATTTTCGTAAATCTCAATAGATAGGGTATCTGTTGAGAAGCTGTCGAGCATTGGGCTAAATTTGCCTTTTAAACCTTGATAGATACAATCCATCAAGCTAGCTATCGAGCTTTAAAATACAATACTTCTTCACTTGTTTTTTGAACAGATTTGCAAGGCTTTAATTCTTAACTTGAACAACATGTTTCTTGAAGACCATCCCAGATCTACCCAATTACAAGAAAAGTGCGTTTTGTCAAAGGATAAATCAATTCTAAATGACATATGTTCTTAACATGATTTACATATGTCCTAACACCTACTATAAATATCCTACTATGAGTATATTGTAAAATACAAAATTGAGTAGCAAAGACGTAGTTTGCTCAAGGACCACCAATGTTCGCTTTTAAAGAAAGAGAAAGGATACTACTCTAGGAAACTACTACTTGATAAATACAAATCTTTTGTCCCACTTTTATGTATTATACTTTATATTCTATCAATCACAACTAATCACGTATTGTTTTTTTCGCTTTCCTTATATGGTAATTAAAGTTAAACACACACACACACACACACACACACACACACACACACACACACACAAGGAAAGCCACCCCTCCTAATCTCAAGTCTAGGCTCCGTCCCTGTTTAGAATGACTTATGGGTTTTGTTAGAGTCATATTTTTTGTAATTAGCCAATCTTTTGACTAAATGCACTTTACTTATAATTAGGTAGATCTAGGATGGGTTTAGTACTTCAAGAAACATGTTTTTCAAGTTAAATATTAAAGACATGAAAATTGATCCAAAAAACAAGTGAAGAAAAGTTGCTCATTAATTCTTGACAGATAGCTCAACAAATAGCTACTATCAAGACTTAATTCGAAGCTCAATAAATAGCTTGACACCAGCTCGATCTATCACGAATTACGATTTCAAAATTTCCAGATCTGAAATTCAGCCCAAGCTTATATTTATGTGTTGAGTTTCTTTTCTCACAACCCTAAACATATATAAGGCTTATTTTAAAATCCGTCATATACAGAAATAAAGACTAAAAACTTTATTTTCTCTGTAAGAAGCTACTACATTTATACGCTGCAGGGTTTTGTAACCAAGTGCTTCTTGATCTTCATTGTTAATAAAGTGAAGAATTTTGCAGCCAACAACATCCATTCAAGTTGCTGGAGTTAGTCATATACTGTGATACGTGCAAAGGAGCTAGTCATAAATTGGAGATTTTTGCATCAAAGGAAAGAAGGCTACTACAAGATCAAGTCCAATTGGGTATTGGAGCGAAGGTTTAACTATAGGTTGGTATTTCGAGATAGATCAGGGTAGTTGGTAAGATTCCTTATACTTGTAACCGCTTGAGTGTTGATTAGTGGATTCTTGGGAGTAGTGACCTTAAAATCACCCGATAGAGTTTTTACCTTACGAGGTTTTTCCCATTTGTCAACAAATTTCCATGTCAAATTTATTTTTCGCTACATTTAGCATTTTTGGTAATTTGTTGGTGCCTCCACGATTTGCATGCAATTGAACATAATTAATCAACTTGGGTAATTGAATTAATTAACTGGGGTCAAGCTATCTTAACCCAACAAGTGGTATTAGATCGGGCACACTTTGATTAGATTTCAATCTTTGATGTGTGATCCATTGACCCCTGTTGTCATGGAATCAAATTGCATGAAAAAGATCTTTTTCTTCAAATATCTCCTGCGTTTCTAACCTTTATATGCTTAAGTTTTTCAAAACATGCAAGTCTAAAATTTATTTGAAAGCTCTCTTAATGATTATTGAAAAAGGTCTATTTGTGAGTAAAAGAAGACTAGACTGTCTCAAATTGTTCCTTCACAAGGGCATATGCCTTAGAAAGATAAAGGCAAGGGTAAAATCACGTGGCTATCAAATCAAAGAAAAGATCATACTTGATGACTTAACAAATAAGCATGAAGTATGCTTTATGATGCACTCAGACTTCAAAGTTATGAACACCTGTCTATGGTATTTTAATAGTAGTTGCTCAAGACACATGATTGGAGACCGCACTCTTTTCAAAGAATTTGAATTCAACAAAGGTGGTAATGTCACCTTTAGTGATGGAAGAAAATCCTAGATAAAGGGAAAGGGAATCATCTCTTTACCAGGACTACCAGATATTATAAATGTGTTGTATATGGAAGGGTTGAGAGTGAATCTATTGAGCACAAGTCAAATTTGTGATCAATACTTCATGGTGTTGTTCACAAAAGGGAAATGTCTAGTTTTAAATGAGTTAAATGAGCAACTCATAAGTGGAATTCGCACCCTAGACAACTGCTATGGTCTAGTTCCTAATGTTGAGATTGTATGTAACAAAATTCGAATGCAAAATGAAAACTTATGGCACCAAAGGATGGGGCATGCTATCTAAAAGAAACTATTAATTGTGTCCAAAAATGATGTCGTTCTGGGAATGCCTAAACTTAGTAAGGCAACAAATGCTGTGTGTGGGCCATGTCAACTTAAAAAACAAACAAAAGCTCAACCCCATGCCACCTTAACCACAACCACAACCAGACCTCTCGAGCTTCTTCATATCAATCTTATGGGTCCAACAAGAATAGAATCTCTTGGAGGAAAGAAGTACATCATGGCAGTGGTTAACAACTTTACTAGATTCACTTGGGTCATCTTGCTGCAATCAAAGTCTAAAGCTCCTCATCACATTGAGTCATTATATAAAAGGGTGCAGAATGAAAAAGGATTGAAAGTTGATCGAATCCGAAGTGATCATGGAAAAGAATTCGAAAACTCTCAATTGGAGTCTTTCTGCATAAGTGTTGGCATAGCTCAAGAATTCTCTACTCCAATCACTCCTCAACAAAATGGTGTTGTAGAGAGAAAAAATAGAGTCATTCAAGAAATAGCCAGAGCTATGTTACATAACAAGGATGTGGCAAAAGATCTGTGAGGAAAGGCGGTTCACACTGCATGTCACATTGTGAATCGAGTGTACTTCAGACTACGAACAAAGAAGACTCCCTATGAACTATGGAAAAGAAGAAAACCAAATATGGAATACTTTAGAATATTTGGTAGCACTTGCTTTATTCTAAAGGACAGAGAGAACGTGGGAAAGTTTGACACCCAAAGGATGAGGGAATCTTTCTTGGATACTCCTCCACCAGCAAAGCTTACAGGGTGCTGAACAAAAGGACTAGAAAGGTCATGGAAACTGTCAATGTTGTGATTGATGAAGTATCAACTTTAAAGTCTTCAAAAGCTGCTAAGCAAATGCCAAAGTCAATTCTCCCCTTAACTTTAGAGACTAATCAAGAAGTAGGTGATCAAGATCCTTCTCCTCCTGCCTCACCTAGTGTTATACAAGTCCCAAAAGACTCTTCTACATCTCCTCAGCCTGAAAATCACTTGGAAAGAGAACTGTCACCCAGAATCAAACTAAATCATCTTCCAAATATGATTGTAGGAAACATGAATGAACTAACCTTGAGAAAGCGTACAATTGATAAATATGTGGCTAACTTTATTTCTTATTCATGTTATTCGTCTCAGGTAGAACCTGCCAAGGTTGAAGATGATCTTCAAGATGAAAGCTAGGTTGAAGCCATGCATGATGAACTTCATCAATTTCAAAGGAATGATGTTTGGACACTGGTACCTAGGCCGGAGGGAGTGAACATTATTGGCATCAAATGGATATTCCACAACAAGATTGATGAGGAAGGAAATGTCATTCACAACAAAGCTAGACTTGTGGCCCAAGGATACACTCAAGTAGAAGGAGTGGACTTTGATGAAACTTTTGCACCTGTTGCTCGCATTGAATTCGTAAGAGTCTTACTTGCATTGGCCTGTCACTTGAAGTTCAAGTTATATCAAATGGATGTGAAGAGTGCTTTTCTAAATGGTTTTCTCAAAGAAGAAGTCTATGTAGCTCAACCCAAAGGGTTTATTGACCCACACTTTTCAGATCATGTGTTTTACCTTAAGAAGACACTTTATGGATTAAAATAGACACCGAAAGTGTGGTATAATCATCTCACTAAATATTTGGTGTTAAATGGCTTCACAAAAGGACAAGCTAATTGAACCTTGTTTATCAAGAAAGTTGATGGAGAACTGGTCGTAGCTCAAGTTTATGTAGATGACATCATCTTTGGATCTACAAAAGATGACTTGGCTCACTCCTTCTCAAGCATGATGCAAACTGAATTCGAGATTAGTATGATTGAAGAATTGAACTACTTCCTTGGATTGTAGATTCGTCAAAGTGACTCAAGTATTTTCATCTCTCAATCTAAATATGCTAAAAATCTTGTGAAAAAGTTTGATTTAGAGTCTGCTAGCTCTGTCAAAGCACCTATAAGTCCAAATGTTAAAGTCACTGTTGACTTGTTAGGAAAGAGTGTTGATCTCTCATTGTATAGAAGCATGATAGATAGTCTTCTTTACCTTACTACTAGTAGGCCTGACATTAGCTACAGTGTTGGAGTGTGTGCTAGATATCAAGCTAATCCCCAATAATCTCACATTACTGTAGTAAAACATATTATTAAATATGTTAAGACCATTAGTAACTTTGGAATATGGTATGATAAAGATACTAATGATGTCTTAGTTAGATATTCTAATGCGAACTGGGCTAGGAATGCTGATGACCGAAAAAAGTACTTCTAGTGGATGTTTTTACTTAGGTAATAACTTTGTTTCATAGATGAACAAGAAACAAAACTCCATCTCTCTCTCCACTACTGAGGTTAAATACATTGCTGCTGGTAGTTGTTGTACCCAATTTCTTTGGATGCAAAAACTCCTCTTGATTATGGTATTTGTCAAAAGCATCTCACTATATATTGTGACAATACTAGTGCCATCAACATCTTTAAAAATCTTGTTCAACATTCTCGAACTAAACACATTGAGATCCGACATCACTTCATTCATGAGTTGGTTGAAGATGGTACTCTCACCCTTGAATTCATCCACACTGATGATCAAAAAATTGATTTGTTCACAAAACGTCTAGATGGTAGACGCTTTGAATTCTTGCACCAAAACATTGGTGTTATATCCATGGATTGATCTCTCCCTCTCTCTCTCCTTCTTCATGCATATGCATCTAGTTTTTGATGCTATGTTTATTTGTTTGTCTGATTTTGCCTTGTTTTAAGTTTTCTCTATAAATAAAAAAAAAAATTGAAAAATACAAAAAACAAAGTGTGTATGTGTATATTGGTATTTGTGTACCTTGGATGGCCTTTGAAACAAAGTTTCTCAACTTTATATCTCTTGTAGCTTAGATGAGCATCTTCATGCACAACTGAGCAATGTAAGCTTTGTGGCTCTCTTATATGATTTGGTTGATTTGGTTGATCTCTTATCTTTCATATCTTAAATAACTCTTTTTTATGGGAATGACAAAAAAATGCTAAGAGAAAGGCATAAATAACCATCTCACCACTAAAACTCGTTAATCATAAAACATCTATGTGCAATTCATAAAAGCCGTGTTCGGTAAGGTATAGCACTTGCAGAGCAAAATCAAGATATTTAGCTTACATAATTGGTTGTAAGCGTGTTTCTAAGAGATGTAAAAGTTATATGATGTACCTCAAAAGTGATGGTCCCCATCAAACAGTTATAATTGTGTGTGAATGTATTTGATCCTCCATTATCATTACTTTTCATATAATGATTTACTTATGCTCTCTTACAAAAATATCACACACAACACGCATACTCTTTGCTACTTTTGATACTATTGTATGGGTACAATGTGATTTGACCATCACAAGGAATACATGTGGTAGTATATGCCCTCTAAACTATCTAAACATGTTTTTGCAATAAAATTGATTAGACTTGTTTAATGTGTATTTTATCTAGAAATTCTTTACATCTGTAACGAGTTGAGGATGTGTTTCTATGCTTAGCATTCTCTTTGATTACTTGTTTTGATGTCTATCTTGATTACATTCATCTTGTACTGCTTCTCCTCCCTGAAAATTCTCTTTTAGGTTTCTCGATAGCTCCTCAATACATGCCTCTTCTATGGAGATTTCTAGGTTTGTTCTCAATACCTTTCGATAGATAGACTGATTCATCGAGCCAATTTTTTGGAGTCTCTATCTACTCGATAGATGCTCAATACCTCCTCAATCTATCGAGATCTTTTTGCCGTCAATACCTCCTCGATACCTCTCGATCTATCAAGTTTTTGTTCTCAATGGAAGCTCGATACCTTCTCAATCTATCGAGCTGCGTTTTTCTATATATATCTGAGGTCCGATCCAATTCATTTCAAACTCAAGTATCTCGATACCTTTCTTTTCTCTCTTGATCCAAACCTCTTCTTTTCACAAAAATCCCTCTTCCCTTTAAGATTTCGACCTTGTCCAAGTGTCCATTCCTTGGTAAGTGTTTCAAATCTCATCTTTTCTTCTTCATTCATGCATTTCTTGCATTTTGTGACCTAATTTTTAGTTTTTGGGAAAATTTTAAGGATTGTGAGTTTCTATGAAAATCTTTGGGTTGGGTTCTGTTAATATGATCTTGCATGCTCATGCATTGCATTCTATGTCATTATAATCATGTTTTCGCGCATTCTAGGTTGTGTGCTTGATTATACAATGTAAGTGTTGTAGTTTGGATTGGGGTTTTGCCCATGATGCAATTTCTTTTGCACGTAACATGTTCATGCATTATCATGCATTGCACATTGTCCTTTTTTTTTTCTTTCCTGTGCCTCATGTTCTTGTTGTGTTCTCTCTCTCTCTCTCTCTCTCTCTCTCTCTCTCTCTCTCTCTCTCTCTCTCTCTCTCTCTCTCTCTCTCTCTCTCTCTTGTTTAACTTCCTCCTCATGGTACCTAAAAATTATGTTCCTTCTAAGAACCCGATAAGACGTCGTGGTTCCTCTTCCTCTTCTTTTGCTCCCTTCCCTCTTAATTATGTTCGGTTTCGTGATGAAAAGGCACGAGATGACTTCTTTCAAAACTTTTCTGACCAAAAGATTGATTCGGAACACCAGGTCATTCTGTCTGACTTTCCAGACACTCCTCTACCCAGTGTGTTTAGCTCTTGAGGATGGGCTTCTCTATGTGGGAAACTCTCGAGGTGTCCCGACATGTTCATACAGGAATTTTACTCTAATATGCATGTCATCGATACTTTTGTGCCTCAGTTTACTATGGTATTCTATGGTACATGTATCGTAGTTACCCCAGAACTCATTTCTGAGGTACTATACGTCCCTAGGATGGATCATCTGGATTAACCTAGTCATGAGCATCTCTCTTCTATCTCTAAAGATGAGTTGGCCTCATTATTTTGTGAGAAAGCCATGTTATGGGGAGGTTCCCTAAATTTCTCCACAACCGAGTTTGCTAAGGGTCTTAGGATCTTTAATATGGTAATGACTTTTGCTCTCACTCCACGGTCACACTATAACACTATCACCAAGCCTCATGCTAGTTTCCTTTTTCTCTCATGGAAGATCTTTCTATAGATTTTCCCTCACACATGATAGTATCTATGATAAATAGCTATCGAGACACAGCTACACGTAATAAGCTCATCTTTCCTTGAGCTGTCGCACGCATCCTTATACACATGCACGTCACCATTCCTCCCTCTCCTCTCTTCTATGTCATGGGTGCCATTAGCAAGGAGTCTATCCGGAGGAGTGTAGCGCAGCTGGCTGCAAAGCAGCCTCGTGCGGAGATGACGAATGCAGCCCCTACCCCTTAACCCTCTTCTTCATCTTCCCTTTCTTCCTCCTCTAGAGCAGATGTCTCTCTCGCTGACATCATGGATCAGCTTCAGCACATGCGTACTAATTTTGGTAGTCGTATCATCCATCTATTTGATGAGTGTTGAGGTTCAAAATTAAATGGCCACAAACTAAGGCCCAAAGAAGTATAAAAAAAAAAACGTTGGGCCTATTTCACAAAAAAAAAAAATGAATAATAAAACTGAAAAGGCTAGGCTTTCACAAATAAAGAAAAGAGAGAAGAAAGAAAGAAAGGGGAAGAAGCCTAGAGGAATGGAACCAGCGAACCGAAGAAAGCCCAGAAAGAAGAACTGGGTCAGGATCCTGGGAGCCCCCAGAGTTAGGAGATCCCTGGGCGCGCAAAGTGAGATTGAAGCAAATTCAAAGAGAGATAAAAGACAAAGGGCATGCGGGTCTCATGCTCCATACATGTAGTAGAGCCAAGAGGTACATGCAGGAGCCTGGTCCCAACCATTTGGAGAAAGTGACAAGGAAGAGTACAACTGAAAAAAGGGCTGGAGCGCTAAGAAGAAAAAGCCAAAAAGGTTCAGACCAGCCAACAGAGAAATCTGGAAATAGAAAACTAGCTAAGAGACTTTCACTTGGTCAGATCAAAAAGTAAGAAACTATGAAGAAAAAGGTAAAAGACATGACCCTGAGCAACCTGGCACGACACGAGCTCTAAGGGGCAAAAGAGAGAAATAGTTAGTACCCCCAGAGCCCGAAGTTGTGCTATAAAAGGAGGAAGGGGTCCATGCTACAGGGGAGGATTGAAGACTAAGGGATAGAGAATTCATTTACAATTAGATCATTTAAAGCGTTCACAATCTAAAGTCTCATGAAATTATAGAAAGAGGCTCTGTAGACTTAAGAGAAAACAGAGGAACCGTTCCCAGTATCCCGAAGGCAGCCGCTATAGTACATGCTCGGATTCAACAAATTCAAACTTTGCAAGCCTTTGAAGCTTGAATAGCTATCAAAGTCTATAACTTTTGAACTCAGTTGAACCTTGCACCACGTCTTAGTAAGCACTATAATCACAACTAAGGGAAATTAATAAAATACACCTCATTAATTAGGGGATCCCCAACTTGTTCTTGCATCATATTTCACTTGTTGTGCATACCTTTATTGTTAAAATGTCATTCAATACGGATATACTTGTTTGTTAGCTATTTGTATTGTAAGAGGCTTGTTTTATGCACCAATCGGTTCTTAAACAGCTCTTTAGCTACGGTGAATCGAGCCCTGTCCACTAAGAACATTTTATTCGATCCAGGATCCTTGGGCCATAGTGCTGGGAGAAAAAAGGCACTCACACATTTTGGCAACTTCACAGAGGACTGGGTAAAGAAAAGGAAGAAGCAATCCCTTCGCAGAACATGCCTCCGAGATAAAGAAATAGTAAAGGTGCTAATGTGCCACCCATGGCCTCTGAGCCCGTGGCAGAAAATGAAGTGGCCTCCAGGCAAAAAGGTGAAGTGCCCCTAGCAGAATAGGATGCCATGTCAGAACAAAGAAACGCAAGGCAAGAGCTAGATCCCATGGCTCAGATTACTGCAATGTTGAAAGACTTGCAACAAGAAGTCCGCCTTCTCAAAGAAGGCAAGACGTAGGAAGTCAGAGACAATGCCCCCCATGTGGGCAACCAAGATAGAACCCAGCCAGAGGGAGGGTCAGCCGTGGGAGGAGGAGCTAACCCCCAATACCTAACACTGGCAGATGTCAGTGCCCTCCTGGACCAAGAAAGGGAAAAACTTTCTAGAATCCCCAAGAAGTTTTCTCGGGATCCCCCATTCCCACCAGAACTCCTTGGCAAGCCATACCCCAAGGGATATGAGCCGCCAAAGTTGCATCCTTTTGATGGAAGGAATGGAAGTGCAGTAGAACACGTGAGTAGGTTCGTCCACACTATGGGCCCCTACGCAAGAGATCGAGAGCTATGTCTAAGAGAGTTTGCTAAGTCCCTAGTGGACAGAGCATACACTTGGTACACCACACTAAGACCTAGGTCCATTAAGACCTGGGACGAAATGATGGAGAGTTTTTGTGCAAAATATTACCCCGGTGAGGACAAGGTCACTTTCCAAAGCCTTCAGATGATAAGGTAGAGGTCTGGAGAGGATCCCATCCAGTTCATCAAAAGATTTGAAGATGTGTCCCTAGACTGTTATGGGGACCATGAAGAAAAAGAGCCCGTAGAGACTTGCATCTCTAACATGCTTTTCGATTACAGACTCAATCTCAAAAATTTATGTATCACACAGTTCGCTGACCTGTTACAGAGAATAAGAAGGACAGCACAAACTATGAGGGTGAAGAGGATGCCAGCATCTAAAGCCATGACAGCATCGGTGGGAGAAAAAAGGAAAAGACCTGATGGAAAAATGTTCGAGGAACCACCAGTGATCCCATGTACCGTAGAAGAATTAAACCATGTCTTGGACAAATGGATCGGGGATGGAGTAGTTAGGCGATTCACTGTGTCCAGGCCACCAACCGAGGAAGAAAGGAAAAATCCTTTGTTTTACAGAATTCATAATTATGTTAAGCATTCCACCAAGGATTGCTGGACCCTCCGCAGGCTTTTTCACAGGAAGCTAAGAAAAGGAACCTTAAAGCTCACCTAGAAGGAACCAGATGTACAAAGGAACCCCCTGCCCAACCACAAAGGAAAGGGGGTGGTAGTTGTAGTAATCCATGGGAACCTGGCAAAAGCAAAAGAGCCAGAAGGATCCTTCCACCCAAACACAGTCAGGACCCTCTAGAAGAATCCCAAGTTCAGATCACTATTCAATCAGTTGGGATTTGGACCAGAAGCAAGGAAGGTGGCCACGGAATCTCTCATAACTATAGCAGCAGATTCAGGAATGGAATGTTTCACAGCAAAATCACACACAACCAATGCCATAACTTTCACTGATGAAGACATGGAGGTTGAGCATCCAAACCACCGTAGACCTCTTTACCTAATGGCCACCATAAATGGTATCCAAATCAGAAGAGCACTGGTGGACACAGGGACGTCACTCAACCTCATAGCCTTGAGTACCTTGGAAGCTATGGGCCTAGCTGGAAGGAGGATCCTGGGGGCTCCCATGGAGATAACCAGATTTAGAGGATCAGCAAAATCAACAGAAGGATATATACAACTAGCCCTAAGGGTGGGGCCAATAGTAGCCTTGACCAGGTTTCATGTAATCAACTCGGAGGTGTCCTACCATTATCTACTAGGACGGCCATGGCTCCATAAGCACCGCCTTATACCATCCACATACCATTAGTGTGTTAAGGGGAGATTGAATGGGAGGCCTGTAAGGATCCCTGCCAACCATAACCCTTTCAGCCAAGGAAAAGTAAACTTTGTAGAAACAATGTTCTATGATGAGTTAGAACCTGACGATGAGAGTCCCATGCCAGGGACCCCAGGAACACCTATCTTGGAAAAAAAAGGAGGAGGAGGTATCCATGACTTGAGAGACCTCCTGAAGAGAAAAAGGCAAAAGAAGGAGCCCAACACCTCAAGATCTCGGGAGTGTGTAGTAGTACGGGAACTCAGGAGAAGATTAATATACCACTTGTGAAGGTGCGCGGGACCTGAATGTATCATGCAAGAAGGTCCCGAACCACTAGAATGTATGATCGCCCAGGAGGAAGTCCTAGAGGAACTAGTCAAAGAGACACAAATCCAGCCTGAGGAAGAATTGCAGGAAGTAAACTTGGGGGCTGAACTGGGATCCTAGAAGCCTGTCTTCATCAGCGGTCAGTTGGCAACACAAGAAAGGGGGCCACTGGTGGCTTTGCTCAAAGAATACACGGATGTGTTCGCATGGACCTATGATGAGATGCTAGGTCTAGATCCTGGGTTAGTGGTCCATGCCTTTAATGTAGACCCAGGAGTTAAACCAGTAATCCAACCAGCAAGGGTCTTTCACACTGATGTAGAAGCCCAGATAACTTAGAAGGTCAAGAAGTTGCTAGCAGCTAGTTTTATTAAACCCATTCAGCACCCCAGATGGCTTTCTAACATAGTACCTGTAAAGAAAAAGAACGGCCAGATCCATTGCTGTGTAGACTTCCGCAACCTGAATAAAGTATGTCCTAAAGATGAGTTCCCTCTGCCTAATATTGACCTCCTTGTGGATTCAGTCGCGGGAAGTTCTATGTTCTCATTCATGGATGGGTATAATGGGTACAACTAGATTCACATGGCTGCCAAGGATGCTGAGAAGACAGCATTCAGGACACCAATCGGAAATTTTTATTACACTGTGATGCCCTTTGGCCTCAAAAATGTAGGAGCCACATACCAACAAACCATGACAGCCATCTTCCATGACATGATGCATAAGAAAATGGAAGACTATGTGGATGATATTGTGTTCAAGTCAAAAACTAGGACAGGACACCTTCAGGTGGTTGAACAAGTTTTCAAAAAATGCAGAGAATACAAGCTAAGCATGAACCCTATGAAATGTGCCTTTGGAGTATCTGCAGGAAAGTTCCTCAGATTCCTAGTACATCACAAAGGCATAAGTGTGGATCCAGCCAAAGCTACAGCCATTGCCACTATGAAAAGACCAATAACAGTGAGGGAGCTCAAAAGCTTCCTAGGAAGGGTCTCCTACATCAAGAGACTTGTGCTAGGGCTAGCTTTGGCCACAGGAGGCTTATCCAAGCTATTAAAAAAAGGAACTGAGTTCACCTGGGGAGCAGAACAACAGGAAGCCTTCCAAAGGGTCCAACGGATTATGAATCATCTGCCCACTCTCCAAGCACCAGTACGTGGGCGACCTCTGTTATTGTACTTGACATCAAATACCCAAGCAATAGGAGCCCTGTTGGCACAAGAGGATGATGATGGGAACGAGTAACCTATTTACTATGTAAGCAGAGCACTCAAGGATGCCGAAACCAGGTATCCCAGGATAGAAAAATCTTGCCTAGTGGTTATTTACACATCCCAGAGGCTAAAGAGGTATTTCTCAGCTCACCAAATCCTCTTAGTGACTAAGTCACACCCCATAAAAGCACTCTTGCATCAACCCCTTCTAACAGGAAGAATAGCACAATGGCTAGTCCTGCTTTCTTAGTATGACATAGGCCTCAAGACCCCCAAGGCTATCAAAAGTCAAGCCATAGCTGACCTCCTGGCACAGTTCCCAGGGAAAGAGGAAAGCTCACTAATTAAAGAGATCCCAGGTGAGGTAGCAGTAGCAGAAATCCCGGGAAAGAAATGGACAATGAGATTCGATGGGTTAGCTACAACAACCTCAAATGGGGTGGGAGTTGTACTGAGCTGTGAGAACGGGGACACCATACCTCTATCTTTCAAGCTTGGTTTCTCCTGTTCCAGTAATGCTGCTGAGTATGAGGCATACTTGACCGGGTTGACTATAGCACTCAATATTGGGGTAAAACACATGAGAGTACTGGAAGATTCCAATCTTGTAGTCTCTTAGGTGAAAGGTGACCTTGCACTAAGGGAACAAAGCTTGGCAGCCTACAAGACGTGGGCGCAGAGGCTGGAGTAGGAATTCCTGACCTTAGCATAGAGTACACGCAGAGAAGTGAAAACAAGTTTGCAGATGCACTTGCCACCCTGGGATCCTAAGTACCATTCAAGGGAAAAGACACTTTGGTTAGAATAGGAAGGCAGGAGCATTCTGTCTTAAAAATCCTCTAAAAGATATCCCCCGAGGAGTCCAAGCAATGGGATTGGAGGAGCGAAGTAAAAGAAAAAAATGAAAGAAACAAGATCTGGAGGGAGTATCAAGGAGCTAAGGGACTACGCTCTAATAGAAGGAGAACTATACAGGAGACTACCCGAAGGGATCCTATCCAGATGTATCAATGAGAAGGAGGGGAAACTAAGGATGGAAAAGCTGCACACCCAAGTCTGTGGGACCTCAGAAAAGATCAGCCTATATAGAAGAATGCAGCGCATGGGATACTACTGGCAAAATATGAACAAAGAGGCAACAACCATACAGGAAAAATGTTAAGAATGCCAATCCTCGATGGAAAAGGAAGAAAGCTATGCTGTATTTATTATAGAAGATTGGAGGACTCCCTTCATGGAATACTTGGCTCAAGGGATCCTACCAACTGACAGGGCACTGGCCCGCAAGCTCAAGAAGCTCGCAGTCAGATATTTCTTACAAAACGAGATCCTATTCAAAAAAGGATACAGTGGGGATCCCCTAAGATGCCTAGGGCCAAGGGAAGCCAGGGAAGTAGTCAAAGAAGTCCATTTTGGTGATTGTGGAAGCCATCCAGGAAAAATAGGGCTCTATAAATAGTTACTACTGTTGGGCTACTTCTGGCCAACAATGAAAAGGGACTCCGAGAAGATAGTCAAAACTTACCACGCATGTCAAGTCCTCAGAGATGCAATCCATACTCACCCAAATACGTTACAGGATATGACAACCCCATAGTCTTTCCACACTTGGGGGCTTGATCTCATAGAGCTTATGAACCCTCCATCTAGTGGTTACATATGGATCTTGGCAGCCACTGAGTACTTTACAAAATGGGTAGAGGCCATCCCTTTGAAAAAGGCCACTAGACCAGCTGTAGCAAACTTCATTCGGGGATATATCATTACAAGGTTTGGGATCCCCAGGAGGTTGATCAGTGACAATGGAACCCCATTCATAAATAAAGACATAAAGGGGTTAACTGAGGCTTACTACATCAAGCATGAAAAGTTTACACCATACTACCCACAAGTAAATGGCCAGGCAGAGGCCACTAACAGGGTAATATTGAAGATCCTTAAAAAAATGAAGTAAGAATATGGAGGGAAATGGAGTGACCACCTAGCAGATGTACTTTGGGCATGCAGGAGCTCCGTGAAGACAGTCACGGGATTCTCACCATTCTCCCTGGTTTATGGGACAGAAACCATCAGCCTAGTAGAATTACTTGTCCCCACACCAAGAGTAGTACTTGAAGAAAGTCAGGAGGGCACTAAAGACACAAACAATGAAAGGAGAATAGTAGATCAAGAAGGGGTAGAGGAAGAAAAGGAGTTAGCCAAGAGAAGAAGCCAAAGGTACCAGCAAAGAATGACTAGAGCATATGCACAAGCAGTACGCCCAAGAACTTTCACTCAAGGGCAGCTGGTACTGAGGACAGCAGAGCATATGAGAAGAAACCTACCGGGACTCTCCAAGTTTGCCCCAAAGTGGGAAGGACCCTACATCATCAGGGAGGCCCATGATAGTGGCTATTACTACCTTACAAAAGAAGATGGGACAATCCTGACAAAACCCATAAATGGGAAATGGCTAAAATAATACTAAGCATGAGAAAGGAGAGGTCTTAGTACACTGGAATCCTTTCTGCCAGGCTCTCTAACCTGCTAAGTGTTTCTTTCTTTTATGTTAACGTTTAAGTAATTTTGTTCAGGAACACGTGGTAGAAGGACACTCTATGATCTTTACTATCTTTGTTAGATTTGTTGTGTTCCTTGAATGACATTTATGTTTTAAATTCAATGAAGTTTCTTCTTATTTCTCAACTATTAAATTTTAAGTATTACAAAAGTCCTAACACAGATGGAATTAGTGGAGGATACCTGGGGAAGTCTTTTGATGCGCAACCCAAGATCCCCCCACAGATAACTACAAAATAGTGAAGTTTCAAATACATAGTCTAAGACCTCAGGCATGTACTGAGGATACCTAGCCCAGTACTTAATAAAAATTAAAAAATTAAAAAATTAAAAAAATTAAAAAAAAAAAAAAAAAAAAAACTTGCCAAGTTCATGAGCTGGGACAAAAAAAAAATATCGCCAAAATGTACCTAACTCAGTACTTATGCAAACAAGAAGAAAAGGGAGGATACTTGGGGAAATCTTTTTGATACAGGGCCCAAGATCACCCCACAGGTAAACTACAAAACAGCTAAGTCTCAAATACATGGCCTTGGATCTCAGGCATATACTGAGGATACCTAGCCCAGTACTTGATAAATAAATAAAAAAACCTGCCAAGTTCATGAGCTGAGACAAAAAAATATATTGCCCAATGTACCCAGCTCAGTACTTGCGCAATCAAAAAAAAAAAGAAAGGATGGGTACCTGGCTATAACCTGCAGCAAAAGCTTGTGGGAATTATGGGCCAGGACTCAGTACAAAAAAAAAAAAAAAAAAAAAAAAGGATCCACATGCCATCAAAACGAAATTAGAAGCAATCTCAAAACACAAATACTTAGAAGAAATCCTAAAGCACAACTACACGGAAGCAGTCTCAAAGCACAAGTACAAGTCTAAAAAGCCAAAAGCAATGCGCAAACAAAGAAAACTTATACAACCCCAAATTGTTCATCCAAACCAGCTAAAAAAAAAAAGAAGTAGAAAAACTAAGAGATAAGGCCAGCCAACAAGGAGCCGTCTGAGGAGAAGGCAGGGACAGCCAAGGAAGAAAGAATCCTTTGCCTTTTGGTCTTCAAATCTTGCAAAGTCTTGTGGGCCTGTGCTAAAGCTTCCTCAGCAGCAACAATCTCAGCATCAATGTTCTTGGAAGCTTTCCTCTGGAATAGCACTTAAGCCGAGGATCGCAGATACTCCAGCAGAAAGGACAAGTTGAACTTGGCTTCCAAGAGATCCTGAACCACTCCCCTTCATTCCAAAAGTTTTTCCTCAGAAAGAGAGTCCAACGAAGAATCCCTCAAGGAAATCAACACGACGCACAGCAGCTCCATAAACATATTCCCCAAGAAAACTCCTCCTCTGAAACCAATGGTAAAATCCCTATGACTTTTAAACAGCCTTTCTAGCAATGGCAGGCCTTCCACAAGCACAGAGAACCGCAAGTAGCTGCCATAGGAAGGCCCGAAGTGGCAAAAGTGACTGGCAGGGAGGTTGTTGAACACCAGAAGATCAAAGCGAGCCAGAAAGGTAGAAAGCCTTGAAGTAGGATCTAAAACAACCATCTCTGGAGCCTCCCCCATTGTTGCATTACTGCTTGGAGATACAGAGGAACCTTCAACCCTTTGAACAGAATAAGGACCAGCAATCTGAGCAAATCCTACAACCCCCTCAGGAACCACAAGTTCAGGATTTTTGACACCGGTATCGACTTTTTGGGGCGAAATTTCCTCCTCTTACTCTTCTGACTTCTAGAAGGACTCTGAGAAAGAACACATGGCAAGTTGAAGAAAAGGTGAGAAAGCCTCAGCAAAATGGCTAAAAGAAGGCAGGGATACAGGGGGCTTCACCATAATGAAGTTACAAGAGAAAGGAAGAAAGGGAGGGGGAATGCAGTAAGGACAATCAACACCCACCTTCAGAATCCTCCGATTCCAAAGAAGAGGCAGTACCAGAGACAGATCTCGTAGTGGCTTGGCCTGGAAGGAGAAAAGAAAAAAAAAAAAAAAAAAAAAGAGAAAGAAAGGACTCAAAAAAAAAAAAAAAAAAGGTGCAAAAGAAATAAAATTAGAACACTATTATATATAAGGGCTCACTTGTTTGCCCGGATGATAATGCGCCTCCCAAAGTTCCTATACCTATCTCGATCTGAGGTAACACAGTCTTAACAAGACTAGAAATTTGTTCAAATTGAGGACCTGGAGACACGGGAAGCTTGGGAGCCTCAAGATCTTGGGCAGCCTGGACATCTGGCATTGGTTTCCTAGTCTCCCCAACTATGGCACCACTGGAAGCCCCCTCTCCCACACTCTGAGCGGCAACTAGAGCCACCTCCTCCTCCAAAGTCTCGCCAACCACAGGGGGAGAAACCTCCACCTAAAGAAGGCAAAGAAGGAGGAACAAAAAAGGGGGAGGGCATGAACAACAGGGCAGCACGGATATACAGCACTTGTAAAATGAATAAAAGCAAGCAACAGAAGACATAGATAAAGGGAAGCCATACCACATCTTCAAAAGAGGATTAGCTTCTACCTTCCTGAGATCTAACTTGCGCTTGGACTGCAAAAAGGACAAATCACTCATTAGTTCAAAAAAAAAAGAAAAGAGGAAGGAAGAAACAACAAAACTGCAACCTAAAAGAGAAAAGAAGGAAAGAGGCCTTGCCTTTCTCTCTCTCTCAACAGGGTCTCCAGGTCTCTGTTGTTTACTACGGATGCATCTAGAAGGTCCCAAGAAACCATGAGCTGAAGGACTCACAAGAGCCTGGGGAAAAGAAGACTCTACCTTAGTCTTCACCCGGCCCCTTATAGCCAAAGGATGCTCGACTTCCTTCTCCTCAGCAAGTATCAACTGTTTCTGGGATTTCCCAGTCTTCTTCTTCTTTGTCTTAGGGCCAACATCCTCTACACTCTCTTCAGCCGCTGCTTCCTTCAATTTTTCCTGCTTAATTGTTTTTCCTTTACTCATGCCAATGGGAGTACTAGCACTTATGGTCTCTACTGCACCCTTCTTAATTGGTACCCCAGCAGAAGCACCAACAACAAGGTCACACCCCACCCAAGTCTCTGGGAAATCCTACACATAAGTCACCCAACCTTCCCTAGAAGCATGCCATTCTACGAAACCAGTTTTGCTACTTATAGCAGTAGAAACAACACCAGCAGTAGGCAGAGACAGACGTTTGTTAGATGTTGGAGCAAAAGAAATGCCAAGGTTGAGGATTCGCCCAATTGTGTTAGAACTAGCATAATCAACAAAGGACTTTTGCACCCTCCTCCAATAACTAGCATAACCACTGGAGGCAAAAACTCCTCTTTGGAAGTTGGGCACTACAAACTGAGGACTCCTGCGTGACCAATAAGAAAAGGCCTGAAGTCTCATAAAAGGATCCAATGAAGGAAGAGAGGGCTACATCATTAAACACGGGGGGAATATCTTGATCAAAGCCAAACTGCCGAAGTACTCGATGTGCCGAGTAATGGGTGTACTGTGGTCCATTCGAGGAAAGCACAGGAAGCCAAAAGGGATTAATACAAGCCAAGTAGGCTAAACTACCTTCATCACCACGACGTAAATCGAAAGTATTCCTTGTAGAAGTCAGAAAAGGAGATAACACAGAATCACAAACAAAACCGAGGCCAAACTCTCGGGGAGACCGCCAATGCAAATGGCCTGCTTGATCAAATAATTCAACCAAGTTAAGGCTAGCACCTTTCAGACTCAACCAACGGAAAATAATAGGGTGGCTGTCAGTCGAACTGCCACAAAGCCCTTTAATCACGTCAGGGGATTCCTAAAACTTATCTTTTACAAACTTTAAATTCCTACATCTTGCTAAAGTAACTGATGAACGATCCCATATAAATACCTGAAGAATGGCGCAATGAAGAGAAGAAGTAATAACATAATAGGAGTCACCTTCAGCTTCGTCTCCATAAAGCTAATCCAACTAAGAATAGACATGGCCCAAAAACATGGGGGCTAGGGGATATTGAGCACCCTGAGCCAACTTAATCGCCAAAGGAAAAAGAGTGGATTTGATTCCATACCCAGGGAACTCACTGAATAGAAACTTGCTAAGCCAAAAAGCAAGGAACCCGGCATGCCTGACCTCCTTATCCTTCTCACACGAAAGACTCATAACCCACCTGCCTATCCTGGTCGGTTTCCTATCAGAAGAAGTAGTACATCCACCAAAGTGAGCAAATAATTTCTCTTCCATCTCGAGATCCTCGTCAGAAAGACTAATATCAAAGGGGTTTTCATCCCCAAATACCGGAAGAAGAAAATTGTTGACCACGTCCTCCAAGGTAACAGTCAGTTCACCAACAGAAAAAGAGAAGGTATGCAAAGAAGGAGACCAACGACGCACCAAATGCCTTAGGCCTTTGGCATCTCTGAAACCCTCAAGATTCCTAGAAATAACCACTGCCTTCAGGATACCAGCGCGCTCCAAGCGGCCCACGAACTCCTCGTTAGAAAGTTCTTTATCCACCCAAATGGGCCAGCCTTAGATCTTCCCAGCAACAAAATCAAAAAAGATAGGGACCACCTCTTGAAGTCCTCGCCTGATCTGGAGATCAAAAATCTCCCTAGGGTCTGGAACTTGTGTAGAACCAACAAAACCCGCTTGGCCAGAGAATACCCATGTATGAGGGGATAGAGGGGTCTTACCATGGGACACCTGAGGGAAGAATAAGCTAGGAGTATACCAAGGGTCTCGCAAAGGAAAAGCAGGGCACCCAACGATAGACTCATCTTGCGTAGAACTAGAGGAACTCTCACCTTTGAAGGGACTAGGGGCACGCTCCTTTCTTTTTTGAGAAGAGGAAAAGGCCATTGAAGCAAATGGGTATCTTGAAAGAAGAAAGCAAGTAGCAGCAAGACTAATCGAAAGAAAAAAGGCTAAGAACAGAAGATTCAGGCAGACAAAGAAAAAGATAATGTGAAAGGGGCAGAATAAAGAAGTGAAAGCAGACAGAAGAAACAATATGTGGAAAGACGCGCCAGTTACCAGGAATTAAATTTAAAGAGGGAGAAATTATCAGCAGTTATTTATAAGTGTTATGGGAAACATAAAAGTAGGTGGAAGTTATTTTTTGAGACTCTAACTACCGCGTCCCATTTAAAAAGGAGGAGTTACAAAAAAAAGAAGTGAAGGGACCAGGAAGAGATCCCCGACTAAAAAATGGAAGAGATCCTGCAGAAAACTCACGCATGGGCTGCAAGCAACCCATGAGCTCAGGGGGCTAAATGTTGAGGTTCAAAATTAAATGGCCACAAACTAAGGCCCAAAGAAGTAAAAAAATAAATAAATAAATAAATAAACGTTGGGCCCATTTCACACAAAAAATAAATAAATATATGAATAATAAAACTAGAAAGGCTGGGCTCTCACAAATAAAGAAAAGAGAGAAGAAAGAAAGAAAGGGGAAGAAGCCCAGAGGAATGGAACCAGTGAACCAAAGAAAGCCCAGAAAGAAGAACTGGGTCAGGATCTGGGAGCCCCCAGAGTCAGGAGATCCCTGGACACGCGAAGTGAGATTGAAGCAAATTCAAAGAGAGATAAAAGACAAAGGGCATGCGGGTCTTATGCTCCAGACATGCAGTAGAGTCAGGAGGTATGCACAGGAGCCTGGTTCCAACCATTTGGAAAAAGTGACAAGGAAGAGTACAACTGAAAAAGGGGCTGGAGCGCTGAGAAGAAAAAGCCAAAAAGCTTCAGACTAGCCAACAAAGAAATTTGGAAATAGAAAACTAGCTAAGGGACTTTCACTTGGTCGAATCAAAAAGCAAGAAACTATGAAGAAAAAGGGAAAAGACATGACCCTGAGCAACCTGGCATGGCACGAGCTCTAAGGGGCAAAAGAGAGAAATCGTTAGTACCCCCAGAGCCCAAAGTTGTGCTATAAAAGGAGGAAGGGGTCCATGCTACAAGTGAGGATTGAAGACTAAGGGATAGAGAATTCATTTACGATTAGATCATTTGAAGCATTCGCAATCTAAAGTCTCGTGAAATTATAGAAAGAGGCTCTGTAAACTTAAGAGAAAACAGAGGAACCATTCCCGGTATCCTAGAGGCAGCCACTATAGTACATGCTCGTATTCAACAAATTCAAACTTTGCAAGCCTTTGAAGCTTGAATAGCTATCAAAGTCTGTAACTTTTGAACTCAATTGAACCTTGCACCACGTCTTAGTGAGCATTGTAATCACAACTAAAGGAAATTAATAAAATACACCTCATTAATTAGGGGATCCCCAACTTGTTCTTGCATCATATTTCACTTGTTATGCATACCTTTATTGTTAAAATGTCATTCAATACAGATATACTTGTTTGTTAGCTATTTGTATTGTAGGAGGCTTGTTTTGTGCACCAATCAATTCTTAAACAGCCCTTTAGCTGTGGTAAATCGAGCCCAGTCCACCAAGAACATTTTATTCGACCCAGGATCCTTGGGCCATAATGCTGGGAGAAAAAAGGCACTCACACAATAAGATGTGTCAGATGAACACCAGAAGCATTCGCATCGCTCACCCCTAGTCTCGCCTTGGTGGTTTTGCGCCCTCTCTTTCACCCGAGCCGGCTGAGGAGTCCTTTTCTAGTGGAGATGATGTTGATGGTACTAATGGTTCTAACTCTTCTAGTGATGATGAGATGACAACCTCTCAGTGATGCACCCTTTGTCACTTATGACAAAAATGGGGAGTAATTTTGTATATGAGAGTAGTCATTATGTTAGGGGAAGAGCTAGCATAGGATATACTAGATAGAGGGAGAGTGGTTTGAGAGATGTAGTGAGATTTTGATGTATCTTTTCTCACTTCATGTACTGCAATCTTGTAACCATTTTTACATACATTGTATTCTTTATATATATGATGATGTATGTTTTCCACCTTATCTCACATGTGTTGTTTCTTTTCTCTCTTTATACACATGTTTCTTCTTTTATACAATGTGTCTATGTTTCACACTTGATGCATTGATGAATCTTGTTTAAGTGTTTCAGTTAAGACAAGTTGCAAGTCTATCATGCCATGATCTCTCTTCTTGCAAAGTTTTTCAAGTGTTCGTAAGTTATGAGATAGTTGTATTAGACTTCTCTCCTAATTGTCGTTTGTAGTTTTGTCACAAATTGCCAAAATGGGAGATTTTTAGGGTCATATTTTTTGTAATTGGTTAATTCTTTGATAAAATGCACTTTACTTGTAATTTGGTAGATTTAAGATGGGTTTAGTATTTCAAGAAACATATTGTTTAAGTCAGGTATTAAAGATATGAAGATTGATCCAAAAAAACAAGTGAAGAAAAGCTATTCATTAATTCTCGACAGATAGCTACTATCGGGACTTAATTCGAAACTCAATAGATAGCTCAACACCAGCTTAATCTATCAAGAATTACAATTTCAAAATTTCCAGATTTGAAATTCGGCCCAAGCTTATGTGTTTGTGTAGGGTTTCTTTTCTCATCAACCCTAAACATATATAAGGCTTATTTTAAAAGCCTTCACGTATAGAAACAAAGACTAAAAGCTTTATTTTCTCTATAAAAAGCTACTGCATTTGTACGCTGTCGGGTTTTGTAATGAAGTGTTTCTTGATCTTCATTTTGATGAAGTGAAGAATTTTGCTGCCAACAACATCCATTCAAGTTGTTGGAGTTAGTCACGTACTAGGATCCGTGCAAAGGAGTTAGTCACAAATCGGAGGTTTGTGCATTAAGGGAGAGAAAGTTACTACAAGATCAAGACTAATTGAGTATTGCAGCGAAGGTTCCAGTGTAGGTTAGTATTTCGAGATAAGCCAAGGTAGTTGGTAAGATTCCTTATATCTGTAACTGCTTAATTATTGATTAGTGGATTCTTGGCAGAGGTAACCTTAAAATCACCCAGTGGGGTTTTTACCTTGCAAAATTTTCCCCATTTGTCAACAAATCGCCGTATCAAATTTATTTTCAGCTGCATTTAGTATTTTTGGTGATTTTTTGGTGCCTCCACAATTTGCATGCAATTAAACCTAATTAATCAACTTAGTTAATTGAATTAATTAACCGGGGTCAAGCTATCTTAACCTAACAAGTTTGCCAAATCTTATCCTAGATATTGACTCCATTTTAGTTCAATGATTTATTACTACTTATAACTTCTTGATTTCTCCATGTTACTCTCTATTGGTTTCCAATTGCAATGCTATTCTATCTAAAGATGGCAAATGTCTATATCTATATATAAAAAAGTGCAAATGCACATAGCTACAGTATCTTTTGGTTTGTTCAATTGACACTATGGGTGTATTTAGATACCGCTTATTTTGCTGAAAACTGAAAATAATAAGAAAATAATTTTTGGTTACTGTTAACTTTTTAAATTAATATTCATTTGCCTTAATGCACTATTCATGTCCCATGAACAGTGCAAGAGGCACTAAAAAAAAAAAAAAGGCAAAACGTGGACGCTAGACATGAGATCCAAACGTTCACTATAGCTACAATAGCTATAGTTTTTTTTTTTTTTTTTTAAATCATCGGTTTGTGCTTTTTTTTTTTCTTTTAAATATTTATATAAGCTGACATATATATTGTTATACTAACATAACAAATTTCATAATATTTCACAATTATTGATGTATCAATTTTTTATAAGTGTTAGGACATATGTGTTTTCACTTGTTAAGAATATATATCACTTATTTATGTAAATTAGCTAATCCTTTAACAAAACACACTCTACTTGTAATTGAGTAGTTCTAGGTGTTTTTAATACTTTAAGAAATAAGGTTTCAAGTTCAAGTGTTAAAGTGTTAAAGCTATGCAAGTCTATCCAAGAATCAAGTGAGAAAGTGCTGAATTTTAAAACTTGATAGCTGCTCGACACCTCCTTGACACCTGGCTATCTGTCGAGCTCTTCAGCTAATTTTTATCGCAATCTCAATAGCTTCTCGATAGCTGGTCGATCGATCGAGAAGTTTCTGTCCCCCCGATATCTTCTCGACACCTTCTCAATAGTTGTATCTGTTGAGATTTATTAAACCTCAACACTTGCTCGACACCTCCTCGATAGCTGTTATCTGTCAAGGTTACGGGAATTCAGATTTCTGTTTTTGGGCCAGGCTTATGTATTTGAATAGGGTTTCTTTTCTCACAACCCTAGACTTATATAAGACTTATTTTAGAGGCCGTCACATAAGAGAATACAAGGAGAACATATGCAAAAGGTGATCAATACCTTATTTTCTCTGAAAGAAACTACTGCGTCTTTGCGCCTTAGGGTTTTGTAACCAAGTGCTTCTTGATTTTCATTGTTGATGAAGTGAAAAACTTTGTAGTCAACATTCTTCTTTCTTAAGTTGGTGAGTGAGACACGTACTAGGATTCGTGCAAAGGAGTTAGTCACATATTGGGATCCATGCAACATCAAAAGGTGGCGTTCATATATTGAAGAGTTCAGAGGTTCTGAAGCGGTAAAAGGTTTCTGCTGTGAGTTCATCTATGGAGATTGTAGAGTCTAGGGACAAAGGTTTTGGACTAGATCTGAAACTTCTCTTTACTATAGTGGATTGCTTTTCGGGAAGATTTCCCCCCAGGTTTTTTACTGTGAAACTAGTTGGTTTCATTGGTTTTCCTGGGTCATCATATCTTGTCTTATTTATTATATCTGCTGCATGATTTTGACATGATATTTATGTATGTTTGTTATTAACAAGTTTTATTCATAATTAATCTAATTATCAACTTGGGTTTAAAACTTGTTAATTCTATCAACCGAGGTCTAAATTTTCCAATAATAAGTCAAAATAAAATAATAAAATATGAGACTATGACTAACTACGACTAAAAATAATTTTTTTGTGAAAATGTTGTATCACTTGTTATGTGAATATGTAAAAGTTACAGTACTTTTTAGTTTGTTCAATATGTACTATTCATCACTTCATTGGCCTTTTTTTTCAGTCATCAGTTTGTCCTCTCTTTTTTTAATATTGATATGAGTTTGCATATATATTGTTATACTGACACAATAAATTTCACAATACTTTCACAATTATTGAGGTGTCAATTTCTTATAGGTCAATATAAAATAATAAAATATGAGATTGTGACAACCACAGGTCTACAACTAAAAATAAATGTTTTGTAAAAATGTTGTAACACTTGTTGTTATCACAATATTTTCACAATTGTTGAGATCTTAATTTCTTATAAATCAAATAAAAAAATGCTAAGTCCACAACATTTTCACATTAATTTCATAACAAATCATAGGTAAGCTACTATTGATAAATAAAAAAGTGATATCAGTCGTGGGTACATTTTAAAATCAGTAACAACTTGCCATCTAAAATTTGTTATGAAAATATTATGGAGATAGCATTTCTATAAAATAAATAATAATATATCAAATCAAAACTTACCATGTCTAAAAATAAAGGTATTGTGAAAATATTGTGACATTTTGTTGTATTCCTAGACTTCTTTTTTGGTTTAGTCAAATTTGGTGAGCAAAAATTCACTGTTTCACACACAATTTTCTTCTGCTAGATTTTTGTTTGTGTCTCTTTTAATGCATAGTTTAAAAGTGGTTGTCTCAATTAAAAACCAATAACAATTTTTACCACTTAAGATTTGTTGTAAAAATATTGTGAATGTAGTATTACTCTAAAATAAAATTATAAAATATCATACCAGGGCCCACCATAGCTAAAATAAAGATATTGAGAAAATATTGTGACATTTATTGTATTCCTGACCTTTTTTTTTTTTTTTATATAGCCAATTTGTTGAGCCAAAATTCATAGTTCTTTAGACAGTTTTCTTGGGTTGACTTCTTTTTTTTTTTTTTCTTTTTTTTTAAACACATTGGTTAAACTAAAAAAACACATAGTTTTACTAACAAAAAAGAATTATGGAAAAAAGTATTTTCCCCATTTATGTTTGAGATAGTTTCATCCCCCAACTTTAAAGTTGAATAATTTCCTTTTTTATTTGCAGACAAGTATATAGTCTCTGCTATTACTCTCTTAGTTAAACCTTAACAAAATCTTATGATTCTTAGAATATTTCATTGTGCAATATCTAAAATGCCTCACAAAATTTTAGTGTTCCAAAAATTTTCTTCGTGTATTTTGAGTTTTATATGTTAGTCATACTTAGAAAGTAAAAATGGTGATGTATGGTGTTCTATTTGTTACCTAGAGAACACTAATTTATTAGTGGTTTAAATCTTCTAGATTTATAATTCTATTTAATAGAAACTTCAATGACATATGTCTTTTGTTATTTTGTTATTTGTTTTCTTTCTTAAAAAGGTGTTCATTAAAAATTAAGCTAGCTAAGTATCGTAATTAGACTCATAAAATAAAATGATAAAGAAGGAAGTATGAATAACATAATATTCATTGCATATGGTTGTAGGTATTTAATTTGATGAAAAGTTTCAATTGTAACATATGTCATCATTTATTGCGAAAATTTAAATATTGTGACAATATTTTATCAAACCTTAGTTGTTTCTTGTTGGAAGATGACGACATTTGTTATCATTCTTAGTAGAATTTTTTTGTGAGTAGATATATATTGTCTTTAGTAAATAGGCTCTATGAAATGAAAAAAATATTTTATATCAAATGATATCACATCATCCGTATCAAAATCCAATAAACAAAAGATATGTGTGTAAAAATAACTATCCACTAATACATGTCTTTCAATTGTTAGTGAATTAGTTATTTTTTACTGACATGTCTCACACTTATTGAATTTTGATACCAAATACATTCTCTTGAGAAATTATCGTACTAAATAGATAATCCTATGTTAAATAACTATTCTAAATTTAAATACATAGTTTGATACTATTTCAAAAAAAAAAAAAAAAAAAAAAACTATCTTAAATTGTTTCATTCAATGGGCAACACATGCCTTGCACGTGCAACCCTTACTAGTATTCAGAAATGTACATAAAGATGCTCATCCATGCGTATCTAACATCGTTGTCTGGCCAACTTTTGAGACCTTTAAGCATATTTCAGTGCTATGTAACCTGACCTTTTATGTTTGATCTTTTTGTGGGACTCTCTGGGTTCCATTTCACGTGTATCTTGTATTTGTTAGTAGTTTTACAAATATATATCTGCTTTCAATACAAAAACAAACCCAAAAAAAAATGCTAAGAGAGAATAATAAAAGCATGAACGCATGCAGTTTCTTTTTCTCATGTTTATAAAAGTGTTTGCCTTGATAATATATATCTTGTGCCCATCAATTATACAACTATAAGGACGTAAGGTACAATTATGTAGGTTAATACACCCCTCTTCCATTTTGTTTATAAACAGCTCACCCTTGAGAACATCTCATAAGTCTGCCAAAGACGTAACTACATGTGGGCTGGGGGAACCAACACCCCCCCCCCCCCCCCCCCCCCAAAAAAACACCAAAAAAAATATATATATTTTGAAAAAATAACGAGTAGTATATTTCTACACAAAAATTCTAACTTTTGACCCTAAATTGTATATACTTCCCCCCCCCCCCCCTTCCAAATATTTTTACAAATTGACCTATGAAATTTTCCAAATTGTTTTAATCAAACCATTTCTTTGCTCTATTGTCCCAAAAATATCAAGATAATCCATTAGACAAAACAATTCATAAATCCAGATAATTAGAAAAACTAACATTGGCGAAACTTTTTTTTTGGTTATGCTTGCCTCCTTAAGTTCAAATTCTAGTTCAGTCCCTGAGTCATGCCCCTCGAATTATCCAATCATAAGGACGTATGGGACAATTCCATAGATTAAAATACCCCCTTTAACCATCATTCAAGTGCATATAAAGAACCTCAGACGTTTGGTTTTGGTGATTAAAATACCCCCTTTAACCATCATTCAAGTGCATATAAAGAACCTATGACGTTTGGTTCTGATGAGCAAGACATTCTTAGTTCTCAAATTGAAGCATACAAAAAGTTTTTAGGTGACTTTGGAATGCCTATGGCAATTCGCCAACATGAAAAACTAAGTCCAGGTATACTATATGCATCTATACATACATATATATATATTTCATTTGAAAGTTTGTTATTTGCTTTGTACTAAATTAATACTTTTTTTTTTTTTTGGAAGTTGCTTGGTGGGAGCAATTTGGAAATGACACTCTAGAATTACAAATGTTTGCAATTCGAGTGCTAAGTCAGTGTTGTAGTGCAATTAGTTGTGAAAGAGCTTGGAGCACATTTGAGTTTGTCCATTCCAAGAGGAGAAATAGGCTTAAGCATAAACATTTGAATGACTTGGTATATGTTCGTTATAATCTATTGTTACGAGAAAGGTATGTTTTTAAATATATTCAATTTTTATTTTGAATGATTAGAAAATGTCACCAATGTATGATATTGATTTTGGTAGGAACATTAGAAGGACAAAGGATTACTTGGATCCTATAAGCCTTGATAATATTGATTTAATGGAGGATTGGATAGCTGAGGAATCTGAATTTTTGTTACTAACTGAGGAAGATGTGAATTGGGCTAGCATTGAAGAACCATTAGCAACAATGACTTTGGAAGATGATGATGATGATGATGTTGTTCTTGATGAGGATGATGGTGACAATGATGTTGTGTTGACAGATGCTAATACTCATATATATTGTACAAGTTACACTTGATGTAACTCTAAAAAATGTTACACCAACCAATAACTTATTATTGAATTCATATTTTGAAAATCCAACCGTTGGATCACATGTTCTATATGTTCTTAACATACATGCCAATTTTCATGCCAATCGGATGTAATTTACCATTTGATTTTTAACATGCATGCCAACTTTCATGCCAATCGTAGTTAAAAAATTAAAAAAAAAAAAAAAAAAAAAAACACACAAAAATTAATAAAATCCACACTATAAACATTCTCAGATTTTCATTAATCTTCGTTTTTTTTTTAAAGCATGATGAAGAGGGCCAAGTATAGAAGAGGGAGGCATGGAAGATGGAACTCGGAGAAAAGAAAAAAAAAAAAAAGAATGAGGGTGAGGGCGTGAGGCGGCTGAAGTGAAATGTAGAGAGTAGGGTTTTTTTTTTTTAAAAAAAAATTATGTTTTAAGTTGATGTATAAAACGACGTAATTTTGTAGGAGAGAAAAAATTAAGATGTTAAAATGTTTTTAGCAAGGTTCGAACTTGGGCCAAGTATAGTCACACGCATGTCTTACCACTAGACTAGTGGTGCACATCTTGAAATATTTTGTACATAGTTATATTTAATACATATCGGTCAGTTTGATAATAGAAACTTAAAAAATGAAAATTGATAATAGAAACTTAAAAAATGAAAAAAAAAAAAAAAAAAAAAAAAAAAAAAAAAAAAAAAAAAAAAAGTCGTTCTGAAGGTTCGAACCTGGGACATGAAGTTCAAACACACACGTGCTTACCACTAAGGCAACATACATTTTATTAATATATTTTACCTATAATAATATATATAGTGCTTATAATAATAATAATAATAATATAGTCCTTATTTTGATCATTTTTTAGGTTTCAGGGGTATTCTAGTAATTTTTTAGGTATAGGGGGTATTTTGGTCATTTTAAAGTTTCGGGGTTATTTTGGCTATTTTTTAGGTTTCGTGGGTATTTTTGGTTATTTTTTAGGTTTCAGGTGATATTTTGGTCATTTTTTGGATTTTAGGGGTATTTTGGTAATTTTATAACTTTTGAGATATTTTGGTCATTTCATAGGTTTGGGGTCTTTTGGTCTTTTCCTAGGTGACCTATCCCAGCGCTTTTGGAGCGCTGGGATAACTCTTTCTCTGTAAGGGAATGGAGGGACCTATCCCAGCGCTTTTAAAAGCGCTGGGACAGGTCCCTCCAATTCCTTAAAGAGAGAGGCCTGTCCCAGCGCTTTCAAAATCGCCGGGACAGGTCCCTTCATTTCCGTATAGAGAGAGGCCTGTCCCAGCGCTTTCAAAAGCGCCGGGACAGGTCTTTTCCCATAAGGGAGTGGAGGGACCTGTCCCCGCGCCTTTAAAAGCGCTGGGACAGGTCCTTCCACTCCCTTATAGAGAGAGGCTTGTCCCAGCGCCTTTAAAAGCGCCGGGACAGGTCTTTTCCCATAAGGGAATGGAAGGACCTGTCCCAGCGCTTTTAAAAGCGCTGGGATAGGTCTTTCCCATAAGGGAAATCAATAACCCTATCCCAGCATTTTTGGGCTTCCTATACCAGCGTTTTTTAAAAACGCCGCTATAGGCCTCCTATTGCAGCGCTTTGTAAAGCGCCAGTTTTGAACGCTGGTACAGGCTTATCTATTACGGCGTTTTGTAAAAACGCCAGGAAAAAAACGCTGGGACAGGCCGATTTTTTTGTAGTGTGTGGTCCTAATGTAGATCCTTTTGAAGGATGGGAGTAGATGATCCTATGTAATTTGTGTTAATTATTTGTATTATTTGTTTTCTTTGCATTCAATGAACAATTAAGTTTACTGTTTTTTATATTTTGTTTTTTTCTTCTTGTAGTTGATGTTAAAGTTTAAAACTATGGATAATTTGTTCTTAATTGAAGTAGTGTTTTATGGTAAGAATGTGTTTGTTGAGGTAATGTTTTATGATAAATAGAGATTTTGTGTGTATGTGTGTGTATGTGTGGGTATATACATATATTAAATATATAAAATAATGGTAAACCCAAAATGGTACTCCGGTATTGATCGGTATCCGAAATATATCGTACCAGTGGCCAAACTGGTATGGCCTCCGGTACAGTATTGACTTCCTTAGATTCACAGGTCTAGTGGGATATCATATAATGTGTCTAAATATTTAATAAGGTTTGGTGACTATGATATACATGTGTTTATATATTTAACAAGGTTTTGTTATCAAACTGTATTATGCCAATAGCAATGTCTATTTCACACACTCACACACGCAGTATACACACTCACCACTTTTGCATAGAAATCATAACTTGAAGTCGCTATTTTCAAGTCATGACTTAAGTTCAAAAAACTGATTGTATATATTGTGTATAAGTGAGAGTGAACGTACGCAATAGAAATTTCCCTTATAAAAACTCCTGTGTGTTTTTTTACAATACCCGACTTTCCAGAAGTTTTGAAAAACATGTCCGATGGTTGCTTTTATTCCTTGGCTTGAAAACCACGAAACCCTGCCCTAGTACATTACAGGTAAAGAAACGGACTAGGAAAATTATTTTTGCTCAAATCTTGATGGGCCAAGATTTTGTCTCGATGGCTCGAGTTAACTAGAGCTCGATCTGTCGAGAAGGGATCAAATTGGAGTCGAGATCTGATAAACTTGAGTCTTCTTGATGCTTGAGCCTCTAACTTATATTGGACTTGAAATAGGTTTCAAACACACTAAACACACACTAAGGTTCCAAGAATCTGGTTACATAGTGTTGTGTCCCAAGGCCAAATAGCAAAATAATTTTGAAGTAGTTGAAGAAGTTTGAATTTGAATAGAATTCTAATAAAATTATGCAGTAGATTAGGATTTAATTTCAATTTGTATTTAAATTTAAGTAGGAGTTAGATCTTATGTTTTAGGACTTGGTTGTGATGAAGCTTATCTCCTCACTAGTATTTATGTACCTAGAATTATAAATGAAGCAAGCAAAAATTAAACCAAAAACTCTGTTATCCCTCTCAAATTCAGGAGACTAGTCACCTTGAATCAACTAAGTTATCTTTTTAATTTTTCAGTTCATAAGACATAGGGTCATAGTTTGAAAATATAACCCTTTATGAACTCAACATAAGGATTGGTGAGTAGTCTATTCAATATGTACGTATATGGAGAAGCTAATTGATGAGTATATGACATCGTTGAGGGGCCAACTTTGACCTTGTGCATATTTTGGTGCTACTTACCCTGATGATTTATGTTTTGTTCTTCTGTGGAACACTATGGGTTGATAAATGCTGAAAATCAATATAACCTCCACTATGTTTCTTGTACTTTTTTTTTTTTTTTTTTTGGAGAAAGAGTTGATTATATTGGAGGTATTTGAAATAATAAAACGTGATTGAAAGCTGATTTTTATAAAACTATTAACATGTCCTAACAAGTAACAAGTGCAAGATACATAGTGGAGGTTATATTGATTTTCAGCATGTATCAACCCAAAGTGTCCCACAGAAGAACAAACCATAAATCATCAGGGTACGTAACACCAAAATGTATCTTGTACTTGTTAGGACATGTAAATAGTTTTATAAAAATCAGCTTTCAATCACGTTTTATTATTTCAAATACCTCCAATCTACAGGTGGTGATATAGGACCCAAATTTTGCTCATGGCTTATGCATATCCCTTCACTTAGGCAGAACACCATGTTGGATTCTTTCTGCTTACTAGACCACTTTCCTTTCGTTTTTTTTTTCACTTTTTGGCCACACAATACTATTAGTCATACTATTACTAACCCAAAATGCAAAAACCTCATTTTTGTTTTCACATAGATGAATGGTAGACCTAAATCACCACATTTGGCATGAGTTTACAATTATATGAAAACATGGCACGAGATATAAGCACCAATTGGAAGCCTGACTAAGCCAAGCTAGCTAAAGCAAGCCAGCCAAGATTTGACCTATAGCATGTGAACTAAGCCAACCTCTTCGATCGTTGTGAAACATGAAACCCAAAAACATTATGAAACCACTTTTTCTTTTTCTTTTTTTGCAGTGTGACATTAATAGAATTTTTCATGTTTTATTTATTTATTTGTAGACATCATGAAATGCATATTATGAGTTTTAAACCTACAATTTTACCCTCTATCTTATTGTTTGATAACACATTTAGTTCTAACAACGTGAGAAGTCCAACTAGAATGGTCTACTTTTTCTTCTGAAAATTACATACCCCAATAATTAATGTCTACTTTCAAATTTTCTTTCAATTAAGTTCAGCCACCCTATAATATGTTTCCTTTTACCCAAATTGACCCTTTCTTTTTTTTTAGCATTCTTTGTTTCTAAGTTATTGAACTAACTTGCTCAATGTATATACAATTGATAAAAATCAATTACTTAAAAATAATTGAAAAGAAAAATCAGCTTATTGAATAAATTTTGTTAACACCAATTAGTGGTTAATTAAGTCACATTATTTTTTTGGATTTTGATGTTGTGTATGCATATTTAGATGTTAATTATCATATTATAGTATTAATTATTATTTTCAATATATATAATAATTATTTCATAGGACCACATACAGATTGCTAAAACAATTTTTGATTATGTGATCTTTGCAGCAAATTGGTTTCTATTAATAATTTGAGAATTAACTAATGGATTTCACTGGAAAATATAAGGTACAACGTATAAGAAATTGTCTTCAAGCTAGTTCACCTTTTTCTTAAATAGGTGATCATTATCCTAAGTTAGGGTTCAAACTCTTTATATAGCCTGTCAAATATTTGCTGATCAAATTAGACTCATGCACTTGGCCCATAATTGTATGCCTAATTAGTATTACTCTACAATCTTTCGCCCACAAATTGGATTTTAGTAGTTTTGATTGATTAATATTGATTTTCAAATCATCTTTTTTCTATTTCCTATATAAGGTTAAACGAGAAACTAAGACAGACATGAATCACAACTCGTTTACATGTATAACGTGAGGCTAGAAATTTTTAGTCTAAATCCAATTACGATTCATTTGGCCCCTTGTGTCCACTACTCTATTATTTCTTGGTTCCTAGCTAGAGGTATAATTTGAATTTCCTTTCTTGATTATGTTGGCTTTCAATTCAACTTTTTCAAAGCAATAAAGAAAGAATTCGAATTTTGACCAATTTCGGCTTCTAATCAAGAATCTAATTAGTACTACTTAACACGCCTAGAGACTAGAGAGTACATTTCTTTTTGATAGATTAAAATTCATGCTGATATTTCTTCCCTTGATTCTTACACGAATGGGAAAACAAACTTGGCTGCCTTGAAAGTTGAAATAGCCTTTGTTTTTTTTGGGTTACTTCCTCTCTGTTTCCGTTTTCTAAACGAGGTAATAATGTATACAAAGAACTTGGTTACTAAGATCATGTCTCATCTCTTCCTCAAAAAAAAAAAAAAAAAGATCATGTCTCATCCAATTCAAATGTCCAGCCATATCCCACTACTCATGATTGAGACATAGGTAAAATTATCGTAAATCATGGCACTACGTGCGAACAAAGGTGAAGGGATGCATAGTAAATTTAGTGGTGAATTCGAAAATTTACCGAAACAAAAACAAAACAAAAAAATTGTGTATTTGGATAACTAGTTTTTAGAGTAGGGGAGCTAGTGCAGTAAATATTTGAAATGCTTGTGGGTGCTTTGCAATTTTTGGAGGGTGCTGCCAGATGTGTTTTCTAAGGAAAAATAATGAACAAGTTTTCTAATGCAGAAACATCTTTCCTATGGCTATGTGCATGTTTTGAATTGGACGTAGTTTTCAATTCCCAACGATGTGGGTAATGGGACTCTCCAGTCTCCACATCTGCCCAAAAAAATAAATAATAAAAAAGAGAGAGAGGACTCTCATGGGACCAAACAAGAAAAAATAAGTATTCTTAAAAAAAAGGAAAAATAATTATTCAAAAAAAAAAAAAAGCAACGAAAAATAATAAATATAGAGGCTTCAATAGTTCAATGACCATTTTGCCCATTCATTGACCAAATTGGCCCTGCCCACCTACGTCATTTTTATTTTATTTTTTGAGAAACGATATCATTTAAAGAAGGAATATGTTTATCTTCAAACTAATTTGGATATGTTTTTACTAGATGTAACTTTGAATAATTGAATTGCATATTCTTATTGTATCTTTAATACTTACAAAATTTCAAGAAAATCAAAGATCAATAACTATGTCATCAATGACATATTTAAATTTCAAGTTTTTGTGATAAAAAATTATGTATAAAAAATAAGTTTATTGATTGAATAGTAAAAAAAAAAATACTTGATTTGAACAAAATTTGACATGCTTATTAAGAGCATAAAGAACATACAATACAGTTAGATTTTTAAAATTCACAATAAATAAAAAGTGTAGGGTATATTTTTGTGGCTTAAGCCTAAAAGGTTTGGATTATGAGCCCAATGAACCCAGAACAATGAATTTGTAGAGAATTGGTGAAAGAGCTAGACTGATTGTGGACTAAACAATAATTAACTACGATGCTAAGAAGGAACTGATAAAAAACACACTTCAAAATCTTTCAATTTGATGCCCGAAGAGGAATATTATTGAATGAAAAATCAATGCAACTCTCAAAAAGTCCCTCTCTTCTCTAGAAGCTTTTTCTTTATATAGCATCCTCCTTCATCATCTTCACCATTCACTTGTTCTTCATCTAAGTATCCACTTGAGTATGTGTCACGTCAGATTTCTTCGTTAACTTTCTGTGAGTAGTGGTAGCTAGATTGACACTGTTAAGGGATCTTCTCCATATTAATGCGACCAAAAAAGTAGATACAGTGCATTTAATGTGGTAGTGGCAGTTTTTCCTTTTAGATATTTCTCCATTCTTCTTATCTCTAGGTATGTCCAAAACTTATCCAGATCGCTGCAGTCATTAGTAAGATCATTCGAACCCCCTAGATATTTGCTTAACCAAAAATCTTTACATCCGAGGAGAATGATCTCTTCGGAACGTTGGTACTCTCTTCGGACTGATCTTCTTCACTCCCAGGTATCTTTCTTTCATGCGGACTATTCCTCAACAATTTTCGCCTCTTCGGACACACAGTAACCTTCAAATAGGGTTTTGGGCTCAATACATAAGCTTGAGTTTCTACCCCCCACAAAAAGGTATAAAAAGAGTTTAAGGGTCCATTTGGTTGGAGGAGTGAAAAAGCGAGAGGATGGAAAATTTGTGGGTGGATGAAAAAGTAGAAGGATAAACAAGATTTGGTTTTCCCTCATGTGTATTTGGTTGGAAGGGTGAAAAAGTGGGAAGTGGAAAACTTTTTTGTTTGGTTGGAGAGAAAAAGGGGAGGATAAAAAAATGTAGTTTATATAAATTGACTATTATGTCTTTGTTATATAATATATAAGAAATAGATATATTTACACTCATTAAATAGTATAAAATTTAACACAAATACATATACATTTATATTACTTTTCTTTATTATATATAATTTAAAATTTATGGGCAACAAAAATTGATTATGCGGAATATAATAAGGACATGAAACAATAGAATGAGGAATATAATGAGGACAAGGCAAAAAAAAAAAAAAAAGAACCTGGAGTTCACACTGCTGTGCTGTGAAGATGCTAAAAAAGAGATAAGAATGGAGAGGCAAAAGGTTAATCAAGTCATAGGTAGTGGAAAAGTGAGAGGGATAGATGAGTACAATAAAAGTGAGGATATTTATATAATTTATTAACCACATCATCTTTTCTACTTAGTTTTCCTCCCAAATTGAGAGAACAAAATTATGTAGGTTCAGAGGGATTATTTTCCACACCACTTTCTTTCTCTCTTGTTTTCTCTCCTAAACCAGATAAGAGAAAATTTCATTTTCTACCCTATTTTCCTCTCTTTCTTTTCCATCCTCCTGTTTTCACCCCAACCAAACTGGGCCTAAAGGATTTCGTTTCGGAAGGAACCTTGTGTAATATACTTTGAGCACGGTATGGTATGTCAGCATTCATGATTTTTTTTTCCCCCCTGTTGTAGCTTTAAACGTTGAAACTTTATACGCAATAACCTTTTGAGCAAAAAAAAAAAAGCTTTTCTGTTCTTGCTTTCGGGCTGAGACTCGGTTTGGGTCAATGAGAAAATGTACACTAAGAATTTGGTGTGGCACACATAATCGTTTGAAGTTTGAACGATTTACAATATGAAAAAATGTCCTCTATGAGTTTAAAAAATAACCTTTTGAATAAATGCTTGGAAGCGCAGTCATAGAGACAAATTTCCAACATGATTTGCAAGTTAATTAATTAATTAAGGATGCCCCATTCAAAGCTAAATGGCATTAATTAAGTTAATGAACAAAATTTAGTTACAAAGTTAGTTGTAGTTTAAAACTACAATCTTACTCAACATACATTCTCAAAAAAAAAATTCTTACTCAACATAATTAATTGGAGGTGAATTTTAAAAAATTCATCATTGGATTACATTTTTTTTCTTATATATCTTTCATGCATAGAAAATTTCTAGAAAATTAAATATTAATAGCTATGTCATCAATAAATTGTTTAAATTGTAAGTTTTTGTAATTTAAAATTATTCATAAAATATAAACTTATAAATCATATAGTAAATAATATTGGATTGACACAAAATTTGACATGTGTATTAAGAGCATAAAGAATATGCAATTCAATGATTAGATTTTTAAAATATATAGTAATGTTAATTATATTGAGTAAGGTTGTAATCTTAGGTTACAATGCTACAACCAATTTTGTAGTTAAAATTTGTCCTTAAGTTAATAACCATTGTTGGCACCACAGTTCTACGGCACATTGATTAAATTATTTTGAGAAGGGGAGAAAAAGCCATCTATTTATATGATTCTATCCGCTAGATGATCTAAGAAACATATCACATCATATATTAATTCTAAACATGGTTACTAGTAATTTTTTTCATTTAAATTTTAAATTTTTTTATGCGTAAATACACTTTTAGTTCCTACATTTTGCACTTTTTCCATTTTGGTCTCTACATTTTATTTTTATCACTTTTAGTCCGTAAATTAATTAACGCGGGACATTTAAGTCCTTGAAGCACCATTCTGTCAGCCAACTAACGGAGTAACTAACGTGGGCATTAAAATATTATTAAAAAAATTATTTACATTTTTTAAATGCCAAAATTTTAAAAAAAATAATAATTAATTACTCAATTTTAAGAACATGAAGTTCAAACCCAAACCCAGCTAAGCAAAAAGACCCACATCAACAAAATCATCAGCAACAATAGCAACAACATCAACAAGAAGCTTCTTTTTCTGGTTCTACTTCTTTGGTTGAGTCAAGAAATTTAGCTTCTTCAAGTGTTCAAAATCCAATCTTGGAAGACACTGAGACCAAGCCTGAGTCCGAGTCCGAGTCCAATTCAAACAATGGTAAAGCAGTTGTGAAGGAACCAAGGATTTCAAATGTAGTGGAAGACAAAGTTCAGGAAATTGTTGAAGAAGAGGAGGAAGATTTGGAGAGAACTAGAGAGAGAACCAAAGCTAGAACCAGAGCTAGAATTAGACCCAGAAGCAGAACAAGAAGACTTGAAGCCTATGAAGGACCACATAGATCTCGACGTGAATACCAAGAAAAATTCTGGCAGAGATTTCAAAGAAATCGTCGGGAGTTTCTGGTCAGCGGCGTTGGTGTTCAGCAAGAAGTTGCAAAAGAGGAGACAAAAGCAGAAGCTGAAGAAACGAAGGAATGGCGGTGGTGGGTCTACCACATTATCGGTGGAAAAGCCGATCGGAAGGCAGTTCTAAAAAACCCAGTCGAAAATCGCCGATTACAGCTACGGCCGCCGATCCTGCGACACAGACCTAAGATTCTCACTTGACGCGAATCAGATGTCGTTTGAAGCCGGTCGAATGTCTTTTGACATTCAGAAGTGGGTCTTTTTGAACATCGTTTTGGTGGAGTTAGGGTTGGTGGTGTGAAACAATTTTGTTGGATTTAAGGAGGCAGAAATGATGCCATTAGATCTACTCCAAACCTAAAAACTATAGAATTTTTTTTTTTTTTTTGAGTTTTTTGTTACTTGTATCTGTGTTTGGTTGCTAAGAGATGGGTTTGTTTGGTTGGGTTTGACTTACTCTTAATCGATGGTGGTGGTGGGTTTAATTGTAAGAACATGAAGTTTGCTGGGTATTGTTGCTCTTGTTCTAGGTTTGATTTTGAGAAGGTGAAGTTTGTTTCTGGGTTTGCTCTTGTTCTCTTTGACATGCACTGTTGGTTTCTTTGATTTGTTTCTTGTTTTTCTGGATTTGATAGAGATTAGATTTGGATGTTGGATTTTTTTTTTTTTTTTTTTGAAAACAATTTGGTTATTGGATTTAGATTCGAGGTTTCTATTCTTTGCTGGGTTTCATGTTCTTTGATTCGGTATGGTTTGATCTTCATGTTCTTAAAATTGAGTAATTAATTTTTTTTTTTTTAATTTTGGCATTTAAAAAATGTAAATATTTTTTTAATAATATTTTAATACCTACATCAATTTCTCTGTTAGCTGGCTGATGGAATGGTGCTTCAAGGATTTAAATGTCCCGCGTTAATTAATTTAGGGACTAAAAGTGATAAAAATAAAATGTAGGGACTAAAATGGAAAAAGTGCAAAATGTAGAGATTAAAAGTGTATTTACGCCATTTTTTTATAATAAAATTGACAATTTGCTTCCACTGAAAATCTACCATCAAAAGTAAAAATACTATATATATATATATATATATATTTTTTTTTTTTTTTTTTATTCTAGTTCAATTTTTTTTTCTCTTTTCTTTTTTAATTATTTCTATAGGGGCCCAAGGACCGAAGAAGGGAACGTTAAGCTATTGTTGTTCTTATTGAGGTATCTTGAGTCTGAAGGGGTCTGCCCAAGGAGAGGAGGAGAAGAGAAAAAAAAAACTTCTAGGAGGTCAGGATAAAGAGGATAGGGTGTAGAGAGAGAATCATGGAAGATAGGGGAAGTGTCCAGTGGGAATGAGTCTACTGCCTCTGCATTAAATTATTGGCAACAACTTTATTAGCTGCATTGATGAGGAAGTGACCTGAACATTAAAATTCACAGCTAAGCAGCTCCTTCTACCACCTTCAGCAAAAGTTTGAGGGGAAAAATGTCATAGTGAAAGCCTGGGTAAATGGAGATGAGGGGCCAAGATGCAAAAGACTGAGGAGTATATAAGGGAAGGGAACTTCCAGATAAAGGGAGCTAAAAAAAGAAAGAAAAAATGGGATAAAAGAGATAGACATTAGAACAAGAACAGGGGGAGAAGAGCATGAATAATGTATCATTCTAAGTGCCATTGGCCTCTTCAGGGGAACTTGTAATAAGCCATTTTTATACTCAATCTGTGATCCTTAGTCTTTTTTCCCTGTTTTTGTCTTCGAGCTAACCCATCCTTTTTGTTTAACCTACTCTCTTACAAATATATATTGACTTGGGCCTAGTTGAATGGTACAAGCCTCACTAATCTAAGTGCGCTTGGACTATTTGATAATTGGGTCCTTACAGTAATATTAGTTTTTATTGTATTATGTTTGTTGTGACAAATTTAATTTTTTTTTAAATAAGAAATAATCAAAACATCATTAAAGTCTATAAAAAGGACTTCATTTGGCCTTAAAAACAATGATTATAAATTAATATAAACCCAATACTCAATTATAATAACTAACATTTTTCCTTAACTTTTTCTAAATGCTTAACATATTTTTGCATAAACACCACTTTTAGTTGTTAAAGTTTGTATCATTTTTTCATGCTCTGTGTTACATTTGTTTCTTACTCCATTCTTGTCAATGGTTAACCAAAAGGCATGATACACCCTTCTAGAGGCATTTAACATAGCAACCATCTATCCCCATTTCTCTTTCTCTTTGTCTAGTGTGGCAAATGGAATAGTGGCAAGCTGAGCCGAGGAAGAAGTGGGGGCAGAGCTAAAGTTCGTTGAAGGCTGAGAAGGGTTGGGGGCCAAGCACAAGGCTGGAAGGTAGTATACCTTGTTAGAAGCCCTAAGCTCTGACTCAGTGCTGACTCCGGCTGCAATGAGGGCCTAACTCCACACCTCAAGGCAAAAGGCCCAAGCGACGTCCCTGAGTTGGGCAATAAGACTTTGGGCATCTTATTCATGCCTACGCCATAGGCTGCTTGCTCGGCCTAAGCCTTCTCAGCATCCTTGGCTTCTAGCTGCTTTTGTAGCTGTTTAAGCTCCACCATGTTTAAAGCCAACTTGTTTTTGGCCTTCCTCTAAGCCTCTAGGGACTTTGCAGCTTATTTTTCAAAGCTATTCAAGGTAGCTTCAACATTCTTTTGAACCTTTTCTACCTCAGTCAGTTGGGCAAGAGTCTTCTTGAGCTTCTTGTCAACCTCAACGTGGGCCTTATCAGTTGCATCCAGCTTGCCCTCGACTTTCCAAGCCTGGTCCAAAGCATGGTTTACCCATTCATCGACCATGAAAGCTGCTAGGACAGACTGCAAGATTGATACCAGTTAGTGTTCATACATATGTTATTTTAATTTACGAGAGAAAAGAGGTGATTATATACCTTTGCAAGGTCTCATTTTAGAGATAGGAAAACCTTGTGTTTCCTAAAGGACCTGAGCTCCTGCATGTCTTTGGGTAGGCACAAAGCTTTCTCCAGGCATTCTACCATAAGGCCTGACCTACCTTTTTGGGGGTCTCTTAGGTTGGCATCATTCATCACTAGGCCACCCGTGCTCAGTGTGAAGGAAGGTGTCCAAGCAGAAGGTTTGGGTGGCTGATCCCCTTCAGATTCTTTTGAGGTCCCAAATGAGGTACCTTTCTTCTGTTGGGCTCTGGTTGTTTGGGCCTCTTTGGCTGGGGCCTACTAAGAGGAGTGGATGATTTCTTCTTCCTCAGCACCTTCAGGGCCTTTGCCTCATTAGCCCCTCTTCCTTTTTTTCTCCATGGCATCACTAGAGGATGTGCACATTGGAGTAGGAGTTGGTGGTCGGGGCACCACCGGGATGGCTGGAGAAGCACCCTCAATGTGGGCTGTTAGCAAAACTAGGAGGTCTAGAGTCTTTTCTTTGAATCCCATTCCTTCTGGAATATTAACTTCCTCTTAGTTGGTGCTGACTTGGGCAAGACGTAGAAGGCGATGTGAAGTATTGGAGAGGTCTTCGAAGGCGTCTTGCTAGTAGAATACCTCAAAATCTTTATCTCTCACTTCTTGGATAGGTTCAGGAGTGGGCTCCTTAGCTTCGTCGTCCAAAGTTATGGGTGGCTCTTGGGAGTGAAGGAGTTTGGTCACTAGAGGGGCTGGGAGTTAAACATCTTGAGTTCTGGCTAGAGGAGATTCTATTGATAGAAAGCCAAGGACTACTACGTTAATTAAAGCTAACCGAGGGTCCTTAGCTTTAATTACGTTCTTCGGTCTTTGAAAGCATTTGGAAAGAGGTTCAAAGCCGAGGATGATGTGCACTGCCCTGAGTTGACCATCTTTGTGCAAGAAAATCTCTAACCTAAGGATCCAGTTTAGGTTGAGGAAATTCACAAAGCGCTTGGAGGGGGTGGTATGGTATTCATCTACCAATAAAGAAGACACGAGTTATAATTTATAAAAATAAAAAATAAAAAATAAAAAACCTTATAAAATTCCTATGTACATCTATTAACCATGGGGACCCCACCTAGTTCCCCTTCTTGGGTGGGACAATGCAATCCATCATGCCAATTTCCTAAGATGATGAGGAAGTCCTCATCCATACCTTTGTTTGACTCAGGCATATAGGATATTAACCTAATAGAGGGGACCCTACATTTGATGTAGTATTTGGTTTCCTTCCCTTTCTAGCAATTATATACCCAATTCACCTTGTGCCATGTGAGGTTGGTCCCCATTCTATGGTTTATCATGTCTACGCTCTTGAGAACCCTAAAGACATTCAGAGAGCACTGGCTGGGGGTCAATCTATAGTTTATTAGAAAATCTCTAGTGACCCTACCCATGAGAATTTCCATCCCACCTTCTATGAAGGCGATCATCGAAATTACTACTGAGCCAGGAGGTCTGTTCATAACTAGCCATTCGCCTAATTCACAGTGTTGGAGTTCAACATTATTGGGTATTCTATATTGAGCCCTAAAGGCAGCCATGCCTTCAGGGTGTCTACTAACCTAGAAAATCTACCCATGGAAATTTATGGCGCAAGAAATAAAAATCTATATGCAAAAGAATATGAATCCAAACACATTTAACGAGCAATAGAAGAGTCTATCCTCAAGCTGCTACTTCCACGAAAGATTGCCAAATGAGTAAATGAGGTAAAAGCTAACCCCAACCCTTCCTTATATAGGATTGAAAAATGAGTGGTAAAGTTCCCGCTCATAAGTTTAGGTAAATGAGGACCTTAGGATCACCATCGTAATGTAGAACGTGAGGGGACAAGCAACTGCCTGACATAATAAATGTGCGATTATGGATTCTCCAGTGACCCTACCCATGAGAATTTCCATCCCACCTTCTATGAAGGTGATCATCGGAATTACTATTGAGCCAGGAGGTCTGTTCATAACTAGCCATTCGCCCAATTCACAGTGTTGGAGTTCAACATTATTGGGTATTCTATATTGAGCCCTAAAGGCAGCCATGCCTTCAAGGTGTCTACTAACCTAGAAAATCTACCCATGGAAATTTATGGCGCAAGAAATAAAAATCTATATGCAAAAGAATATGAATCCAAACACATTTAACGAGCAATAGAAGAGTCTATCCTCAAGCTACTACTTCCACGAAAGATTGCCAAATGAGTAAATGAGGTAAAAGCTAAGCCCAACCCTTCCTTATATAGGATTGAAAAATGAGTGGTTAAGTTCCCACTCATAAGTTTAGGTAAATGGGGACCATATGATCACCATCGTAATGTAGAACGTGAGGGGACAAGCAACTGCCTGACATAATAAATGTGCAATTGTGGATATCGAAGCGTCAGGAACGTGCTGGAGATAGGTGAAAGGACATCACTACGTGGGAACGCATATGGCACATATCAAGTGAGGTTGTGTAACTAAAACCTTACTTTTTATCTCAAAGTTAATAGCAAAGTTTTAGGGGGCTATGACCAAGGAAAGGAATGTTAAGCTGTGGTTGTTCTTATTGAGGTATCCTGAGTCTGAAGAAGGAGTCTACCCTAGGAGAGGAGGAGAAGAGACAAAAGACTTCTAAAAGGTCAAGATGAAGAAGATAGGGTGTAGAGAGAGAATCATAGAAGATATGGGAAGTGTCCAGTGGAAGTGAGCTTGTTGCCTCCGCATTAAATGGTTGGCAACAGTTTTATCAACTACACTGATGAGGAAGTGACCTGAACAGTGGAATTCACAACAGAAGTTTGAGGGGACAGATGTCATAGTGAGAGCCTGGGTAAGTGGAGATAAGGGGCCAAGATGCTAAAGACTGAGGAGTATATAAGGGAAGGGAACTTCCAAATAAAGGGAGCTAAAAAGAAGAAATAAAAAAGTGGATAAAAGAGATAGACATTAGAACAAGAATAGGGGGAGAAAAGCATGAACAGTGTATCATTCTGAGTGTCATTGGCCTCCTCGGGCAAACTTGTAATAAGCCATTTTTATACTCAATCTGTGATCCTTAGTCTTTTTTCCCTGTTTTTGTCTTCGGGCAAACCCATCCTTTTTGTTTAACCTACTCTCTTACAAATATATATTAACTTGGGCCTAGTTGAACTGTATGAGCCTCACTATTCTAAGTGAGCTTGGATTGTTTGATAATTGGGTCCTTACAATTTCATATTTTATTGTCAAAAAATTTAGTTGATACAAATATATTTTCTTTTTTCCTTTGTGAATTTTTCAAAAGTTTTGTCAAATAATACAAGCTATAATATATTTTGTGTCGTTGATATGTACACGAATAAACGTACTCCTAATTATGTTTTCTAAAAAAGTTAATCCTATAAAATTCCGTATTCATAATAGATTAATTAAACCCAACCCCCCTTCACAAGGAGAAGTAGTATAGATACAAGGAAAATTTTCATCATAATAAGTTGCCTCCCCATTTGTTGAGGTACCCTACTCCCAACCAATACAAATAAAGAAATAAGAAACATTTGATAATTTTTTTTTATAAAAAAAAATGCCAAATATCATTAAAATTTAGCTCATGAGTAATTTTAGTATCTAAAATTTAAAGTGATCACTTTTAGTCCCTAACAAATTTAAAGTAATTGTTTTTAGTTCTTGAAAATTTTAAATCATTGATTTTGATCCGTAATAAACTTAAAGAAATTGCTTAATTTTAATCCCTATTAAACTTCAATGATTAAAATCATTTATGGGCTTTTGGAAACTATAATCATGTGTGTGTATATATATATTATATTTTAAAAATGAACTAACCATATAATTGAGAGAGAGAGAGAGAGAGAGAGAGGATAGTGACCAACTATTATTCTGGTAATTTAATGAATAACTTTTGCCATGCATTAATTGAAATTTTGTTACTATAAAAAAAATTTTAAAAAAATAATTGAAATTTTGTTTTACATATTTACTATAAAAATAAATAAAAAAGTTCCTTCTAATGAGAAAATAGAGAATTGTGATTTTTTTTTTTTTACTTTAATTTGTGTCAGTGTTTTAAATATTCTAATGCTTGGCTCTGGAGATCCCGATCACGAAGTAATAGTAAATTAATTGTTGAAATTAAAAGTTAAAATTTCACTTTTAATTTCAATCCTTAGATCCGAAAATTCCTTATACTTTTTACTTTTTTTAGCATTCTAACTTTTACATCTTACACCAAAATAATAATTAAACAGTGCAGTTATTACACCGGATCCAAATCTTGTCTCCGAACTCTAACTCCCATGGTTGAACTTTAATGACTACATGAACTGCATTAAAGTCTTGTTATAGTCAAGCTTACTAGCATGAACTTTTTCTTCAAACCTTGTCCGTGGCTAGGACTAGTACGTAGTGCCCTAGTTTCATTGCGAAAGAGACCCACTGTTATATCTTCGTAAAGGCCAGGTCGCTATTGGGTAGTGTTGTTTAAGTGTGTGATGTGATAGTGATACACAATGAACCTAACATTAAATATACACATACGCATTGTCAAATCATAGCGTATCAACTTGAATGTGCACAATCATATTAATTGCCATTATTTTTTTATTGAGATTGAACTATCAGTACGTACGAATAACGTGCTAACAAATTAAGGGTCTGACAGTATGATTAACAAATATCATATATATAATAAATCTCATTTGATAGATTGCATAGCTTCATAAACATAATAGTGTGTGAAAAAAAATGTACCTTTTAGATAGAACATATGTTTTCACCGATGGATATTTCTATGAAGAGATAGATCTCATCTGATTTTGGATGCATTATTCTTTCTACACACATAGAAATCAAGGACAAAATCAGGATTTGAATCCAGGGGGCAAGCATAACCAAAAAAAAAAGTTTCACCAGTGTTTGTTTTTCTAATTATTCAGATTTATGAATTGTTTTGTTAGTTTGTCTAATGGATTTTCTTGATATTTTTGAGGCAATTGAGTAAAGAGATGGTTTGATTAAAATAATTTTTAAAAATAGTTGGAGAGGGGGCAAGTATATACAATTTAGGGTCAAAAGTTAGAATTTTTGTGTAGCTACGTATACTACTCGTTATTTTTTCAAAATCTGAGGGGTCTTGGCCCCCTAGCCCACATGTAGTTCTGTCTCTAATAGTGATCACCTCCTTATATGTTTATAATCTTTGGAAAATAAAGAACTTCTCTTGCTTTCTCGTTTGTTCAATTTTTCTATATATATATAGACACACAAAACTTCAAAGCATTGTTACATATTCTACATGTTATTGGTGTGGAAGGTCCAAAAATTAGATGAGGGTCAAAAGATGAAGAGAAAATAAATAGTAGTAAATGTACATATGAGTGCCTTTATTTGCATGTTGACCAATTGACCTGATTTCAATCATAGTTTTTGTCTTTTCTAGGAGTGGTTTATTGCATCAAAACAAAGGCCAATTGACCTTTAGTCCAAGTTTGCTAGCTAGTATGAACTAGTTCTTCTACTTTGTTCTATATCAGCCTTCTTCTTCAATTTTCTATAAATTTTATTTTCCAAAGGACCAGCTGTTTAGACCATCTCCAAGATTCCAATTGAGAACAAGGACGGAGCCAAGACTTGGAAATAAGGGAGTGACTTGCTATTAGTTATATGTGACAACGTCAGTCTTTGAGTCTACTGCTTTATTATTAAAGATTTTTGTTTAAAATTTTTTAAATGGCCAAATTGTTTGTTTGGGGTAAAATAGATTGATTGGACTTAATTTTTTTAGTTTTATTATTGGTAATTTTTGTTGTTGGGCTAATTTTTTTGGGCTTGTATATTTTGTTTTAGATTTAATTTATTAATTTTTTATGCCCTTTAAAAGGTGAAAAATACTAAAACTACAAAATTTTTTACAAATTACTAATATGGTGAGTAGTTATTAACAAGTAAAAAGTGATATAAGTGTATGAACCAATAAGAATTTGCTACCTCAATAGTTTATATAAACGTTGTAAAAATGTTTATGGTTATAACATTACTCTCAAAAAAATTGATGGCATTATTAAAGGGGGCAAAATGTAATTTTATTGAACAAAATTACTAAAATTAGTACCAATTAATATAGTATTTTTTTTTTAAAAAAAATAAATTTTCCGGGGGGGGGGGGGGTGCCCCCCTTAGTCCAATAACAGTTCCGTCCCTGATTGAGATCATGTGATCCACGATGAACAAATAATGTCACAAATCGGTGCTTTTACCTGCAAAGACATATCATTATTAGAGGATCGAACCAACAAAACATTTGGACAAAAACTCAAATCTACAAGCCTTTATCATCTTTTTAGAAAGTTAATTTAGAAATTAAGAACTCATACTGATAATTGATGTCTTAAATTTTCTCCTAGTAGCTAGGTAGACTAGTGGTCTAGTCTATATAGATTTGGTTGGAAAAATATGTGAAACAGCTTTTGGAACTTCTATTGATTGACCGACTTTTGATGTTGATGGTCTTCACTCGAGCTCTAGCCTCTAGGGTCCGAGCTCAATCCATACATACAATACAGGTGTGAACAAGTTTTTGTTTTATAGATTTTTAGCATAGTCTTTCTCATCTATCAAGTATTTTTAGCAAATAATAAAGACAACTGAACTGTTCCAACTTTCAATATGTGTTAATAATACTAGAAACAAGTATCTATTATATATCCAAAATTCTTGCGGTTCAATGGCATTCTTTAGTTTCTCGCATATGAGGAGAATTTAGAGGTTTGAATTCCCCTCTCCTACTTGCTATATGACTTCAAAAATAAAATAAAATGAAATCTCATTATTCAAAATATCTCTTCCAAGCAGAAAAGTATGAAACTAAAAAAAATGAAGAGAAATAAATAATATTCAAATCACTTATATAAATGGAATGTTTTCATGGTTCATTCATAGACGAACTTGTGTAAATTTCCTTTTTTTTTTTTGTAAGAAACGAAAAAGGGGGTTCGTGTGTGTGGTCATCGCCCCACACTCAAAGGTTTAGATTGGTAAGCTCAAAAATACCACCAGCGCACATCAATTACCACTACTTGCATCCACATTTCATACCGTCGAGTCAGCTTTGGCCAAATGCTCATTATGGTAACTTAGCATGCCATTTGACACTTACCTTTGCATGGTTGACCAGTCCACCTATTTGTTCATATTGGCCTCCATTTAGATATGGCCCCCGACTTTCATGGCAAATCAACTTAATTAAGGTGGATCCCGCAAACTCCAATCATTGCCTCCAATCTCTATGATTCTGGTCTATGCATACTAGTATGAACTAGTTCTTCAAATTTGATCCATTGTACTCTCATTCCCATTGAAGTTTTGAACCAAAAAATTATAATATTATTTGTTGCTTCTAGCTTGTTCTCTTCGAGTGGGTTCGAAAATGTTTATGTTTTTATGCATGTGATGCATGTTGTATTAAAAGAAGATATAAAGGGTGAGCTTTTTGCTGCTGCTTCCATTTGGATTTGAAGTTTTGAAGTGACTAACACTTTCTGCGTTCATGTTTTTTACAGACTGTGCATGCAAGAATGGACAAACCGCGTGGTTTCCTTGTGAATGATGATAGATTTTAGTCATTAAAGAGACAATTAAGTCTTCAAAAACTTGATTTGGTTGAAATTGAGGGCAAGTATGAACTAGTTTAACAAAACCAAGTTTTTGAAGGCTTAATTGTCTCTTTTATGACTAAAATCTATCATCAAATGCACGAGGAAGGAAACCACGCCGCACAATATGTAAAAAGAGTAATGCTATAGCTATAAGATATTTTACATTAATATTTTTGTAAATTGTTGTTGTAGAAAAACTTTACTGGTTCTCATTTAAGTTCATCATTTACATGACTTTTTCACTTATCAATAACGATTCACCACATCAATAGTTTATAAAAAATATTGTAAAATAGTTTATATCTCTAACATTTTTCATTTGGAAATTTGAGTATGAAAAAGAAAACAATATTTACACCTTCGCGTAAGGCATACGTTACTCAACACATGAGCTTGTTTTGCTAATCAAAATCATTATCACCAGAGAAAGAAAGACATGAGCATGTTTTACTAATCAAAATCATTATCACCAGAGAAAGAAAGAGAACAACTATTTACATGCAAATCAAAACTTTCTTGATTAGCAAACAACACTAAATATTGGTTTCTCCCTCTCTCTTTTTCTTTTTCTTTTTCTTTTTCGAGCACTCCACAAATAGATTCCCACACAAGTCATATTTCACTCATTTCATAGGTTTTTGTGACACAGATGAATATGAACTAATCGAATAGAAATCCCATATTCTACTTTTAAAATTTTATTTTATGTTTTACTAATTATAATATATTATGCGTCTGATTTTTTTTTTTTTTTTCATTTTAATCTTTGGTTATTTTATATAAAAATATAATAATAAAAATGTGACAAGTTATTATTGTAAAGTATAAAGTCAAACACAAAAACTGTGAGAAATTTTTATTCTAGTTTAATCCAACAACACCCTTCACTTCTAATGGAGCTAATCCACTATAATCATTTTATGGGGTAATTACACTAAACTCACCAGTGGTTTGGGTAAAAATCACTTTGCCTATACCTGTGGTTTGAAAAGTATCACTTAACCCACCTGTGATATGTTCCGTTTGTTTTGTGTAACCCACATTTGTTAAAATCAAGGGTAAATAGGTATTTTTGCTTAAAATTTATGTCTCTCTCCTCCCCAAAAAAAAAAAATTGCACAAAAATGCAAGAGAAACAAGATCAAAAAGTGGTATTGGTCTCTCTCTCAATTCACATAAATCTTGAACATGAAGAACATAAATCATTAAACCCAATTTTTTTTTTTTTTTTTCACATTCCCAAGTTCTCTCAAATTTTCTCAACAACTATATAACTATAAAAGAAATCAAACTCTTCAATATTAGTCTTAAACACCCATTTGGCTCAACTTTCAGTAAGTCTCTCATATTGACAAGAACCTCAACAACATATATCACAAAACCCAGAATTTATTTCTCCTTCCCAATCGAAAAAAAACCAAAAGTTTCAACCTTTACACAGCAATGTAAAGCTCAAACAACACAAACTACAATACCCAATATTTTTTCCCTCAATAACAACAACAACAACCAAAAAAAAAAAAAAAAGCTTACCAACATACAAGGACGATTTGGAGAAGAATTTAGAGAAGCTAGGTGTTTGATATAGCTATGGTGAGATTGAGATTGTGAACCCATAACCAAATTTTCTAAAACCCAAAACCTCTATCTTTTCTCTCTATTGTGAACTCATAACCAAATCCACCAATAACCATTGGCCACCGTGATTTCTACAAAAAAAATAAAGCAAACCCAAATGCAAAAACCAACAAAACCCACAAATGGTGACACAAAAACATCAAATGGAGAGCCACAACCCATTATAAAAACACGTGTTTTCTCCTCCTAGCTTCGATGTTGCGAAACTTGTATTTTCTCTCCCTCCAGACATTCCAAACCACGAAGAACACGTTGATCTCACCACAGATCTCTCTCTCGAAAAGTTTTTGAGCTTTGGGTGTTTTGATTCACGTTATGTTATGTTTTAGGGTTAAGATGTGTTTTTGTAATGACTGAGCTTGAGGTGAGTTATAGAGATTGACGGAAACATACCACGGGTGGATTAAGTGATACTTTTCAAATCACGGGTAAGCAAAGTGATTTTTGCCCAAACCACAGGTGAGTTATGCGTAATTACCCCTCATTTTATTTTGTTTTCTTATAGTAACATAAGATAACATTTAACAAAATTATGGCTGTGACTTCTCACTCACTATTACATTAACATCCCACAACTAGTGTTTAGAACAAGGGCCAAAAAAAAAAACCACCATTAATACTAGTCATTATCGAACACATCTCATATATTACATATTTGACTATTTAAGCTCCCATCATTTTCACTAAATGAAAAATGACCACATGAACATCTCATATACTTTAAATTTGATTGTATTAACTCCCGTCACTTTCACTAGATGAAAAATAACCACATGAAACATCTTATATACTATAAGTTTGACTGTTTAAACTCTCGTCACTGCCAATTGGATAAAAAATGACCACACGAATCTCTTATATACTATAAATTTGGCTATTTAAACTTCCATCACTGTCATTGGATAAGAACAACCACACGAAACTCTTATATACTATAAATTTGACCATTTAAACTCTCGTCACTTTCACTGAACGAAGACCACATGAACATCACTTCAATCAAAACACAAGCTAATTCCCACCAAACACATTCATTCACTTGTTCACTTTTTGTCCAATAAAATGACAAATCAATCTACTGTTATTTTGAATAACACGGGTTTAGAAAGTTAATCTTGTACCATAAAGTAACCGCAGTGATATTTGATTCTAGGCTTGACATTGTGATTTTACTTAATTTGTGGTATGGGAAGTGGAGAGTACGTGGATTCATGTCAAATTTTTTGGATTTCAAACCTCGAATCCCGCCCTCTTTAATGGGTCCAAAAAGCAAGATTATATCAGGCATAAAACTCACTAGATGGGAAACATATTATAACTTCTCTTTCATTCTTTCTTCTGGATTTCATCATTTTATCTTTTACATCTGTTGGTTCATGTAAAACCTTTTACTTAATACATGATAATTATGGTGGAAAAATAAAACATAAAAAGAATCAAGAACATATTAACCACAAAAATTGGTCACTCAGCTGTAGCATTCTCTTTTCTAATCCACTGCTCAACTGGTTTTCTTGAATTCCCTGACCTGTGCTTCCTCATGCCAGAGACCCTGTGTTCACTGGTGCTAGGTCCATTTGAGGAACAAACAGAATGTGTTTCCAAAGTGGCTGCAGGAACTCTTCTTAGTTGCTCAACTTCTTTGTTTGACCTGGTGTTGGGCGATGCCACTGGCTGTCTGGCTGATTTTCTTGGATTCCGTGGTCTGGATTTCCTCATTCCAGTATGCTTGTTAGAACTGGTACTTGGCGCCTTCGAGGAACCACTATCGTGTGTTTCGGAGGTGACTGGGGGGATGCTTCTTTCTTGCTCAGAAGATTCTTCAGTTGAAATAGTGGAACTAGATGCAATAGGTTGTTGGAGAAACATACCAGGCACGACAACAATACTTCTTTTAGGCTCAAATAAGCCACTATTTTCTTGCTGCAGCCTTAGTGTGGTCTCAAATTTTTCTCTTCTCTCGATCTCTGAATTAGACTGAAGGAGTTTCTCATTGTCATCTACTTCATTTTCATCAAGATTCTAAAATCAAAGAACAAAGTCAGTAACAACTAAGACACTAGCACTTGATATATGACCAAGTGAATTATTAAACATGAATAAAAAAGACAATAACCCAACATATATGAATTTGGAGTTCATGTTAACAAATTGCCAAATTATCCAGTTTACTTGGGACACATTGAATGAAAGTACTGCAAAACTGGTACTTGGGTAATACTTAAGAAGTCAACAGACTCAGTACATCAAAAGAGTAGATACCTATTCCACACTCCCTATCTACTATTTGTAGTTTTACTTGGGCAGATAGCCTCAAAAATCATATCAAATTTAATTCAAATCTGCAGTCCACTATTTTCTATTTTGTTTCATAATAACTATTATCAAGTCAGCACACACCAACCAGACATTGTGCAGTATTTTCCTTTGTAATCAGTTATTAAATGTATCAAAAGTTCAAATCTTTCCATAACATAAAACTAAGAGAATAAAAATTATCATTCCTACAAAATAACATTACAGTACACAAGGCTGATGCTACTTAGTCCTATGGTGATTGAGCAAGTATCTATTTGAATCCCTTTTCTCTTTACGTCAGAGTCAAATTTTAAAATTGTGTGGTTAAATGATTAAATCTGCCATCTTTTAAAAGCTTAAACTTTTGGGAGAATCGGTAATTTAACATAGTATCAGAACAAGAGGTCCTAAGTTTGATCCCTGTCTCTACTCTATCTCCCATTTAAAATCTCACGTGTTGGGTCTCACCTATTAAAAAGGAGTTTGAGCTATAACACGTGAGGGGGAGTGTTAAAATTATGTGACTAAATGATTAAATCCACCATTTCCTAAAAGCTTAAGCTTTTGGGACGGTAATTTAACATGAGCTTTCCAGAAATTGTGGATTTAATCATTTAACCACATAATTCTAACATCAATTATTCAAATATATAAACACGCACACACACACACATGTACTAATGTATACCGATTGACATACCGATTGAGCAGAATGAGAGCCAACCAAGTCAAGTACATGCTCAAAATCCTTGGTATGAAAAACCTTGCGGCAAACTGGGCAAGTTCCCTCTCTCTCTTCCAAAGCTCCATGTATGTCTAACAACAAATTAATTGGTCACTAATGAGAAATCAATATCACAAGCAAAGTTAAAACCACTAAAAATCAGAACAATACACATAATATGAAACCTTTAAAAACACAGTTTTGCTCATCTTGTCACCAATGAAACATGCAAGACAAGGGCATTGGCAACAGAATTATGAATACAATTTAAAACATATGATGACCAAGTCACCCAAGGGAAGCAGTCCATATACATGAGACCCATGCAAAAGGCAGACACCATGCATCACCACTGACAATAATATGAATCATTCAAAGCAAGAAAAAAGTGGAAAAGGGAAGCCAGTCCCCGTAAGTCGAGCAAAATTACTCTCTTTCTTACCCCATCCCCAAAAACCAAGGGCAGACAGTACATACAAGAGATGCTACATTTTTTATTTATTCGTAAGTTACACACATGACACACCCAATGGGTTTTGAACCTGCAACCTCATCCTCCACCCATTCTTGTTGAGAGATGAAGTGCCTTTTAAGCCAAAGTACATTGGTGTACCAAAGATATTATCTTAAGCCATGGAAATTAAATTTCAGAGTATAAATGATAAAAGGAAAATGAGAGATCATCCATCGCCCATGAAAAGATTGCTCTCCCATCAAACTGATCCAAGTATACCTTTTTCATTTCCCTTGAAACTGCTAGGACGGATGGTTACACTAGATGAATCACTAGCATGAGTTTCCTTTCCAGTTTGGAGCCAATCCCACCACCTAATAATGCATTCACTGCATAATTTTAACAAATGAAGCAGAAAATTAGCTATTGAAACCTATTTCTGATATCAGCTTGACAAAAGAAAAAGAAAAAGAAAAAGAAAAAAGAACTACCTGTGAAAGCAATGAAAACAAGACATTAACTTCATAAATGGCAAACTTTTACTCTGCTCATCTTCTGGAACCAAAGGATCCAAACACAATGGACAGTCGCCATCAGGGTGATTCATGATAGAGAGCTTCTCCACCGCTTCCTAGAAAAACATATTAATATATCCCTGTTTAGCAAATTTATGTCAATCTATATTCAAAAAAAGAAACAAAATTCTGGGTTTGGCGATTTAGTGTCTACCCTGCAGGAATTTTTGATCACATAGTCAGGCATGAAACAATTTCAATTAACATATCCAACTAAAATCAAAATGTTTGAGAGATAACTCTCTAAGAATTTTTTTATTACCCCCCTTGACCAAACGCATACTGCAAAATGCTACCAGTAATAAAGTTGCCAATATAAATACACTAATACAATAAAAAGTCTATAACCCAATAACACAACTAGGGGGGAGGAGGGAAAAACCACACCTCTATCGCCCATGTTAATTTCTAACTATATCTTCTCGAACAATTTCTTCGCAATATGGGCACTTTTAGTTATGGGAACAATTCAATGTAATTTTCTTTAAGATGTACTCTCCAAATCATCACAACTCTATACAAATTTTAATTACTTACTAGGTTCTGTTGTCCAACTAAAACATCAACACTGTGATGTACGACAAATTTGAAAATCTCCCAACAATCAATTAAAAGAATCTTCGTCCAGTATCTCCCTATGATGCAACAAAATGTAACATAGGAAAAAACCAAAATGATGCAACAAAAAAATCTGAACAGAAAAATAAAAGATAGATAACCTAGAATTCAGCACCTAGGTTTGGATGAAGTCAACAGCAGGCAAGGGGAACCTCATGAAGTCAACACCTCAGGTTAGCCAAAGTCAATACCAAACAATTGGAAGAATTCCAAGAGAAATTATCAACCAAACTGTAGTCTATAATCAAAAGAGTACACTTATAGAGTATTCTAAAATTAAATCCTAATTTTGATTGACATAGGAAAACCCTAATTCTAATTGACTAAGGAAATCTAATTCTAAATGACTTGGGAAATCCCAATTATAGAATTATAAAAAATAATATTGACTTTATGAAGTCAGCACCAGACCATTGGAGGCATTCCAAGATAAATTTCATCATCAATCAAACTGTAGTCTATTTCCTTAATAGTACAATATTGTGCTTGTATAAATTACTAAAACTATAAAGCTGTCCATGAAGGTAGAATGTTGGATAAAGTTGTCCATGAAGGTCGCCTGTTAGGTTTTCATGTAGGTGATTCAGAAGGAAGATTTTGGTGGTTTCTCATCTCCTTTTCGCTGATGATACCCTAATATTTTGTGATGCTAATCTTGATCAAATGTTGATAGTCCGCCTGGTGCTCATTTGGTTTGGGGTTGTGTTGGGCTTGAAGATAAACTTGGGTAAGTCTGAATTGACCTGTGGGGGTGGTTCATAACATTGAGTTATTGGTAGCTGTCCTAGGCTGTAAGTAAGTCTCTCTTCCAATGAAATATTTAGGTCTTCCTTGGGGTAAGGTAAGACAATATAGAATCCAATTCTGGAGAAGGTGGAATGGATATTAGTGGGTTGGAAAAAATTATATTTATCCAAGGGGGGTAGAGTCGCTTTAATTAAAAGCAATATCTCAAATCTACCTACTTATTTATTTTTGCTATTTCCTATCCCTGCTTCAATAGCTAACCGAATTGCAAGACTTAACAGAACTTTTCATGGGGTGGCCTACGGGATGAACCCAAATTTCATCTTGTTAAATGGGCTACTATTTGTGCTCCACTTTCTTCTCGTGGTTTGGGTTTAGGAATCTAAGAATTTTTAATGTAGATTTATTAGGGAAGTGGTTGTGGAGATTTGGGCAAGAAAGGGATGCCCTATGGTGACAAGTGATAGAGGTGAAGTATGGATGTGAATGGGGTGGTTGGTGTCCTAGCTCTATGTCTGGTCCCTATGAAGTCAGTTTGTGGAAAAATATTAGATAGGGGTGGCCCTCTTTGTCTCAATTTATCTTGTATGAAGTTGGGGATGGATCAAAAGTGCAGTTTTGGCTAGACCGTGGTGTGGAACATCTTCTCTTGCTGACTGCTATCCCAAATTATTTAGGATTTGCCGAAACAAGGAGGAAGTGTGGCTAAGTTTATGAACTACACAAACGGAGTCCTTCATTGGGATATACATTTTTTTTGGGCTGTGCATGATTGGGAATTGGAAGCTTTGTCGAGCTTCACGGATTCCATTTATGGCACTCCAATAAGGGAGATTGAGGAAGATAAGAGGTGCTGGTTACCTGATAAGAGTAAGGGGTTTATGGTTAGTGCGTATTACAGTCTTTTAACTAGCCATAATGATCATTTTTTCCCTTGAAAGAGCATTTGGAAGCAGAAGGTTCCTTCTAGAATGGCTTTCTTTGTATGGACTGTTGCCTTAGGGGGAAAGTCTGACAATTGACAATTTAAGGAAAAGAAAGGTATATATTTTGGATTGGTGTTATATGTGCAAGTGTAATAGTAAAACTATTGACCATCTCTTCCTTCATTGTCCAGTTGCTATGGATCTACAGACTATGGTTTTTGGTTTATTTGGAGTATGTTTGGGTTATGCCAAAGTCCGTTATTGAGCTTCTTGCTTGTTGGCAAGGTCTGTTTGGTTGTCATCGTAATGGATATATACAGATCATTGTTCCTCATTGTTTGATGTGGTGTATTTGGAATGGAAGAAATAGTAGGTGTTGGGAAGGTAGTGAGCGTTCTATGCCTGATCTCAAGTTATTCTTTTTTAGAACCTTATTGGACTGGTTGTCAACGTGGAGAAACCAATCCTTTTCTTCAATTTTGGATTTACTTGATTTATGAATTTTTTGTATTTGATATGCACCCCTGTATACTCCTTGTGAACTTGGGTGTCTCTTTTTTGATATCAATAAATCTTTGTTACTTATAAAAAAAAAAAAAAAATGATTACTAAAACTAAACCCTAATTCAAATTGACATAGGAAAACCCTAATTCTAATTCTAATTCTAATTGAATAAGTAAACCATATTTTTTTATAAGTTTGACTTACAAACTAATTCCAAATGACTTGGGAAATCTCATTTATTGAATTGCAAATAGACCTTTCACTATCATAAATTAAATAAAAATACTAGTAAAACTCTAATTAACTACTTATACCTTAAATAAATAAAATACAATTAAATAACACTAAATTAAAATAAATATTTTTCTATACTTCTTGTATCAAATTGTTGGGATTAAGATTTAAAAACGTGTGGTTTTAGGGTTAGGAGAACGGAGGAAACAACCTAGAGTCTATAGATTGAATATGAATCAAACGGTTTGATTACAGAAAAAATGAGCGACTCATTTGAATGAAATTTGCAGGAAATTGATTCAACAGGTTGTTCAATGGCAAGAGGCAAGGATAAACTACAGAAATTTGAAGGGTTTTAATTGGGTGAGAAGGGAAATTTTTAGATCACAAGGAGGGAAGTAAAGAAAAAAAGTAATCTTATTGGGGCTGCTCTTTAAACAACACTCAAAAAACTTGGTCTTCTATTATCAAACTCTGAATCTCTATTGTGTAAAAACAAATGCTTCTAAAGACTCTTGATTCATACTGATTATAAGTAAAATTCTCAATAAGTACGTCATATTCCCATAAAAGACTAACGTAAGAAAAACAGCCCCCATACTACTAAATCAAGAACAACCATATTTTAGAAAATACCTACAAAAAAATGCAAAATAGGATATCTATGCGGTATTGCAGTGAATTTTGACATTGAGTAAAACAGCACCACAAATCCCAGTTTTTGACCTACATTTATTATAGCTATGGACGATTCAGGAGATTACTTTCAAATGACACATCTCAATCCAAACACATCTAGGTCTTGTATTAACAAACTCAAGACTCAAAAAATTACGAAATGGCAGATATAACACCAATGAACCCATGTCCACAAACCTACACAGATTTACCATCTAAGTCTGACAGCTCTACTGGGAAGTAGCATATCTTTCAAGAAAAAAATTCGGTTTTGCTCAAAGAATTTTAAATTTGATAATGTAACACTAAGTGTCCATTTGGCTTGGACTGAAAAGCTGAAACGCGCGTTTGCGTTTTAGCATTTTTTTTTTTTTTTTTTTCACAGGTTTCAGTTCATTTTTTTTTTACAGGTTTCAGTCATTTTTTTTTTTTCACGGGTTTCAGTCATTTTTTCAGCACAAATTTCACTTTTCAGCAACTTTTTCATTAAAAATGGGTCTCACGGTATTTTTTACATATTTAAAAATTATTTGCTACAGTATTTTTCAGTTTTCAGTTTTCAATTTTCAGTTTTCAGTTGTATCCAAACGGACCCTAAGAGTTTGAATGCTGCACAAGATGGCTTGGTGTTCTCTCTCCCCTCATATATTCTTTTTCTGCACACTATTACATATGTGGTACTGTTCACAGCCCAAAAATAAAATTAAAAAATACCCATCTCATCCATCTTTGCAATCACAAATCATTTCCCCCTTATTATTTTCCATGGCCTCTATAACTCATTATCAACCAATAAACCTTACATCCTTCCTCCATCCTTCCAAACCTTAAAATAATGAGTCCTTAGATCTAAAGTCTCAACATGATCAATCATAGACAGGTTTCTAATATGTCCTGCATCAAATCATCTCTTCAAGAAGACAAAAACAAATAATGAAAAAACATAAAAAAGAAAAAACTAATTTCTTCAGAAAAATACAGATGGGCTATGAAGAGTTCAAAAATAAAGTATATCCAGACACTTTCAAGCAAAAGGAGGGGAGAAAATAGCATTATAGGAAAATGGTTTGCCGCTTTGCCTTCCAGCCTTCCAAGGAAAATGTAACCCTCAGACAGCCTTGGCTCAATAAATAATCCATGAAACTCCAAAGTTCCTAGAAAGTTCAGCAAAATATCTAAGGATGTGAAAGCATCTCAAATGTCTGATGCACACATATGTCCCTGCATTTATGGGTGTGTATTTACCACTATCAGTATTATGCACCTAATACTTGCCTCTATCAATTGCACCCACATTTGTGTTGACAATATAGAGAGAGAGTACCAATATCAGTGTTTATATCCTAAAAATTGTGCTGGATGAGTAGTGCAATAGTTACCTCACAGAGTGCAACAAGCATTAAGTAAGAGGAGAGTTCACATGCTTTGTCTTGTATACAAGTCATTAGCTCTTTTTGCCTTTGCTCATCAAGACCCTTAGAATCTATGAGATCAATATGTGGCGGCTCCTTTGGATACTGCCGCAAGATATAGACAAAGTTAGTGCTGAAGTTGACAACATCACATGATAACTTGCTAGACAAAAATGACCAGTGCAAAAAGATTAAAATGAGATTTGACAATTATATATTCTCACAATAATATCAAAGCAACGAATCAAGGCTGGAAAAAAAATAGCATATACTGTGTTTAGGATTGGTTGGTTACACACCCTGCGTATTCCAAATAGTCCTTTTTAAAAAACAAATACAAGTAATAGGCTCATGCAATGCACAGGTGAAAACCATATCCAAACTAAAGAAAATATTTCAATAAACCATATTTCCTTTCTAATTTTTATAAATCACTAAAACTTAATGGCGTTATTCAATTTAACTGTTAAAGAAAAATATCTTCTGTTTTCACAGATCATTATGCAGGTAGATATGTAGCTACCATGAAACCCCCACAAAATATATAAGGCATCTACTCATAAAATTCTTCATACCTATATTATATACTAACAAAATCACTACCATTATGAAGCATCCCCCAATTAAATTCATGCAATTCATTTAGGAAACGATATAATATTATAAACCAATCTCAAGAGTGTGAATAAGCTATGATATACCTGGGAACCCGCTCGTAACCCAATAACTGCCTCCACAAACTGCAAGAATAAGAAACAAAGTTGCCACAAAAATTAAAGGCTGTATACAATAAAATAAGTCATACCAATTAAAGAACAAAACATCAATAAAGCAAACAAAGAATTTACACCATTATTTGAATATAGTAACTAGTGGTCAAATATAGCACCAAAGCCACCTTTGGCATAAATCCTAAGACCTTCCAATACGTTTCAAAATCCAAAAACGCACATACAAATATGATGGATTGTTAAAAATTAAAAACTTACACAATCTGTATCACCTAAACTCTTACACTAACCCATCAAATTTTGTAGTCAAAACAGGCCTATCTACTAGAATATCAGTATGTGCATGTATCTATTCATTCATGAGTACAATAAACAAATTAAGTACAGAATCCTAATAATTCGAATTCACACAGAGTAAAGAGCAATCTAAAATCAATCTGGTGAGATTACATATTCTTTATGTTCTTAACACGCATGCCAAATTTCATGTCAATCAGACTTTAATTATAATTTAATCCATAAACTCATCTTTGACGCATTATTTTAAACTACAAAAACTTAAATTTAAACAATTGATTGATACCATGACTATTGGAAATTATATAATAATAAAAAATTATTGATCAGTGTAACATTGCTTAAACTTACACCATGAACCCAACCCATATAAGGACAGTTCAAGTAGAATTAATCATACACAGCTATCAAGGACAAGAACCCATGAATATCTACCTCGAGCTAAGTATTTTCATAATTAGAATTAAGCAATCAAAATTCAAAATTTTGAGATTTTTAGAATTTTTTTTTCTTTTCTTTTTTCCATTGATACAACAACTTGGGTAAAGCAAAAGGTGTGGTCTTTTGATTCGATTTCGACGGTTTTTCTTTTATCTTTTCTGGGTTTTGGTTTTACTTTCCATCGTTTTCTGGGCAACCAAACAGAGACAGAAAATAGTGTAGAGAGAGAGAGAGAGAGACCTGTTGGGAGGTGACATCAGCGGTGCGAGGCTTGAGGAGGAGGTGGAGGTGAGGAGGGTAGGATTGGAGAACCACGCAATCGTCTCCGTACACAGCTTGCACCGCCTCTACTTCTGCCGCAACTTCCTCTTCTTCGACGATGCTGCTTGCCATTGTTTCCACACAGAGAGAGAGAGAGAGAGAGAGAGAGAGAGATGCTTTTTTCCTTTTTGTTTTGGGAGAGAGAGAGAAATAAGGATGCTTTCTCATCTTTTTATTCTAAATTGGTTCGGTTTGGTAATTTTGAATCTGTGAACGTTGTACCTTGTAAGAATTTTTTTTTTCTTTTTTTTCTTTTTGGTTAAAGAATAATTATTGCCACTTCGTGGCAGGGTCGGTGATGTTACTATTATTTTTTTTTTTTTTTTTTAAGAAGCAAACACAGGGATTTATTTTAAATTTTTTTCAGAAGCGACCACAAAGAAAGGGATTCTAACAAAGAGGTATAAGAGTGCTAGCATCTAAGAATGCCGAACACTAATTTACTTATTTTACCGATCTATTTTACAACTCATCATATATTTCAGTTTTTATTTTTATATACAACCCAATAAAATAATAAAAAGTATTCTTCTCTTTCTCTTTTCTTCCACTCTCTTTTTTTCTTCACACACAACCAAAAAATTAAAAAAAAAAAAAAAATCTTTACAACCTATGAATAGTAAGGTTGCATATATGCAACTTTACTATTTATAGGTTGCAAATTTTTTTCAGTATACAAATCTAGATAGAGTGGGTTTTGATTGTCTTAGGTTGTAAAATAGTAATTGAGAGGTGTTTACACCCCCAATGCTAGCGCTCTAATAGAATAATCTATTACTAATAAAATCATTCAACTAGGAAATGTCTATTTTTCAAAAAAAAAAAAAAAAAACACTAGGGAAAAGTTAATAGTTGGTTTATGGATATTGGATTAGGAAATATTTTTAGAAATTTTTTATGACAAAAAATTTAACTTTTTTTTTTTATAAATTTTAATATTTTCATGAAAATTGTATTAAAAGTTTCATAAAATTTTTCATTAATAAATATTTTAAGGACATTCGTTAACATAACTCTTTAAACTGTAATGTGAGTTAAATTAATGGGTAAGTGGTAAATCTTTTGTCTCGAAAAGGAGATTTGAGATTTAAACATGATTTCAACTTATGTGGCATGCACTCCATACACACCGTGTGTAATAATTTGCGTTCAATAACTCATGTTATAAACATTTTCTTTGATAATCATTCATGATACGTGAGGGCATTTTGATCATTCGGCAAAAAGGGTTAGATTAGACAATACCACAAGAGTAGTAATAATACAACAAGACTGGTTGCAATGTCTTTCTTTTGGGGACACCAGAGTGATAAGTTCTATATATATATATATATATATATATAATGTTTGCAATGTTAAGAAGAAAAAAAAATGTTGCAATGCAATAGCTTTTGGGGCACCCGTTGGCCAGCCGCCCGCCGGGGGGGGGGGGGGGGGGGGGGGGGGGGAAGGAATGCATTTTTTCCTTAAAAAGGTAGATTCAATTTATATATGAAAATTGAAAACTATTTTGACAATATTTAATGCTAAGTTACGATGTTCTTCAAAATTTAACAGGTTCTTAAGGGATTATTTCTTCTAAAAATAAAAAAGTTTTAGCACCATGTTATTTAAAATTGGTTGCAAACTAGAACGTTGTAATACCCAAAAAAAAAAAAAAACCCTCAATGTTGATTTCCCTTTAAAAATCCCACAACCAAAAACTATGATCATTATATAAAAATCGAGCTTAGACATACCTATGATTTATTATAAAACCCTGTCATAAGCCAAGTATTAATATGATGCAATGATGCATCACCAATGACATCTATACTTTTGCCTTAAGCTAAAGAATCGGAATATAAGAAGCATCAAATTTTTAAAAAGTGCATTTGTATAATTGTATGTAGCATAAGTAGTGCTCTCTCGCCACCTCTTTCATTTTTACCAAGTATTTTGTATTGTGAATACAATTTATCATAATTGTGATAGCTAGAATTATTTTTGTGGAAATAAGTGGCTCAAATAAAGGTATTGGGCCGTGGCCCATGGCCCGTGCTTGAGGACGTTGGAGAGCTCGAGGACAAACCAGTAGTAAAGGTAAGTAGGTTATCGGGCTGAGGATGAGAGCTGATCACAATAAACAAGCGATATTGTCCAAGGAGATAAACCTCCTCGAGTAGCAAAGTGGAAACCTAAAACCCAACCACCTAACAAATACTAGGAAGTGGACAACCATGCTTGGAAGGAGGATAAGACTTGGAGAGAGGAGAGTCAACAGAGAATTGAGAAATATCTGGGAAGAAAGCTGCTACCACCGCATTGAATGCTCTACACTAACCAATTGATAGCATTAATGTGGAAGTGATACCTAAATAGTGACCTTTAGCCTTACAGCTACCCACAAAGATTTCAAGAATGTGCTGATGGGATAAGTATCAAGGAGATTAGTAATCTGATCTACACGTGGAAGGCTAAGATGAAAGAAGTGAATGGAATATAAAAAGAGAAGGATTCCATTGCAGAAAGGATCATCAAAAAACCAGAAAAGAAACTACTTTGTAACCAAGAACTTGAAATATTTGTATCAGTCTGAAAAATATCTATAAGAACATACCATCCTCGGGCATGGCTGAGGAGTCTTTTTCTTTTCAGCTTGTTCATCTTAGCCATTCCTACAATAATTAACCTATTGTGACTTACTTTTTACTCATTGAATGTTCAGTAACAAACGCACTCTCTAACAAATCTATTGTTGTGGGCCTATTGGTCCATTGTTCGAATTTTTTAGGATGTGGATCAAATTGAGTCCATACAACTAGTGCCGTCTATAGGGAGTTGAACATTCTTGAGCTTGTTCATTCATGGTGGGTTTAGGTCCAAACCGAGAAGAATCTGTGGGATCGCAACGTCAAGATCATTTTCTTAATCTTAAATGAAGGAGAGATTGTGAAGTTAGTGTGCACATAACTCACACCAGTAGGAGTCAGTCTAGAAGTGGGAGCCATGTGTCTCATGGGGAGGATACCAAAAACTTGCAACTAGAGATAGATCATTTACGTAGGAAGTTAAGCCGTAAGCAAAAGAGGGGGACTCCATCGAGCTTAGGGTCTCAATTTGATGATGATGACAGTTATAAACGTAGATCAAGGACCCCTCTCAGCGAGTCTTTCTCTTATAATGAATAACGCCATTATAGGCAAAGGAGTAGAAGCCCGGCCTATAAAGGCTTAGAGAATGACACTATGAGCAAGACTTTGCTTCAAATCTCAAAGTCACCATTTACAAGGAGGATTAAGATGGCAAAGCTTCCTTGACAGTTCACGCAGCCAATACTTACGATGTATAATGGTAGGACAAACTCGGTGGAGCATGTTAGTCATTTTAACTAGAGAATGTTTGTTCACTTAAGGAATGAGGCCTTGATGTTCAACATATTCCCATCTAGTTTGGGGTTAGTTGCAATAAGATAGTTTGATGGGTTGGAGAAAGGATCAATTAGCTCTTTTCAAGAGCTTACCAGAGCCTTTAAGGCCCGATTTGTCACTTGTAGTAGGTTCCTCGTCCTTTAGACTCTTTGTTATATATGGCTATGCAAGAGGGTGAGACTCTGAATACCTACTCAGATAGATACTGGGAGATGTTTAACGAGATAGATAGAGATTTTGAGGGTGTAGCAATAAGGACATTTAAGGTCGATCTACCCACTAAGCAAGATTTGAGGAAATCCTTAACTATAAAGCCTGCTCGAAGCATGCGTCGGCTAATGGATCGAATTGATGAGTATATACAAGTTGAAGAAGAACAGTAGCAAGGGAAGGGGAAGGCGAAGGTAATCCCCCCTGGCTTAAAAGACTTTAGGTCGAAGAGATATAATGGCAATTGGCCCAAAAGAGATTTTGCTGGACATATTAGGCACACTATTGCCTAGGTAGTTAACATAGTGTTTACGGAGCCTATACACCAAATCCTTGAAAAGATAAAGAATGAGCCATATTTCAAGTGATCGAATAAGATAGGAGGAGACCCTATGAAGCATAATCAAAGTCTTCATTGTCAATACCATTAGGACCGGGGACACACTACAGAAGATTGTAAAACTTTACATGACTACCTAGAGTAGTTAGTCAAAATTGGGAAGCTGAAGTAGTTCCTGTGCCAACCCAGGTTGGCTCACTAGAGGGACGCTTCCTCAAGATCGCCCCTAGGAACAATCAGTGTTATTCTCGCCACCCCAGGTCAGAATGGCACATATCCATCAAGTGTTATGTCCATAGAAAAACTACACGCTGAGGATTCAATCCCTAAGTCTAAGCAAGGAAAAATGGAAGTCTGACTAGTTTTAAGCTTTTCTGATGAGGATAAAATTGGAACTTATCAACCGCATGACGATGCCTTAGTGGTCACCCTTCGAATGGGGGGTATGATGTGAGAAGAGTTTTGGTGGATTAGGGCAATAGGGTAGAGATTATGTATCCTAACCTGTACAAGGGACTTAAGTTGAAACCCAAGGATTTGGTCAGCTATGATTCCCCTCTAGTGGGGTTTAATAGGAAGACAGTTATCCCAAAGGGCCAGATCAGACTGCCTACTTAAGGAGGGTCAAAGGTTATTGAAGTAGATTTCATTGTGGTCAACGTGTATTTCCCCTATACTGCTATCATGGCAAGACCTTAGCTTCCTGTCGTGGGGGCTATCTCTTCAACTTTGCATTTGAAAGTGAAGTATCCCTTGAGGGACCAAGTCGAAGAGTTGATTAGAAGTCAGACTATGGCTAGGAAATGCCTAGTTACAGCTATTAGGCACCAATTCGAGGGTGAATCCTTGGCCACCACAAAAAGGGCTTTGTAACAATCAAAGGAAACAGAAACATCCTCAGACGTTGTGGCTGAAGGAGTGAGATGTGAGAAGCTAGAGAAGGTTACTATCGATATTGATGTCGACAAATATTTTCAAGTGGGAGTTCAGCTGCCTCCTCAAGAGAAGCAAGAGCATATGGTTTTCCTTAGAAAGAATGTTGATATGTTTGCTTGGAGTACTTATGAAGCTCCTAGGGTGGATCCGAATTTCATTTGTCATCATTTGAATGTCAATTCATCTGTTACCTCTAAAAAACAACCATATCGGCGCTCTTCTAAAGAACATTCTGAGGCTATTAAAGAAGAGGTGGTAAAGCTTAAGCGTGCAAGGCAATATAAAAAGTCTTTTACCTAGAATGGGTGGCCAACACGGTGGTGGTGAAAAAGAAGAATAGGAAGTAGCGAGTGTGTGTAGATTTTACAGATTTAAACAAAGCTTGCCCTAAGAACCCCTTCCCAATACCCTGAATAGACCAGTTAGTAGACGCGACGATCAGTCATCCTCAAATGAGTTTTTTGGATGCCTTTCAAGGGTACCATCAAATACCATTAGCTTTGGCCAACCAGGAGAAGACTGCTTTTGTAACGCCCACTGGGAATTATCATTATAAGGTGATGCCTTTTGGATTGAAGAATGTAGGGTTTACTTACCAGAGGATAATGACTAGAATGTTTAAACCCCAGCTTGACAAGAATATTAAGGTTTACATTGATGACATGGTGGCGAAAAGTAAGGTAGTGGTCGAGCATGTGGGTGACCTCAAAAGTGTCTTTGAGGTGTTGAGAAAGCATAAATTACGCCTTAATGGTTCTAAATGTTCCTTTGGCATAAGCTCAGGCAAGTTTTTGGGCTATATGGTTACCCATTATGGGATTGAAGTTAACCCTGATCAAATTAAAGCAATCAATGAATTACAACCTCCTCAGAATCCCAAAGAAGTGCAAAAGTTTACTAGAATAACCGCAACCTTGAATAGATTTATCTCTTAATCCGTAGATAGATGTATGCCATTTTTCTAACTTTTGCACAAGTGAAAAGGGTTTGAATGGAATGAAGAATATGCCCTCGCTTTTCAACAGTTGAAGGATTACCTTTCTCGGCCACCCATTATGTCCAAACCCAAAAAGGAAGAAGTCCTTTTTGCCTACATTATCGTGACCTCTCATGCAATTAGTCTAGTTTAGTCTATTATGTAAGTAAGTCATTACACGAAGCTGAAGTTCGTTACTTACCCTTACAGAAAGCCATTTTAGCTATGGTGCACGCAACGCGAAAACTCTCCTACTACTTCCAAGCCAATACAATTGTGGTTTTAACTCAACTCCTTTTGTAGTCGTTGCTACAAAAAGCTTATTATACGGGAAGAATTACCAAGTGGGGGACAATCTTGGAGGCATTTGACATAACAGTACATGCCTCGTACCTCAGTTAAAGGGCAAGTTCTTGCGAATTTGGTGGCAAGGTTTACCGCATCTCCAATAGAGGTAAAGGTCAAGGAACACAGATTAGAAGGAAAGCAAGTTTTGACAATTTCTCTACAGGGGCCCTTACATTGGAAGTTCTATATTGATAGTGTGGCAAATCAAAGGGGATCCAGGGTGGGGCTAGTAGTAGTGTCCCTGAACAGAATCACCATTGAGAAATCTTTGAGGATATGCTTCTCGGCCATGAACAACAAAACTGAATATGAGGCTCTACTAATAGGGATAGCTACAGTTCAAAAGATGGGAGGAAAAGTTGTTGAAGTGTTCTCAGACTCAAGGTTAATCATAGGACAAGTAAAGGGAGAGTTGGAAGCTAGAGATTTGAGAATGCAAGGGTATTTGAATCAAGCTCAGCGTTTACAGTCAAGTTTTGAGTTTTTCACCATACAAAAAATCCTGAGAAGCAAGAATACACTTGCTAATTCTTTAGCAACTCTGGCAACCTCTTCTGGACAAGATCTACCTCGGGTCATACTTGTTACGGATCTGCATAGGCCTGCTAAGGAGAAGAAGGAGAAAGTCCAAGTTCACCAAATTAAGGTCGGACCTAGTTGGATGGATCCCTTAGTTCTATTTCTTAAAGAAGGTGTTTTGCCTCACGAGAAGGGAAAGATAGAAAAAATACAGAGGAAAGCTCCTCATTTTTTGTTATCCGAGGAGCAAAAGTTGTACAAACACTCCTTCTCTAGACCATACTTGCTTTGTGTTCATCTCAAGGCAGTGGAGCCACTTTTGGAAGAGTTGCATGAGGGGATATATGGAAATCATACGGGGGGCAAATCGTTATCACATAGAGCTCTTACCCAAGGGTATTAGTGGCCTAGTATACAAAAAGAGGCGCAAAAGTATGTTAAAAAGTGTGATCAATGCCAGAGATTCACTCCGAACATTCATTAGCTTGGAGGTGTACTTAATCCTCTGTCTAGTCCATGACCGTTTGCTCAATGGGTCTTGGATATTGTAGGACCATTTCCTAGGGCTGTAGGAAACCGAAGATGGCTTATGGTTGGAACTAATTACTCTATTTAGGATTCCTTACACCCTCATCTCGGACAACAAGCTCCAGTTTGACAATAAAGCCTTCAAGAGATACTGCTGTGAACTAGGCATTAGGAACAGATATTCAACTCCAACCTATCCGCAAGGAAATGGACAAGCTGAAGTAGTCAACAAAGTCATAGTGAATAAGCTTAAGAAGAGGTTAGATGAAGCAAATGGTAGATGGATGGAAGAGCTACCACATGTTCTTTGGACATATCAGACTACTCCTCGTCGGTCAACTAGGGAAATACCATTTTCAATGACCTATGGGTCCAAGGCCGTGATCCTTCTAGAGGCTAGGTTTCCAACACTTAGGACAAGCTTGTTCACCCCAGACAATAATGATCAGCTATTGGAGAAAAGTTTAGATTTGGTTTATGAACGAAGAAAAGCAGTTATGGTTCAACTAGCGTATTATCAGCAAAAACTTAAACAATGGTATGATACTGGTGTGAAGGCGAGACCATTAGCACCAGATGACTTGGTGTTGATAAAAGTAGTGAGTATTGCAAAGAACCCATCGTGGGGAAAGTTAGGGCCCAATTGGGAAGGGCCATATCACATCACCTTAGTGGCTAGTATAGGTGCCTACTTTTTGGAAGATTTAAATGAAAATGTTGTACTACGTTCGTGGAATGTAAATAATCTACAAAGGTATTATTACTAATGAAAGGCAATCCTGCCATTTTCTATTTCTACTGTTATATATTTTATTCCAATTATTCCTTTAAGTGTTAAACAGAACGTTGGTCATGTCTGGTTCCTCAGACCACATACTTTGGATAAGTTTTCATTTAAGTATTAAATAGAACCTCAGTCATGCCTGTTTCCTCTAACCACATACCTTGGGTAAATTAATACTTCCTATTCATTTAAGTATTAAACAGAACTTCGTTCATGTCTAGTTTCTCGGACCACATATCTTGGATAAATTAATACTTCTTATTCATTTAAGTGTTAAACAGAATATCGGTCATGCCTGATTCCTTGAACCACATACCTGGGGTAAAGTAATACTTCCAATTATTCCTTTAATTGTTAAACAAAATCTTGGTCATGCTTGGTTCCTCAGACCATATACCTTGGGTAAATTAATACTTCCAATTATTTCTTTAAGTGTTAAACAGAACATTGGTCATGCCTGGTTCCTCAGACCATATACCTTGGGTAAATTAACACTTCAAATTATTCATTTAAGTGTTAAACAGAACCTTGGTCATCTCTGGCTCCTCGGACCACATGCCTCGGGTAAATCAACACTTCCTATTCATTTATATGTTAAACAAAACATTGGTCATGTCTGGTTCCTCAAACCACATATTTTAGATAAATTAATACTTTTTACATGGCTAAGTGGTGAGCAAAGCCCTAGCCACACCTGTTTTCTCTAACCAATGCTTCACATTTATTTGAAGTTATGAATGGAGCCTTAATCATACATAGCATTTTGAGCTAAACATCTAAGGTGCACTAATCCTATTTCTGAGTTAAGTTGTTAGATTACCAGTTGCATGGAAATTATGTTTTTAGGTTACCAATTGCCTAGATGTTTTTCAAGGTTAAAAGCAATGTTGTGCTTTAATTGGAGGAGCTTGTAATGGGGGCATATATTTGGACAATCAAGATATGGTCAACAATAAATAGATAGTATTGTAATTAACATAAAAACAGTGGTAATGTAAAGGAAATTGACATCTTTCATTAAATAAAGCCTTGAAAAGGCAAAGGGAATACCTGCAAAAGAAATTCTTAAACAAAAAAAAAAATAGTAAAATCCTAATTAGTTTTGGGTGGAGGAGGGTCGTTCTTGATTGCTGGCTGGGTAGAGGGTTCAGGCACTTTGGCTGGAGCTACATCCTTCCCTTTGATAACCTCCTTAGTCATTAAGGCTCCGTTTGGGAGTTCATAAGAGAATAGAATGGAATGATCATAAGGGAATGGAATGGAATGTATTTAAGTAAATGAAAGGAATGGAAAAGAATGGAATGGAATGGAATTAAGTAACCTTGATTGGATGTTTTAAAATAAAGGAATGAAAATGAATGAAAATGAATGAAATGTAAGTAATCTTGTTTGGAAGCAACATGGAGGGAATGGAATGGAATCATTTTATGACAATATTACTATTAAACCCCTATTTTAAAATATAATGTTGAATATATAGGGGTATTTTGGGAGTTTTAGTAAAAAAATTATTAATTCTAATTACATTCCCTCCCAATTTTACGGGGAATGAAAATTTGAGGTTTTAAAGAAATAGAAATGAATGAATGTTTCCTCCTACTTATTCTATTCCCTTCTACTTAAACTCACAAATAAGGGAATGAGTTTTCCATACCCTCCATTAAAACTCCCAAATAGGGGAAGGGAAGAATATTCTAAAATTATTATTTTCATTCCTTTCCATTTCATTTCATTCCCTCCTCCCAAATGATGCCTAAAGGAGGTTTAGCTTGTTTAGATGCTTGGCTTAAGGCTGCCCCTTTTCCTTGGAGGTATCCTTGGGCAGGGGAAGAGGTTTAGCTGGCCTAGGTAATTTCTCTTTAGTTACTTCTTTCCCCTTGTCCACGATTTCTACTCAGACAGGCTCTTTAGGGGGTTTAAAGATGGCTGGTAGAGTGCCAACGGGAGCAACTTGGCCAGACTCAGGTGCCTGGAGAGCGATGTTTGCCCTAGAGTTGGGAGGACTTGCTATATGCAAAGCTGGGGGGTAGAAAATGTTCTTTGTCCTTCTTAATTCAGAGGAAGCATCTACCCCAGCTTGGTTTAGCGCCTTAGTCCAGACCTGGAGGTAGTATCCTTGGCAAACTCTGGTAACCTGGGCTCTTAGATTATCCTCTATCTCTCTCACCCCTACGTCATAGCCTTCCTGCTCAGCTTGAGCCACAACCTCTTCTACCTTCTCCAACTTCTTCTTCAGAGCCTCTATCTGCTCCTTGGCAATGGTAAGCTAGTCCTCAGTTTTGCGCAGTTGCAGGCGTTAGTCCTTAGCCTGTTTCTTGACCCTAGCCGGTGCAACCTCGACACTTTTCCTCTCCCTATCTACCTTTGTCAATTTGGTGTTGAGGTCCTTTATTCTCTTTTCGGCCACTACGAGCATTCCAACGGCAACTATGCACAGCCCCTGCTCATCCTTCTATTGTTTGTGGGCATCATTTACCCACTATTCAGCGATATTTGTTACTTGGATCACCTTTATATAAAAAATAAATAAAATAAAAATAAAATAAAAAAAAAACGTTAAAGTGATTCCTCTAAGAGCAAAAACAGCATGTACGCTTAGCAAAAATAAGGGGTTGAAAAAGTTACTATGACTAAGTCTTTTTTCAAAGTCAAAAACACCTCATGTTTCTTTTGTGTCCTCAAGTTGGCCATGTCTTGAGGCAAGAGTAAAGGCTGCTCCAATGCATCGGCCATGTAGCTCGCCTTCCCCTTTTGGAAGTCTTTATTGGAGGAATCTAAGAGGAGCAGGGCTCCGTCCAACTCCAATGGAGGGTTCCAAATCTGAACCCTAGAGCAGTGATCAAACACCTTCTCAGTGATCGACCCCTTACTTGAGGACTTCCTTTGTGCCCACTTGGCTATTTTTGCCTCTTTTTGGGGCTCAAGCTCTTTAGAGAGATAACTTCACCCTCCTCGACTACCTCCTTACCTTTCTTATCCCGCTTCCTCTTCTTATCTACCAATTTAGATGGAGAAGTATGGACGGGGAGGGGAGTTGGAAGTCGGGTCTGGATGGCCACCTCAAGGACAAACCCTCAAGGAAAAACCACTGCCATCACCACCATTGCAAACCAAAAAAAAAAAAATCCAACCCATCTCAGCCATATCAAACCCAAAAAATACCTTGGGAAATTAAGTCAATTGTCACTGATCTCAACACCGACAAACACCGCCCACAATTACTGATCTTAACCATAGAAAAAAAGAAAAAAAAAAACCGATTTCAATGCTAACAACCATCATACCATCGTTCACCAACCATGTTAGAACCCAACAACCACCATACCGTTGCTCACCAACCACTACCAAAAAACCCAAAAACCACCAACACCAAAACTCAGTCATCACCACTTGAACCTATATCAAACCAAATCACAACTCATCAACCCAAAACCTATTGCCACACAAATCATAACCCATTAATCCACAACCCACTGCCAATCCATATTCACCTAAATAGCCACCCAAAACCCCAGACACCTAAAATTGAAAGAAAGAGAAGCTAGAGTCGGAGAGTGAAAGGGAGAGAGCTGAGAGAGAGAGAGAGAGAGAGAGAAATGGATACTGAGTGTATGAAAAAGAGAGGGACTGAGAGAGAAGAGAGAGAAAGAATAAAATAAGCAATTTTAATTTTAGAACCAAGCTAGAATAATGTATATAAATGCAATCTAGCAAGTCTCTAAATTTTTTTAGCAATAGCAACTCGAGTGATGCATGTTTTTTGTGGCTTAATGGTATAAAATAGGATATTAGGAATTTTAGAACTCCTAATGCTAATGATCTTATGCACCGTAACCACCATTATCTAAAATATGAGAGTGAGCAATGGACTCAACTACCCTATTGAACATGAGTTAATAGGCCCAAAAGCTCATTAACTTACTATCTTAAAATTAAACCCAAAAACAATATAAATAATTCACTTTGTAGAGAAAATAATACATAATTTTTAACAATACAAGATTGTCGATTTTAATTTTTATAACTTACAAATGAAATATTTTATGTACAATAGTATAGTTATTAATTATTTGTATACATTAGATAAAAACTAATTTAGTTATAGTGATAGATTATATATAAAGAAGGTTACAAACTAACCTTCTTCCTCAATTATTTTTGTTACTTCTTCATCTGGGATTGGATGCGAAGAGGTAGCTTCTTCCTTAGGAGCTTGTTGAATGGGAAGTTCAACTAGCTGAGTGCCTGCGGGAGGAGGACCACTGAGGAAGCCAGGCACCGCAATATTAATCTGGTGCAGCTAAGGATCCTTTGTTTTGATAACGTATTTGAGGGCTCAAAAACTGTGGATATTGGCTTGTACCCAAGAATAATGTGAGCCACTCGTAGTTGCCCATCGGTATGAACAAAGATCTCAAACTTTAGTATCCTCGTCGAGTTGGGCTCGTTCACGAAATTGAGATTGGGGGCTATAAAATGCTTATTTGCAAGAATCCCAAAGATAAAAGTGTCATTAGAATGGGAATTTGTTAAATAAAGAAAAGTTAATTTATGAACTACAAGAAGCAGAACAAGAAATTGTTAGTGTAAAGTGTGCATTGTTAAAACAGGGAACCTAAACCTAAGTACCCCAATTGGTTTCCCCTCTCGTGTTGGGCAATGAAGTCCATTATGCCATTCACCCGAGATAATTAGAAAATCTTGGTCCATGCCCTTGTTAGTTTCAGAAAGACACGAGATGAGTCTAGCTTTAAGGACCTTAGTTTTAAGGTAGTACCCTTGACTCTTAAGAAGCTGGTAGTTATACACCCAATTAGCATTATGATGGGTGAGGTTTACACCCATCTTTTCGTTGAGGGCGTCTACACAACTTAGTATCCTAAACATGTTTAGGGAACATTGGGTGGGGCAAAGTCTGTGGGCAATCAAGAAATCCCTAGTTACTCTACCCATAGGGATCCTTATCCCTCCCTCTATGAAAGGCAATCATAAGGATTACCACCTCTCTATGAGAGACCGTGCCCTTGGCCCCTTTTTATGATATTGGACCAAACCCATGTGAATAGGTAGATTTGTGTTGTTGCCTCTCAAAATGGAGATTCGACTAATTATATTTTCCCCTTTAGATTAAGGGTTTAACAATGGAGTCACCACTTATTTAATTATTGGAATAAATAAAAAAACCAAATTTGAAAAATTCTTCATTTTATTAATTTGAAATTGAATTTACATTGATCATAGGAAATTGTATGGCTTTAGTCCTAGATACAATCTAAAATAAAGTACATGGCTTTGTTTCCTAGTTACAATCTAGAAATCGAAAATTACATGGATAAACATTTAATCTACTAACTCTTGATCTAAGCTCGGAGGCTATGTTACAAGGTGGGAAGATGTTAGGCACCCATCTTGCCCTGTGAAACCAGTCTTCTAGATTATGGTAGCCAACATTTATATCACATCATCCAATATGTTATCAATCAATTTGCATGTTGAATTTAAAGTGTATGCATGTGATAAACACTAATTCAATTTATTAAGTATTTCATTTGGATTGAAAAATAAATTCTAATGAATGTGTGTGAATTGTGATGTCCTAGATTCAATGATTTGAAAGAATTATGAAACAAACATCTTTTTTTATATTTTTGATGTGGATTTAAGATTAAAACTAGTGTTATGCATGAATATGTGATGAACAACCAAGAACAGTTGAAGAACATTTAAGAACATTCAAACATACTCAAAAGAATTTAAATAGTTACTATCACGCTTTAATCCTAAATTCTCATCATGGCAACACAAAAAAAAAGTTAGGGAAATGGATTATACCTTCATGCAAGATCCATATGGTGGAGGAGAAGACTCTTGTTAGAGATCTTGAGGGTGAAGGAAAAGAAGATTTAGGAGAGGAAGAATAAGTTTCACTCAATACCTTGAGTCTCAAGAAGACCAAGATATGAAAAGACTACTTAACTTCCTAGAACTCAAGAGAGGAGAAGAGAGGGGTTTTTTGTGTGCTTTGGAATGAATGAGAGGAAGGGTTTATATAGTAGTGGTGGAAGAAATATGAATGGAAGACCATCTAATGAGGGTTGACAAAGAATCATGAACTTAGACCTCATTTTAGCCTTGAGAAAAATCTGGTGCATTAAATGGAGAGATTGGTGGGAGTGAGGAGCAAGCCAAAATTCGGTTTTCCCGTAACTGCTGTAACAGCCTATAGATCCAACTTTGAAAAATCATATCTAACTCGATTCTGATAGGAATTGTCTCGTTCTTATGCTTAAATTGAAGCTCCGGATGTCTAGTTTCTGGGAAAATTAATCTCATTCACAGATTCAAAATATTCTGAGAGATATCGATGAAATGATGAGTAGATGTCATTTGTTAGAAAATGCTTTTAGCACAGTTAACATTAATAGGTCCCAAATTAGCTCCCAATTAACATTAAATGGCTCCAATCACTCCCATTTCAGACTTAATTGGTTCCAAATTTACTCAAATTAAAAGATAATTGCACAAATTATTCATTGAATAATTAATGTTTAACTATCTAATTAATTAGGTGTATGCAAGCTCACCATAAAATGTAGTCCTAACCAATCAAATTATGACACTATTAATCTCAAATTGATTATAATGATGACTGTGGGGCCCGTGGGCCCGGAATCCCCGGCCCACCTTTAGGTTGGTCCAAGGCCCAAGCCGGGGAGGACAATCGTCCCAGACAGCCGTCCAAAGGGTCTTAGCCTTCCTCGGACCCATGCCGAGGACACGCCCTTCCTCGGCACACCTAGTCTAGTCCTGGGTAGAGGGCAAACCCAGAATAGGTGGTCACATCCACACTTAGTGAGTTTGCCCGACTCCCCAGGCTACATTGATGGTGACAAGATCCCTGAGCAGTGTAGCCTTGGAGGCCACAACCCACAGCATGGTGAAGAACCTGTCTGATGGGACAGGCTCTAGAGGCAGTGGCCTGGATGGTCAACAGCTGTAGGGTCAGGATCGAACTATAAGGAGTATATAAGGCAAAGAGCCCCTCTGGTGAAGGGGAGGCCTCCTCGGACGCCAGCCGATGAGCAACCCCAGACGAAGAGCAACAAAGGAAAAACGCAAGGAGCAACCGGCGAGAGGCCGGCCGGAGCCAAACCCTTTGCCCCACTCTCTACAAATTTATTGTCGGGGGCGCACTTCCTAAAAAGGAGCCCCTACAATTGGCGCTGTCTGTGGGAAGGGTTAGAGCACCGGCCGGCGCAACCGGCGGTCGTTCCAAAGTAGTTGCTATGCAAAGTTGGCGGTGCAAAAAAAAAAAAAGGAGAAGAAGAGAAGAATTGCAGTACGAAAAGAAAATTCAACAGCAAATAAAGGAAAATTTCTTTATTATTTCAGAAAAGATTACAAGTACAACAATCTTTATTATTTCATAAAAGAAAAGTTACAAATACAATCAGAGGCTCAGATAGGCATGTTTTACAAAAAATCCTACCAACTAATCCTACAATCAGAGGCCCAGGCGGACCGGTCTTGGAACTGGCCGGGCAAGAGGCTCGCAAAGAATTAATATCAGGAATGAGGGAAGTGTCAACCCGTGCTTTTACCGGCGTCTAGAGAATGGGAGAACTAGACAGTAAAAGCACGGGAAGGGGGGCTAGGGGCTGGCTCGCCTTCAAGCCAAAGCTTGAACAAAGTAAGGAGCCGACCCAGGGACCCCGGAACACCTTCCCTCGTGATGCTTCCTCGACCCTCTCCAAGCTGCACGAGCATTGACCGTCGGAGACGGCAATACTCGGACACCAGCCGTGACGGGAGTTCGCGTGCCTCCTTCGTCGGAGGTGCGCTCTGGGGAGAGGCGTTAGGTACTTCAATGACGTCCTCCCTGGCCACCGTACAAGGCCCTGCCAGTGTTACGCCTAAACTCTGCCGCGCCGGCAGCCCAGTGGGGGCTGCGGCCACGGCGGCCCTTAATTCCAGATCTCCTAACTGTAGTCACAATCCTGGTGGCGGTGTCAAAGGGGCTCAGGGAGGTGAAAGTGTATACTTCTGTTCGTGGTGGAAGATTCATGGAATGAGGAGAAACACTCCCCCCAGAACGCCTTTTATGGAAGGCGAAAACCGGTGGGAGTTGAGCCGCGCAGAATTCGAAGGGAGAATTGTCAAAGGGAATTAATTCCCACCCAATTCCAAGGGGACTGCCAACCGCCTAATTCATGTTAATTCACGAGGGCATTAATGGAGGCGCGTTACGGGCACCGAAGCGTCAAACACGGAGCGCGGAAGGCCAAGCGACGCCTCGTAAACCAGAAAGACGAGGAACACGAACCAGAGGCAAGTTCAGCCCCACGTGCGAAGTCACAATCCGACCTGAGGAAAAATCGCTCCCAGAAAATGACCCGTGGACATCTGCACACCAAAGCAAAGTCCTCGGATCCGAGGACGGACTCCTATTGAAGGCAACTGTGCACTAGTGGTACACTAACTCTTGCTCCAGCAGCCTACAAGGGGTTAATAGGAGGGACTTCTATCCGATGTGAGACTGAGTTGCCCAAAGAGGTGAACACTATGCCCTCATACTCGGGGACGAAGCCACTTACGTTGGCAGCAATTGTACCTAGGACTTGCATGGTCCTCGGACCCAAGCCTACGGGGAGCTGACCACTCGTTCTGAAGGCAGCAACTGTACCTAGGTCTTGCATGGTCTACGGACTCAAGCCTATGGGGAGCTAGCCACTTACCAACGATGACAGCAATTGTACCTAGGACTTGCATGGTCCTCGGACCCAAGCCTACGGGGAGCTGGCCACTCGTTCTGAAGGCAGCAACTGTACCTAGGTCTTGCATGGTCTACGGACTCAAGCCTATGGGGAGCTAGCCACTTACCAACGATGGCAGCAATTGTACCTAGGACTTGCATGGTCCTCGGACCCAAGCCTACGGGGAGCTGGCCACTCGTTCTGAAGGCAGCAACTGTACCTAGGTCTTGCATGGTCTACGGACTCAAGCCTATGGGGAGCTAGCCACTTACCAACGATGGCAGTAATTGTACCTAGGACTTGCATGGTCCTCGGACCCAAGCCTACAGGGAGCTGGCCACTCGTTCTGAAGGCAGCAACTGTACCTAGGTCTTGCATGGTCTACGGACTCAAGCCTATAGGGAGCTAGCCACTTACCAACGATGGCAGCAATTGTACCTAGGACTTGCATGGTCCTCGGACCCAAGTCTACGGGGAGCTGGCCACTCATTCTAAAGGCAGCAACTGTACCTAGGTCTTGCATGGTCTACGAACTCAAGCCTATGGGGAGCTAGCGACTTACCAACGATGGCAGCAATTGTACCTAGGACTTGCATGGTCCTCGGACCTAAGCCTACGGGGAGCTGGCCACTCGTTCTGAAGGCAGCAACTGTACCTAGGTCTTGCATGGTCTACGGACTCAAGCCTATGGGGAGCTAGCTACTTACCAACGATGGTAGCAATTGTACCTAGGACTTGCATGGTCCTCGGACCCAAGCCTACGGGGAGCTGGCCACTCGTTCTGAAGGCAGCAATTGTACCAAGGACTTGCATGGTTCTCGGACCCAAGCCCATGGGGAGCTAGCTATTTACGACAGAGCCAAGGCGCTGCGTGGTCCAAAGACCTAGTCCTGTGGAGAAACTAACTACCTACTGAAGAGTCTGAGTGCTGATCCGGCCACTCAAGGAAGAACCAGCCAGCTGAAGGCCTTCCGGAACATAAGGGCCGAGGTTTACAAAACCCTCCTCCCCGTCCGAGGAAACGTGCAGCAGGGTTTTGAAGGGCTATTGTGGGGCCCGTGGGCCCGGAATCCCCGGCCCACCTTTAGGCTGGCCCAAGGCCCAAGCCGGGGAGGACAATCGTCCCAGACAGCCGTCCAAAGGGTCTTAGCCCTCCTCAGACCCATGCCGAGGACACGCCCTTCCTCGGCACACCTAGTCTAGTCCTGGGTAGAGGGCAAACCCAGAATAGGTGGTCACATCCACACTTAGTGAGTTTGCCCGACTCCCCAGGCTACATTGATGGTGACAAGACCCCTGAGCAGTGTAGTCTTGGAGGCCACAACCCACAGCATGGTGAAGAACCTGTCTGATGGGACAGGCTCTAAAGGCAGTGGCCTGGATGGTCAACAGCTGTAGGGTCAGGATCGAACTATAAGGAGTATATAAGGCAAAGAGCCCCTCTGGTGAAGGGGGGGCCTCCTCGGACGCCAGCCGAGGAGCAACCCCAGACGAAGAGTAACAAAGGAAAAACACAAGGAGCAACCGGCGAGAAGCCGGCCGGAACCAAACCCTTTGCCCCACTCTCTACAAATTTATTGTCGGGGGCGCACTTCCGAAAAAGGAGCCCCTACAATGACCAATTGGAATCAATTGTTCATAATCACATATAGTTAGACTCAATTTGTGATAGTGCACCTCGGCCATTGAAACTTGATTTGATAATAACTTTCAATTTGATGGTCCAATTAGGGCTTATGACCAGTCGATTTGATCGTTACAACATCAAAATCATTTTGGTGAAATGAGACTAAGGATCTAATAACCAGAATCAAGATGCATATTTCCAATACAAAATTACCCTTTTACCCTTCATGTGAGGTTAAATGCGGGTTGCAAAATGGAGTGTCAACACTCTCCTTCTGATCTCAAGGCATGTCATTCTCCTTGAAGGCAATGTTGGATTGAAACCCCAGCTGGTATGTTATAACCGGCCTTAAAGCTTTCTATGCCCTCTAGGGTGTCTACCAAGTTAGCAAATCTACCCATTTGAGACGTGAGTGGAGGATGTTAGAAGAATAAGGTGAAAATTAGAAGGCTGAGAAAGAAAAGGTCCTAATAATCAGTAGGTAGGCTAAAGGTTACTTACAAAAATATAGGAAAGAGCTCATCGGACTAGTTCTTGAGAGTTAAAGATTCAAAAAGTGGGGCATCTGGATTCTTCAAGCAATTTATATAGGAGGGGAAAGTAAGCGGGAAAGTTCCCACTCGAATCCCTATAGAAAATATCTAACATAAGATTTTCATTACATCGTAGAACATAAGGGACAGGGCGTCATGCGGAGTAAATCCAAAAGCATCCCAGATGCCGAGGCGTCAGGAACGTGCTTATTGTAGGTGAAAAGACGCTCACATGGGTCGAAACGTCATAAATGTGGGAAGTGCAGTAACACAAGGTCGAAACCCCATTTTTCTCTCGAGGGAAAGAAAGGACAAAATTTTGAGGGGCTATTATGGGGATAAATGGCTCGGTATTACGCCATGGGCTGTGCCCGAGGACGTTGGAGAGCCTGAGTACAAACTAGTGTTAGTAAAGGTAAGTAAGTTATTGAGCCGAGGATGAGAGCTGCTTATGACAAGCAGGCGATATTGTCCAAGGAGATAAAACTTCTCGAGAAGCAGAGTGGAAACCTAAAGCCTGACCACACAACAAGTACTAGGAAGTGGACAACCATGCTTGGAAGGAGGATAAGCCTTGGAGAGAGGAGAGTTAGTAGAGAATTGAGAAATATCTGAAAAGAAAGCTACTATCACTGCATTGAATGGTTTGCACCTAACCAATTGACCGCATTAATGTGGAATTAGTACCTAAATAGTAATATCTAGCCTTACAGCTACCCACAAAGACTTCAAGAAGGTACTGATGGGACAAGTATTAAGGAGATTAGCAATCTGATCTACACGTGGAAGGCTAAGATGAAAGAAGGGAAAGGAGTATAAAAGGAGAAGGATTCCATTACAGAATGGATCATCAAAAAACCAGAAAAGAAACCACTTTGTAACCTAGCACTTGAAATATTTGTATAAGTCTGAAAAATATCTATAAGAACATACCATCCTTGCGCATGGTTGACGAGTCTTTTTCTTTTCAACTTGTTCATCTTAGCCATTCCAGCACTAATTAACCTACTGTGACTTATTTTTAACTCATTGAATGTTCAGTAACAAACTCACTCTCTAACAAATCTATTGTTGTGGGCCTATTGGGCCATTGTTCGAATTTTTTGGGCTGTGGATCAAATTGAGTCTATACAATTTTAGTTCAAGCTCCTTTTTGTGAGTAGGAGCTTTTAAGTGACTCTGAGCATTAGCATCCGAGATTACAAAAAATGTTCTATTTTACTATTTAAAAAGTTATTTTATCTATTATATCATAGTATTTTACAATAAACTCAACATCTCAATTTTTATTTTTTAGAATACAACCCATTGAAATAACATAAAATAACTTCAACCAAAAAAGAAAAAAAGAAAACCCACCTCCAATCTCTGTTGCAACAACTAGAAAAACCACTACCATCACCACCATTGCAAACCAAAAAAAAAAAAAAAAATTCAACCCATCTCAGCCATATCAAACCCAAAAAATACCTTGGGAAATTAAGTCAATTGTCGTTGATCTCAACGCTGACAAACACCACCCGCAATTGCTGATCTCAACCATAGAAAAAGACAAAAAAAAAAAAAAAAAAAAAAAAAAAAAAAAAAAAAAACAGCTGATCTCAATGCTGACAACCATTATACCATCGTTCACCAACCATGTCGGAACCCAACAACCACCAACGCCAAAACTCAATTATCACCGCTTGAACCTATATCAAACCAATGGATACTGAGAGTCTAAAAGACGAGAGAGAGAGAGAGAGAGAGAGAGAGAGAGAGAGAATAAAATAAGCAATTTTAATTTTAGAACCAAGCTAGAATAATGTATATAAATACAATCTAGCAAGTTGCTAAATTTTTTTAGCAATAGCAACTTGAGTAATGCATCTGTTTTGTGGTTTAATGGTATAAAATAGGATATTAGGAATTTTAGAACTCCTAATGCTAATGATCTTATGCACTGTAACCACCATTATCTAAAATATGGGAGTGAACGGTGGGCTTAACTACCTTATTGAACATGAGTTAATAGACCCAAAAGCTCAATAACTTAATGTCTTAAAATTAACCCCAAAAACAATATAAATAATTCACTTTGTAGAGAAAATAATACATAATTTTTAACAATACAAGATTGTCGATTTTAATTTTTATAACTTACAAATGAAATAGTTTATGTACAATAGTATAATTATTAATTATTTGTATACATTAGATAAAAACTAATTTAGTTATAGGATAGATTATATATAAAGAAGGTTACAAATTAACCTTATTCAATGAGAAAATAAATTGAATGTATAATATGGTGTGATGATGAATTCAAACTCAGCTCGTGTTTGAAATAAAATTAAATGAACGATTATAGGTTTAAAATTCAGTTGAACTCGACTCGTTTATAAATCTAGGTAAAGAACAAAATATCCCTTGAAGGTGAATATATATTACCCTAACAATCTAAACTTTTACCATAAACCAGACTATGCCACTTTGGAAGGCAAAACGACATCGTTTTTCTTATCCCAGTCATATACCTCAAATTACAAAAATTCTTACCAATTAGTATAAACTCATCAACTGTTTAAGTGTTCTCTCTATAAGCCTTAAATTGAGATCCAATTCAAACTTGTTCGATAGGAAAATAAACGAAGTTCGAGCATATAACGGTGATTTGAAAATGAGTTTAAGCTTGACTCGTATTTTGAAATATAAAATAAAATGAACAATTATGAATTTTTAATACTCATCTCAATAGCTCCAAAAAGAAGCTTGCAAAATTAATTTCAGTGCTTCCTTTATTAGATGGAATCATGTTTTGATTTTAGTTATTGTGAAAAAAAAAAAAAAAATCGTGTTTTTATCATTTTACAACCATAATTAAGAACTACTAGCCTCTGAGGCTCTTCTATTTTTTTGGGTAAATGTTAATAATTTGCATCTATTATGATTTGAGATTACTACATTTTTCAATTACAAATTTACCTAAGGGTGTGATAAGTGTTATGAGTATATTCGATCATATTATGCATTTCAAAACTACTGATATAGCCATGATAGTGTGTGCTTATATAATTTGCATTTATTATAATTTTAGATTATTACATTTTCCAATCACAAAAAACCTACGAGTGTGATGAGTATTATACATTTGCAGGTGAAATAATTTTCATCACACCCTTAGGTTTTTTTGTGATTGGAAAATGTAATAGTCCGAAATTATAATAGATGCAAATTATATAAGCACACACTATCATGGCTATATCAGTAGTTTTGAAATGCATAATATGATCGAATATACACATAACAATCATCACACCCTCAAATAAATTTGTAATTGGAAAAATGTAGTAATCTCAAATTATAATATATGCAAATTATTAACATTTACCAAAAAAAAAAAAAAATAGAAGAGCCTCTGAGCTCGCATGTGAGCATGTGTTCAAAGGCTAGTTATTATTATTGGTGTAAGAAAATCCAATGATCATTGTGTTTTCACAAACAACATTTTTTATTATTCATTGACAACATAATTACAACACAACACAATTTTTATGCGAACTAATATTTTATATGTTCAATAACCTATGCTTAACATTAATAATATCGCTATAATCGAATATTTTTCATGCATAAACACGAATTTAATTATTTTATGTAATAAAATAACATAAGGAATTTTTAAAAAGTTTAAAAAAAAATGTCCAATTTCTATTAAATTAAATTAAATATTTTTTAATACCCTTATTATTATTATTTTTTCAAATTTACTTATTCTCGCAAACAAGATCTCACCCTCTCCACGTCTCATGTTCATTCCAATTGACCAAGCCTTAGCTTGACAAGGTCACCACTACGGTGGCCTATGCAAGTTGGGCAAAGCCCTCAAATTCATATAAAAAATAATTTTTTTTTTCTTTCCAATAAAATATCTTACAGATAATATAATGGGGCCCATGATAATACCAAAAAAAAAAAAAAAAAAAAAAAGCTAAAACTTGATATAAGCTACATTTTTTTTTATGGAGATTTAAACTACATTTTAATATGATTTGTAACACACTCTTAGGTTTTTTTTTTTTTTTTTTTTTTTTTTTTTTTTTTTTTTTTTTTTTTTTTTTTTTTTTTTTTTCATTTTAGATGTGATGTAGTCTTTCTTAGAATTGAAGTAATGATTATAAGTTTTAATAATTTGGGTGTGCACATATAGATTTCCTCGTGCAATGGGTTCAAAAAAAAAAATAAATAAAGATTCCCTCGTGCAATTAACCCTAATAGGCAACTTCATGAATTATACTTTTTTATTAAAATAAAAAATAAAACGTTTAATTAGTGTATTGGTGTATTACTTAAGTAAGTATAATTTTAACGGTGCTGTTAACGGGTGCCATACAACACCCGTTTATGTGATAAAATTTAAAATAAACTATTCACATTTTTTTAGAGATATAGAAAAAACTGAACATGTATTAAATGTGTATCAGTTTAGACAAAAAAGTTAAATTATTTTGTAATAAACTACCGCTAAAAAGTAAAATTTTACTAATTTTCTATGCATTAAAATTTGTGATAGATTCATTATCAAGTGCTGGCCGGTTAACAAAGTCTTAATTTTAATTTAGACCTCGTCAAAGTCAACATCTACCTTAATTTTTTTTTTTTTTTTGTACCAAGTAAAAAATAAAAAATAAAAAGTCAAAGGTTTACTTTATGGTCTACCAAAGAGGTGAAGGATCCGGTCCATAAAAATGCACATCTAGATTCAAGACTCGCGTAGTTGTTTCTCAAAAAAAAAGACTCGCATTGTTAACAGGTCTTTGTCTTTACGCGGTGAGGAATTTTGTGCCACTGCGCCATATTAATATATTATAATATAGGGCAGAAAATTAGGAAATTTTTTTATAGTTTTACAAATTTTCTACGCGGTGAGCGCTTTTAAAAAGTCCAGCAATCTTGAAAGCTGATACGTACCAACTTCCAAGGCTCTAATCTTAGACGCTCATCTGGGAAAATAGTGTGGCTATGGGTTTCCATTCGACGCTTGTGCAAGTCACCTGGGTTGGTGTGATGTTAACAACAACAATAATGGCAGCCGCAGCAGTGGCATATCCCTTAGCCTTGCCTAACTGCTCCGATAGCTGTGGGGATGTAAAAATTCCATATCCCTTTGGCACAACTAAAGGTTGTTACCTCAATGATACTGCTAATATTGATGATGGGTATTATTTCATCAATTGTGCTACCAACGCCCAAGGCCAACCTCAACCAATGCTTTGGAACCTCAACGTTACAAGCATTTCCATGGAATTAGGTGAGATTGGCATCCAGATGTATAACTCCATTGACTGTTACGACCAGTCTGGTACGCGTCTTTCACCAAACAACAAGGCAACTCTCTATGTCCCCAGTTTCACAGTTTCCATCACCGAAAACAAGTTCGTGGCCGTTGGCTGTGACACTTACGCATACCTCAATGGTGTTCTCAACGGTGAACAGTTTTCCATCGGCTGCCTGTCCAAATGTACTAACAACACACACAATATAGAAAATGGAGATTGCTCTGGGATTGGGTGTTGCCAGATAGATATTCCTACAGGTTTGAGAGATATTAATTTTGCAGCATATAGCTTTAATGGCCACAAAGAGGTCTGGTCTGTCAATCCATGCAGCTTTGCCTTTATTATCCAAAGAGACGAGTTCAGTTTCTCCTCAGCTTATCTAACCAGTCTACAAAACAATAGAACCCTTCCAATGGTTCTTGATTGGGCAATTGGTAATGAGACATGTGAAGAAGTTGCTCTGAACAAAGGGAATTACATATGTGGAGCGAATAGCAATTGTTCTAGTCGCACCAACGGTTCTGGGTACCGTTGCAAGTGCAAGGAAGGTTACGAGGGGAACCCATACCTCGAAGAGGGTTGCCAAGGTATATTTTTCAATTTACTTATATATCTGTAGAACAATTTTTTCAGGATCAATTAAGGAAAGAAAAATAACAAAACACATTTTTAACAATTTTCTAACACGTTTCATTTTGGTTTCAATAGTTTGTCGTTGCTTTAAATTATTGTACATCTCAGTTACTTATAATTGACTTTTTTTTTTTTTTTTTTTAACAATTACAGACATTAACGAATGTGTTTCTAATGAACTCAATGACTGCAAAAGCAATCAAGATTGTATTAATGAACCCGGAAGTTATCATTGTTCGTGCATCGGGGGATACCATGCAGACGGTGATGCATGTGTAGCTGATCAACCTGCTTCTAAATCATCACTTGCAATTAACCTCACAGTTGGTAAGTATATAATTTTTTTTTTAGTAAATAGTAATACTTATTAGAACACAAATGAAAATAATAATGTTAGTATTTTAAACATCCAATGTGGGATAAACGTCTTTATTAAAGTTAGGGATTGATGTTTATCCCGGATGTTTATCCCACATTTGTTGTGTGTGTCTAGTATCCAATGTTTATAATTATAGTCTACAACTACAAATGTTAAACCCTTTTGTAGTTGTACTCTGGTTATATAATGTATTATAAACCCAGTTAGTAAGTATATTTAATTACCATATTGCACCCTCAGGTCCTTTCTATCATTATATATATGAGAGATGCTACGTCTACAACAATTTTACAACAAATCACAGGTGGTTAGTTGTTATGGGTTCAAATTTGAAACTAACACTAAGATTACTTTTTTGCCCTAACAATAACAACTAGTAACAACCTGCCACTTAGAATTTGTTGTAAAAATGTTGTAGACATATCATTCATCTATATATATATATGAGATCAAACTGGGTCTTTTTTTTTGTTTTGTTTTGTTTTGTTTTTTTTTTTTAGTCCTGACAAAAATGCCATGGTTGGTATGGGGAAAAAAATTTAGAACTTGTTAAAACTTTTTCTAAGGTCCCCTTCTCAAGGTTCATCAGTAATTGAAATTGTTAAATTAGTTGAAAGAGATATAAAAAATATTATAGACATAAAAGCATAAAATAGAATAATACATGTACCTATGAGAGTTACATTACGTTAATGTAACTCTCATGGGGTTTCTCGATAAAATAAAAAAAATAAAAGTCTCAGGGGTACGTGTATTACTCTATTTTATGTGGGACCTATGTTATTGGAATTAATATATCTATATATATATATATATATATGAGATCAAACTGGGTCTTTTTTTGTTTTGTTTTTTTTTGTTTTTTTTTTTTTTTTAGTCCGGACAAAAATGCCATGGTTGGTATGGGGAAAAAAAATTTAGAACTTGTTAAAACTTTTTCTAAGGTCCCCTTCTCCAGGTTCATCAGTAATTGAAATTGTTAAATTAGTTGAAAGAGATATAAAAAATATTATAGACATAAAAGCATAATATAGAATAATACATGTACCTATGAGAGTTACGTTACGTTACGTTAACGTAACTCTCATGGGGTTTCTCGATAAAATAAAAAAATAAAAGTCTCAGGAGTACGTGTATTACTCTATTTTATGTGGGACCTATGTTATTGGAATTAATATATCTATATATATATATATGAGATCAAACTGGGTCTTTTTTTGTTTTGTTTTGTTTTTTTTTTTTTTTTTTTCAGTCCTGACAAAAATGCCATGGTTGGTATGGGGAAAAAAAATTTAGAACTTGTTAAAACTTTTTCTAAGGTCCCCTTCTCCAGGTTCATCCGTAATTGAAATTGTTAAATTAGTTGAAAGAGATATAAAAAATATTATAGACATAAAAGCATAAAATAGAATAATACATGTACCTATAAGAGTTATGTTACATTACGTTAACGTAGCTCTCATGGGGTTTCTCGATAAAATAAAAAAATAAAACTCTCAGGAGTACGTGTATTACTCTATTTTATGTGGGACCTATGTTATTGGAATTAATATATCTTTAATAGAGACTTCATCAATTCAACATCACAAAAAGTCCGTCAACTAACTTTAGTGAGTGAAAAAATTCCAAAACTCCAAACTGTCTCTGTTTGGTATAAAATGTAGAAAATTATTCTTTAATGTAGTCCTACAACTTAGGGCCTATTTGATAATGTTATTCTAGTAACATTGTTTAAGTATTGTGAAAATATGATAAATGAAAAAACATTGTAAAAATACATATTGCGTTATTTAAACAACAAAAACTACTATTTAAACAATACAATTAAACAAACCCTTAATTATCCTTGTTTAAACTTTATCTTTTGTCTCCATTCTCCAAGTACATGGATATTTGAGACTTTACCAACTCAGTGTCACAAAAAGTCTAGTCCAAATTTTTTGAAATAAAAAAATTCCACAACTTGATTGTCTTTGTGGGGTTTGAAAGCGTGCATTGAAAAGTAGAAAATCAACTTTTCTTGTAATCCAACTTAATTTTCGTGTTTGCTCTATAAAATTAAAATAGTATGAATTCAATAGTCAATTATTAATATTCTATTTATTTTATTCGTAGGTGCTGGCATAGGCTTGATAGTCATGTTTTTGTGCTGCTCCTGGATGTACTTGATAATTAAGAAAAGAAATCTTATCAAACTTAAAGAAAAGTTCTTCAAGCAAAATGGTGGGTTAGTGTTACAATACCAACTTTCTAGACAAGAAAGTTCAACTGAAACTGCCAAAATCTTTACCATAGAAGAGCTTAAGAAGGCAACCAATAATTATGACGAAACTCTAATCATTGGTCGGGGAGGGTTTGGTACTGTTTATAAAGGGCTTTTATCAGATGATCGTATTGTGGCTATCAAGAAATCCAAAATGGTTGATCAAACCCAAATTGAGCAATTCATCAATGAGGTAGTTGTACTTTCCCAAATTAATCATAGGAATGTGGTTAAACTATTGGGTTGTTGTTTGGAGACATCCGTTCCTTTATTGGTCTACGAATTCGTAGCTAATGGCACCCTTTTTGAGTACATACATAATGAAAGCAAGGTGTCCACTTTATCATGGGAAATTTGTCTTAGGATAGCTACAGAAACAGCAGAAGCACTATCATATTTGCACTCTGCAGCTTCTACACCTATAATCCATAGAGATGTCAAGTCTTCAAACATTTTGCTTGATAGTAGTTACACAGCAAAGGTATCAGATTTTGGAGCTTCGAGATTGATCCCACTAGACCAAACAGAAGTAGCAACAATGGTGCAAGGAACTATTGGATACCTAGACCCAGAATACTTGCACACAAGTCAATTGACTGAGAAAAGTGATGTTTATAGCTTTGGAGTGGTCCTTGTAGAGCTATTGACAGGGAGGAAGGCGCTTTCATTTGATAAGCCTGAGATGGAGAGAAGTCTAGTTACATATTTTCTCCTTTCTTTGAAAGAGAATAGATTGTTTGATGTTCTTGGGAAACATATAGCAAAAGAAGGCAATGCCGAGCAATTGAAGGAAGTGGCAATTCTTGCAAAGAAGTGCTTAAAATTGAAAGGGGAGGATAGACCTACAATGAAGGAAGTAGCAACAGAATTGGAGGGTTTACGAAAGATGGAAAAGCATTCATGGGTCAATTTTGATTCAAACTCTAATGAGATTGAGCACTTGCTTGCTGAGACATCAAATTCTAGCAATTATGATGTTGGGAATAAAAGTATTGGTGTATATGATAGTGTCAAAGACCATGTAATATTGGACTTTGATAATGGAAGATAATCTTAGAGGATGATAGCCTATATTTAGTAGTGGTAATCGTAGTTTCTTGTTTTTACACTCATCGATGATGTCCCTTCCCCCCCCCCCCCCACCCCTTTTTTTTTTAAGAACTTTATCCTAAACTAAGAGTGGTGAGAAGAATAAACTTGCAAATGAATACCATATTGATTTTCTTTTGTATCCTCCTTTATAAATATTACTCTTTAATAGTTTATACATCCATGAATGTAGAACGTATCTTGTCTATCCATTAAGTCTTCTCCTGAAACAAGAGATTGTAATTAAGGTATATGTTATCTTGAATGGGCATTACTTACATCAATAAAACTCATATGCCAGAATGTTTATGGGTGAAATTATATTTGATGAATTCCACTGCATAATATAACAATTTTTGTTCAATATAATTTTTAACCATTTTTGTTAAATATAAATTAACAATTTTCGTCAACATTATTCAACTGTAACTAAAGATATAAATCACTTACTTCACCGACCTACACAAATTTTAGAAGTTACATACCCTCCCCTTTTATAGATTTTTTTTCAACTATTTAAATTTATTAATAAAGTTGATTTTTATGCATAAAAAAGGAGGAAACTACATTTTTTTCCTCTAAATTATATCTCTTTTTACACTTACCCTTAGAAACTATCATAGCCTTTGAGACTCTTTTATTTTTTGGGTAAAGGTTAATTTAGAGTATTTATTATAATTGGAGATTATTACATTTTCCAAGTACAAAAAAAAAAAAAAAAAAAAAAAAAAAAAAACCCTAGGGGTGTGATGAGTATTATGTTGTGAAATAATTTTTTCATCACACTTCTAGGTTTTTTTTTTTTTTTTTTTTTTTGTGTGATTGAAAAATGTAGTAATCTCAAATTATAATAAATGCTCTAAATTAACCCTTACTGAAAGAATAGAAGAGCTCACGTGCTTGCTTAGAGGCTAATATTTCATGATAAAATTACTTTTTATTATTTATATGAAATACTTTGATTTTTTTTTTTTTTTGGGGAAAATTAAATACTTTGATCTTGATCTACTTAATTGCAAGTTGCAACAACAACCATCCCGTCACTTCGGTAGTAGAATAAGGGCTGGATATTTGCTATCCAATGAATCTAGGATAAAGTATAATCTTGTTTCATAGGGAATCAATGAGTTTCTTTTTTTAGTGGACTCCAAACTTGATTTATACTTACCAGGTAAAAAATAAGTTTATCTAGAATTTACACTCTTAGAAAATTAAGATCATCTAGGATTCTTGTTGTATTCGAGATTAAAATCATCTACAATTTCTTTTCATTAGGATTCTTGCAGGTGGCTAAGAAAATCATCTACAATTTTTGGTTAAAGTCAAATTTTAATTTACTATAAACTATCTTAATAACTAAAAACTAAGAGTTATGCTAACGAGTGCCCTTAGGGCACTGGTTAATAATCTAGTTAAGGAAAGTTTTTATGGGAAAAAAAATAATAATTAATGTCTTGACAGCTTTTTTCATTTCTCATAAAAATAATCTCAAAACTTTCTTAAAATGGATTGTTAATAAGTGCCAGCATTTCCCAAAAACTAATTAATGAGAGTTTTATAGAGTAGAGTAAACTATTGACAATGGAATTTAATCCTCATTGAAGAGTTGTAATATGAGTTGTGAACAAAACAATAGGAATATAAGAAAATGTGAAAGCAAATATATAAACCAACATAGAGAACTCAACATGCATGAGGCATCCAAAATAGAGGTGATCAAAGATACTTACATTTTGGCTGTTGACTACACTTCAAATCCAAAGTCCAAATAGTCCGTTGGAGTTGGAGGATAGAGCAAATGAAAATCTTGAAGATCAACACCCCAATACTCGTTTCTTGAAGTTTAGATACAAAAACTTTTAAGAATTCTTTTTTTTTTTTAGAAAATTAAATACTTTGATCTTGATCTACGTAATTGCAAGTTGCAACAACAACCATCCCATCACTTCGGTAGTAGAATAAGGGCTGGATATTTGCTATCCAATGAATCTGGAACAAAGTATAATCTTTGAAGAGGAAAAATATGCACTTGACGGCTTATATGACGGATCCACTAAAATCGCCTATACTAGACGGATACCATATGGACGGGTTCTACACCAACGGGTTGAATACACATGCAGTGTTCGAATCAATTATCTACAAGAAACCCATGTTAAAGGAACTCTTGCGGCCCATGCTTGGACATCTCAAGATCCTAGTATAAATGGAATTCTAAGGGGAGGAGGATTCTAGAAGATATGTGCATTAATGAAGATCTTCTCCATAAGGAAAAGTCTTGTTCATCACATTTGGGATTATTAAAGGAGACTCCTATAAGGAAAAGACTTCTGCTTCAAGGAAGAGAGGTCAATCTTCGACCACTATAAAAGCCCCAATACCTTCACAAATCAAGGTACGCATAATCAACACTCTCTAGCACTCTGGAGTTGTAAAAGATTCTAACTTGACCTTCGAAGGTTATTTGGGCGGCACCACACCGATGCTCTCTGTAGGTTTTTTCTCTTTCTTACTGTACAGGTGACTTTTTGAGTGTGTGAGCGACGTGTAATTTATTGGTGATTTTTCAAACTTCATCAATGTGTAATTCATTGGTGATTTTTTAGACTTCATCAGTTGGCGCCGTCTGTGGGAAAACGAAGAAGTGATCGATCGTTGCTTTATCCCTGAGACAAAAGGATTGCATGGTGCTCACTCACTCAATGGCAACCACTAACGACATCCAAGAAGAGGGACCACCCACAACCGCCCTCGAGAGACAGGTTCAAACTCTCATCGTGGCAGTGGAGTGTCACACCAAACAAAACCATGACCTAGAAAATCAGCTACGTCAGAAAAACGCAGCACCCAACAACCAGAAGGAGGACTAGGAAGGTACCAGTGCCATGCGAAGAGATCAAGAAGGGCCTGAAGGCAGCAATGCCCCAAGCAGGCCAGAACGGCAAAACGTGAGCCTCCCATCCCTCATGGATACAGCTCCCCCTCTTATTTTCGCAGAGATACAGGCGATGAAGGAACAGATGGAGGTCATGATGAACGCCCTCAAGGGACAAGTGTCTAGCGATCTTGATGACCTAGTCAACCGGACCAACTTTCTATTCACAGCCCCCGTCAATTCCTTTCCCCTACCGCATAAATTCTGGATGCCGCAGATAGAGAGTTACGATGGAGTCAAGGATCCCCTAGATCACTTGGAGACTTTCATGACCTTGATGCATCTTCAAGGGGTACCGAACGAAATCATGTGCAGGGCCTTCCCTACAACGCTAAAGGGTCCCGTGAGGATATGGTTCAGTCGGCTGACACCAAACTCCATCAGCACTTTCAAAGAGTTAAGCACTCAGTTCACCACTACTACACATAGGGAGATTTTCCATACAAGCTCCAACTTGGATAGTGTAAAACACAAATTTTATATCTCATCCTTACCAAATTTGAATTCAAAAAAAAAAAAAAAAAAAAGAGATATATAAATAAACTCTAGCTTGTGGGAGGGGCAACGATCTTCTCAACTTGACGGATCTATTCACTATCAACAACTGTCGGGTCCGCCGGGATATTACTAACGGGGGCATCATCTCGAAAGAGCTTATTGGTGTCCTTAGATTGGGCAGGCTGGACGGAGGTTTGTTCAGGAATGTTGATGTTAATGGATGACAGGTTAAGCTCTAGGTACAAGTTCTTTACTTGATGAAGTGCGTCATCAAACCCATCATTATAAGAGACCCCCAACTCTGACAAAAGTGCCTCGAAATCACGGTACTCTTTTATCATCGTCTCCTTGGCCTGACGGAGCTCTTTTTCTTTGTCCTTCAGAAATTTCTTTAGATCCTCCATCGTTTGATAGTACTCATCGCGAGCCTCTTCTGTCTTCCTGAAATTCTGCACTGCCATCACCTTCCAGCTCTTCAAATCAAGTAGCTCTTCCTCCATCAGCCTGGCCTTGTCATGAATACAGTCCAGAGTTGTCTCGTGGTTGAGACACTGTCCCATTAACCCCTTCATCACAAGCATTGCCTGAAGGAAGACAAATTAATAAAGGAGGACAGATGCAAAAAAAAAAAAAAGATGATGACAACGGATGAGTTACCTAAGCAACACTAAAGAGGCTTGTCTCTCCCATAGCCTCTATTGAATGGTTGCCCAAGTCCTCATAATCCTCAGAGGTTATGATGGACGAGAGCCTTTCCAGGGCGTATTTGGAGTCCTCATGGAGCAAGACGGGAGGCTTCTTCTGGCTTTCTGACGGACCAATCATGAGGCCCTTGCCAACCCCATGTTTTGCTGGGGTGACCCTCTTGGCATTTCCAGCCATTAACCCAACAACGGGCTCCAAAGGAACCTTGGGTTTCTTGGGAGCGCGGTCCCCCTTGGACGGTTGCTTCCTTTTGGCCAACGGCTTGCTTGAGCCTGCCCCTATAGGGTTTGCACTGGTTTCTTTGTTCTTGGACGCCAGCAATCTGATCATTGTCCGTCGTTTAGCATCGTCCATCTTTGAAAAAGTAGATGGGTAAGGAAAAGATGATAGCATAATCTACTTAAAAATAGGGACTAACGAACTCACATTGATGGATTTGCGCCTCGTATTTAATTGCTGGTAGGGTTGGGTCGGGACCGTCGCAGTACCATTGGATGGTAGGTTGACGAGCTTTGCCCAAGTTCTTTCCTCTAGCTTGGACTTAGCAAAAATCTTTTCAAGAAATGCAAACTCCTCGAGGTCTACCTGAGGGCGTCGTCGAACTATAAGAAGGGGACGGATGTTAAAAAAAAAACTAGCAAAAAAAAAAAAAAAAAACTGACAGACAAATACCGGACGGATTAATTATCCCTCAAGTGGTGTCGACGGGTGTGTGATCCATCTCCCTAGGATGGCACATCCAATTGTCACCTTCTATAAAAAAGTAACGACTCTTCCAGTCCCTGTTGGAATCTGGGGTCTCATAAATCACCTTTAAGACAGGACTCCTAGGAACAAAACTATACATCCACCTTGACTTGTCTATCTTATCTCGACGGTAGCAATGAAGGAATTCTAGAACCGTCAACCTTCAGGCACCGTTTGACATGGCTCCGTATAGGACCTCCATGGCTATAAAAACCCCCAAGGCATTCGGGGATATCTGGCTGACGGATAAACCCAGGTACTTAAGAAGTTCATGGTGTAGGGAACTCAGAGGAAACCTAAGGCCCGCCTTGAGCACCTGTTTGTACACTCCAACTTTGTCTACCCCTCTATAGTAACACTTTTTCAACTTATAGAGTAGATGGATGGGGATGTAATCTGGGATTTGGTAGTGGGCTCTAAAGGTATTGAAATGAGGCTCTTTGATAGTAGAAATAAACGCATGCACTGTCCACTCCGGTAGCATGATGAACTCCCTAAGTCCATCAACACCTATAACAGACATAACCCTTTGGTCCCCGTCGTCATTAGAACCCTCCTTAAGCTCGATCATCTCCATGTCCTCATTTGTTGAGGATGGGGTAGATGCAGACAGACTTCTCTCTTCGCTTAGATCGTCTCGATCTTTGTGACCTAACGGATAAACCTCTTCGTAACCCGCCCTATCATGGACAACTGACTGGTTACTCAATGCATTAGACATTATCTACATGTAATGACAAAACCTAAGACTCTAACGAGTTCTAAAAAAGGGGGTGACGAGGACATAAAATCCAAGGAAAGACTACCAAAAGTTGAAAGGAATGAAATACCGACGGAGAGAAGTGACTTGCCAATTTATTAAAGTGGATGGATGTAGGCGTGTAGCACGGTTGCAGTAACTGAACGGTCTATTCTCTGACAGATATGACGGTCTGGCTTTGACAAGGTGTTTCTTCGTAAAGTAGAAAAATGAGAGGGGTAGGAGGCGATATTTATAAGGAGTGCACGGAAGCCGAAGTGACATTTCGATCCGAGACAAAAGCCAATAAAAGAGCGACACGCGTCAATAAGTAATAAATATTTCTTATGAACCTATCAGAGTGCAAGTACAACTTATGAATTTTTAACCGTCATTCCAATCTTGAACCGTCACCCCACGGGCCCTTGTGCTCAGAGATGATGAACCCATGGGGTGAAGGGGGCAACTGAAGAGGAAAAATATGCACTTGACGGCTTATATGACGGATCCACTGAAATCACCTATACTGGACGGATCCCATACGGACGGGTTCTACACCGACGGGTTGAATACACATGCAGTGTCCAAATCAATTATCTACAAAAAGCCCATGTTAAAGGAACTCTTGCGGCCCATGCTTGGACATCTCAAGATCCTAGTATAAATGGAATTCTAGGGCAAGGAGGATTCTAGAAGATATGTGCATTAATGGAGATCTTCTCCATAAGGAAAAGTCTTGTTCATCACGTTTGGGATTGTTAAAGGAGACTCCTATAAGGAGAAGACTTCTGCTTCAAGGAAGAAAGGTCAATCTTCGACCACTATAAAAGTCCCAATATCCTCACAAATCAAGGTACACATAATCGACCATCTCTAGCACTCTGGAGTTGTAAAAGATTCTAACTTGACCTTCGGAGGGTATTTGGTTGGCACCACACCGATGCTCTATGAAGGTTTTTTCTCTTTCTTGCTGTGCAGGTAACTTTTTGAGCATGTGAGCGACATGTAATTCATTGGTGATTTTTCAGACTTCATCAATCTTGTTTCATAGGGAATCAATGAGTTTCCTTTTTTGTAGACTCCAAACTTGATTTATACTTATCGGGAAAAAAAAGTTTATCTAGAATTTACACGCTTAGAAAATTAAGATCATCTAGGATTCTTGTTGTATTCAAGATTAAAATCATCTACAATTTCTTTTCATTAGGATTCTTGCAGGTGGCTAAGAAAATCATCTACAATTTTTGGTTAAAGTCGAATTTTAATTTACTGTAAACTATCTTAATAACTAAAAACTAATTAATGAGAGTTTTATATAGTAGAGTAAACTATTGACAATGGAATTTAATCCACGTTAAAGAGTTGTAATATGAGTTGTGAACAAAACGATAGGAATATTAGAAAATGTGAAAAATATAAACCAACATAGAGAACCCAACATGCATGAGGCATCCAAAATAGAGGTGATTAAAGATACTTACATTTTGGCCGTTGTATACACTTCAAATCCAAAGTCCAAACAGTCCGTTAGAGTTGGAGGATAAAGCACACAAAAATCTTGAAGATCAACACTCCAATACACGTTTCTTGAAGTTTAGATACGAAAAATTTTAAGATAGACACCTCAGTGCATGTTCCTTAAAGAAATATGCAAAAGAAATTAAAGGTGAGATTGAAATATTTGATTTCTTTGTAGAATTTAAGTGTTCATGAATTAGAAAACTAAAATAGAAAAGACCATTGTACATTGACATATACATACCATTGAGTAAGAGCAAATTTGAGCAGACCAAATTTAAAAAAAGAAAAAAAAATGATGATAATGGTGAAAATGATGGTCTTATTTTGTAGATAATGTTTTACGTGAGATTTAAAAAAGCATTTTTACCAAATTTTGCCCATACTCAAACGTAGGCTATAAGGGTATTTTGGAACAAAAAAAAAATTCGGTCCAAACAAGAAAAACCTTTTAAATAGTAGTATAGATAAAAACACAATTTCAACTATTTGTGCATTAGATAATGAAAAATGCTAAAGCGACAAATTATTTTACAAACTACTGATGTGGTGAGCAGCTATTGATAAGTGAAAAAAGGGTAATGTTAACAGTGGACTCGGACAAGAATCAATTAAGAATTTGACAATGTATTACTTTAAGTGTGCGCTTGAATTAGGATTAAAAAATAAAATTATTTCACTATTCAACTTATTTTTGTTACTATTTATAAGCCCCACTGCACTTTTTAACATTATTTCTAAACTTTATCATACTATTTCAATTAATTTTTACTTTTATTTATAGTACTTTTAACAATAAATTTTTAATTTAAACAAAATAATCGGCATCCAAATTCACCCTAAATAAAAGCAAAAGCAAAACTACGTCAGTTCCCTTATTTTAGGGTCCGTTTGTTTTGGTGGTAAATGATTTCAGGAAATCATTTACCACCTGACCCGTGTGTTTGGAAGGCAAGGGAAAATCTAATTTCCGGAAAATATGCCTCAACTTTGACCATATTTTCCCCTTTAACCCGGAAATGGTTTTACGCTTTTATTTTACCTTCAAACCATTTCTGGGTATCACACAAAAACGCAGAAAAGAAAAGAGAGCCGCTGAGAGAACTTGAGTGAGAACGAAAACCAGCAAGAAAACACACAACAAGAGCCAAGAACGCCAAAAAAAAAAAAAAAAAAAAAAGGAACCTAGAACGCAGTCCGATCCACCAAAAAAAAAGAGAAACCCAGAACAACCTCCGATCCACGCAGTCCGATCCAGTCCCAAAACCCAGTCCGATCCACGCAGTCCGATCCAGTCCCAGAACCCAGTCCGATCCACGCCGGTGACATTGAGAGAGCCAAGAACGCAATCCGATCCACCTCCGATCCGATAAACCCAGACGTCACCGAGCCGATTTCGACGCCGTTCCACCACCACCACTCAACGGCGAGTCCGATCCACTCAACGCCGTTCCACCACCTCGCCGATTTCAGTGCCGTTCCACCACCACACTTAACGGTGAGTCCGATCGGTAATTTTTTTTTTTTTTAGATTGAGTCCTATGGCATTATATATATATATATATATATATATATTTATATATTTATTTATTTATATATTTATTTACATAAATATATGCATATTTATTTATAAATAAATATTTATATATTTATTTATATATTTACATAAATATTTATATATATTTATTTATATATTTACATAAATATTTATATATATTTATTTATAAATATTTAGTTATCTTTTACATAATGTTTACTGTGAGCAATTTGCTATGAGCAATTTGCTATAATTTTACATAATGTTTACACTTGCATATGTTATAATGTTTTGCACATTGCATTGTTATTCCTATAATTTTACTGTGAGCAATTTGCATGCATTTTCCAGGGGTTGCTTTAGAAGTAGTCACAGAAGTTTTTGTAGTTGAAACACATAAATTCAGTTGAAACACAAAAGTATGAAGGACAGTAAAAGTTGTTAGTTGTGTTAAGAAATTATACATTGATCATCAGCTCCTTTTGCGGGGGAATTCACATGTAATGCAATTGTAGGTGCATGGAAAGCTTGTGGACACTGTATTTCCAAGTTCTTTTTTTTTTTTTTTAGAATTTGACTAGTTGGGTTTGTGTAAAATTTGGCTAGTTGGGTTTTGTGTATACAGTTTTGGAGCTTGATATGTATACTTTGATGTAGCAAATGTTATTATCTTGCCTATTGGGTTATGTATACTTTCAAGCTTGAGACATGACAAATTGTATGAAATTTTTCAGCATTTGGTTTTATTATTTTCTTGCGGTAGAATATGTGTGTGTTTAAATTTTATTGTGATGACTAATAAATTGAGACATGATGGTATTGTAATGATATCAATGTGCAGTTATCAATGTGATGGTTTTGTGATGGTGTAAACATTCATTGTAAATAGAATGCAATGTGATTTCGTACTCGTTATAAACGTGGTTTGGATGTTTTTTGTTTGTAGTTGTTTTTATTTACATACCTCTTAGACCACAGTGTTTGTGATTTTGTTAGATGAAGAAAAAAACCAAAGCCGCAATTCTTGCCTCAGTTGCATCTGTCCTCCTTGTGGGGGTTACATTGTTAAGGAAATTGCGACGTAGACATAGACGATTGCCTAGGACGCCTTATGTTAATCATGTAGCCGAGAGAGAGGAATACATAAATAGTATTCTGCATGGAAGTGAGATAAATTGTGTGAATCAACTTAGGATGAAGCCTAGAGCTTTTTACCAGTTATGTCACATCCTTACTGAGGGGGAGCACGTACGCCCGACTATTCACATGCCTGTTACGGAACAAGTGGTCATTTTCTTACACATTATTGGTCATAATATGAGGTTCCGTGTAATGGGTAGTCGGATCTATAGATCAACTGAGACTGTTCATAGATATTTCAAGGTTGTCCTTAGGGGGTCTTGAAATTATATAGAGCTCTAATAAGACTGTGTAGCGAAGATACACCCCCAGAGATAAGGAATAGCAGAAGGTTCTACCCATATTTTAAGGTAAATATTGCGACTTGTGTATTTTTTGTAAATTGTGTAGATTTATGCAATTTTAAACCATTATGTGTGTCGAAAAATAGGATTGTGTTGGAACAATAGATGGTACACATGTTCGTGCATTTGTGCCACCTGAAATACAAGGAAGACTTCGTGGTCGCAAAGATGGAACCACGCAAAATGTGTTAGCTGCCATTGGTTTTGACTTAAAGTTCACATATGTATTGGCTGGATGGGAAAACAGTGCACATGATTCACGTGTGTTAACTGATGCATTTGCTAGGCCAGGGGGATTTTTAATTCCCAACGGTATTATACAATTATTTCACCTTTTTGGTTTATTAGTTTAATAAATATTGTGCATTTTCCTAAGCATAGTAGTGATTGAGTTTTATTTTTGAATATATGTAGGTAAATATTATCTTGGTGATGTTGGGTATGGTAATAAGAATGGAATATTGTCACCTTATCGGAGTGTGCAATATCACTTGAAAGAGTTTAGTGATCGTCCTCTTGAGAATGAGAAAGAATTGTTTAACCTCCGACACTCTTCATTGAGAACTACCATTGAGCGAGGGTTTGGTGTGTTGAAAAAACGTTTTCGAGTGTTGGATGCAAAACCATTTTGGTCTTTTCAAACCCAAGTCAAATTAGTGTTAGCATGTTGTGTGGTTCATAATCACATTATGGGGGTTGAACCAAATGACCATATTATGGAAGATGCAATGAACGAAGTAGAGTCTAGTGACCCCCAACAAGAAACACAATCACGTCGGGAGTCCGTTGAAGACAGTAGAATATGGAATGCTAAGAGAGATGAGATGTGCCAAACTATGTGGTCTGATTATATGAGGAGTGGAGAGTAGTACTTTATTTACATTTTTATAATTGTAATATGTGTTTTTATTTTTCGTAAAGACAATGTATTTACTATAGACTTCTAGTGGCGTAATGAACCTGTATTTTCAGCATTATATTGTTACTTGATGGTATTACATTGTTATTTTCCGTGTTAGCATGTTTCATTCTGTTGTACACATTTTATAAGCGTGGTTGTATGTGTGTTTGATTTGTTGTTCATATTCCGAGCTCTATTAATAAATGCTACTCTGACTATACAATTTTCATATGTAGTAATGTTAAAGGGTAAAGAAAAAATGAGCACCAGCAAGCAATTTAGGTGGCTGCCGCCTATGCATGAAATGATGCTGAGAATACTTGCACAGGAGGCTGCAAAGGGCAACAAGCCCTCTAGCACCTTTAGGGCAGGCTCCTTCGCTCTTGTAGCGAAGGAGATAAGTGCCCAATTTGGGGTTGAGTGCCACCCCTCCTACGTAGACAATCTGATGCGTACTCTAAGGACCATGTGGTCCACTATTAAGAAACTTCGAAAGAAGAGTGGCTTCGGTTGGGATGATAATCTCAAAATGATAACATGACGCAAAGACATACCAAGAAGAAGTCATGGTATGGCTTACAATTATATTTTCTTAATATAAATGATAATATATGTTTTTGTCCATAAATTGAAATTTTAGTTTGGAAATTGAAGGCAAAGAATTTATTTGAAAAGATATTCATAGTTTCAAAGAAGACATCTATGAATAAATGTTAGAGGTTAGATGAAGTTTTAGTAAATTATATAATGGTGTGAAGTAAACTTTATCATGATTTATTAAGTTTTAGTCCTAGAGTAATGTCACACTACCCTAGCTAGATGTTTAAATGCAGCATCTATTCCACACCATGATTTTATGTTTAATTTGACAAGGATGGACACCCACTTTATTTTTCATATAATAACAGATTTTTTTTTGTTTCCTGGCATGAATAATGCATTGAATATTGAATTTATGAGTGAAGTAATTATTGCATTGTTATTATACGTTCCTTTCTCCCTTACAGGCGCATTGAAAGCATGCAGAGTTTTTAAATAAGAAAATAGAGATGTATGATGAGTTAGCTCTTGTCGTGGGCAAGGACACAGCCACAGGTGGCTTTTCAAAATCCTATATAGATTATGAAAATGAGCCAGGTAATGGCGACAGTGCTGAATTTGTTGCTGATAATGTGGAGGAAGATGTGCTCGAAAAAGGTAAGAATGTAGTCGAGTCATCCACAACTGGGTCGGGAATTTCCAAGTCCCGTAAAAGAGGTCGTGCACCTTCTACTGCTGATGATAGTGTGTTGACTGATCTGTCTGATCAGTTGAAGGATATAGCTACGGTTCTTAAAGAAATCAATAGGGGCCTAGTAGATTACACATCTCTTTATAATGAGGTTATGGCTATGATGGCGGATGGGTATAGTGAAGAAATGCTTGCAACTGCGTTTGACCATCTGTGTGAAAATGAGAAGGTAGCACGGGGATTTCTAGCCAAGAATGCTAGGCTGCGAAAGATGTGGTTGGATAGTTTTTTTTTCTCACAACTTTGACTTGCCTGTTTCATGTAGACTGTGATGGTAGTTTTATGAATTCACTTTTGTTGTAGAACTAGTATTAACCTACCATTGTATTATATATATAGTACTTTGTATTATTGGGACAATACAGTTGCCGAAATTATGTATTTGTACTATTCAGATACTACGAGTAGGTATCATTTTTGTACACCATGGAGGTGTAATAACAATGGTGAATGATGAATGTGGCTATTTTTATATTAATATTATCGGTATATTTAAATGATTATTTTTTATGTTGAAGTGGATGATTATTTTTGTACTGTTACAGATATGTATACGCAATGCAGGTGTATGTTGAAGTGGATGATTAGTTTCTAATTATTACAGGTTTGGCTAGATAATACAGGAGTTGAAATTGGTAAGACATTTTATATTTTCCGTAAAATTAATTCACAAACCAAACATGAAAATTGATTTTCTGAAAAAAATGGATTTCATTTTCCGTAAAATGTTTACCTGAACCAAACATAAAAATTGATTTTCCGTAAAACAAAAAGCATTTTCCATAAAATGTTTGACCGAACCAAATACCGAAATTGATTTTCCGTAAAACGATTTTCGAGACAACTAAATAACCTCAATACATTTTCTTTTTTCGAAAAATAGCATTTCTGAAAAATATGTATTTTTCAAAAAACGTTTTACGCGAACCAACGCAGCCTAAGAATACTTTCAAATTACAAAACGTCCTACCGATAAACCCCTGCTGGCTAAGCCTCACTCTCCAAGCCTGTCAGAGCCATAGCCATGGCCATCCTCGCCTTTCGCCTAGTCATCTCCTTCCTCAAACCCCACACCTCTGGCTTCTCTCTCCTCCGCATTGCCAACCGCAACCACCACCACCACCTCTTCCGCCCTCGCCGCCACTTCTCCGCCTCCGCAATCAGCCCCTCCTCCTCCTCCTCCTCCTCCTTCACTAGTATTCCACAACACTTGCCGTCTACGGACTTCGACTCCGACACCAATTCCAACAACAACAACAGCGAAGCTATCAAGTCCCCCGTCCCAACTTTCCAGCAAGCCATTCAGCGCCTCCAGGTTTCACTTCTTCTCAACTCAATTGAATTCACGCTTTTCTCTTCGTTTTTCTTTGTTAGTGTTATTGATTATGATACTGTTACTCTCAACGTGTTGTATAGGAATATTGGGGCTCAGTTGGATGTGCCGTAATGCAATGCAGCAATACTGAGGTAATGTAATGCTGTGTTTGAAAATGTTTTCCGCACGTAAAATATTTTCCCGAAAAGGAATTATTTAGTGTTTGGTTGCGTTTTCTGAAAAAACTCCGGAAAATATTTTCTAGTGTTGGGTTGCATTTCAGAAAATGATATGGAAAATTTTCTTCTACTTTATCACATTATTTCCCAGGCACAGGAGACCGGGGACATTAGTTGGGGTGGGGTGGAGCTTCGGTTGATAAGTTTTGGTTGAGAGGGAAAATGGTTTACGAAAAATGCCTTTATTTGACCAACATTTTCTGTTGCCTCAAACACCAGTAAATGCGGAAAATATTTTCTGGATATCAATTTTTGTTGAACCAAACACAATTGTAATTAGTTTTTCTACGATCACAACATTTGACACAACTTGATAAAGTGGTTGACTATAAGTGGTGGACCCTCTGGGTCCACTTTTTCTCAATCACTTATTGTCAACTACCTCAGAGTTATGACAAAAATTGTAGCATTGTACTTTCTCCATTTTATATAATGCAATTGTTTGATAGTACAACTAAGATTAGATTACACTTTTGGCCCCTTGGGGTTGTTTTCATTTTCTTGCACCAAATTTAATTTCATTTTCAAAACGGTCCTTCCGTCTATGTCCATGACTAATCTGGCCATTATGAGAATGCAAAAAAATAAAAATAAAAGAAAAAGAAAAGAAAATGATGTTGTTTAGTTTGCATGTTGAAGGATCATTTTAAAAATGGAATCAAATTTGGTGGACCAGAATGAAAATTCTGAAACTCAAGGGACCGCAATGAAAATAATGTCAAACTTTTAATGGTCATAATTTTAATTTAGTCTACAATTAAATATAAATCCATTTCACAATTGGTGAGCTGTTTGATGTAATTTACGATGATCTTTGTTGGCCAGGTTGGAGCTGGGACAATGAATCCTCTCACATTCTTAAGGGTTTTGGGTCCGGAACCATGGAATGTTGCGTAAGTATGCTGTTTTTAGAAGTTCCATGCTTTACTATGTATATATTTTTGTGGAAGCAAGTGTTGTCACTTCTTTTGACATATCTTCTTGTGCAAGAAAGTGTTGAAATTTTAGGAAAATGATGTTTAGAGTCATGTAGTAATCGAAATAATGAATGAACATGGATGGTTTCCTTGGGATTATGGTGTATATGGCTTAATTAAGAGAAGAAAAGTGATTGGTAGTCAATGCAGGATTTCTGTTGTTGATACTAGTTTGTTTGCAAGTGAGATCTAGTTGCATGTAAAAGGGTCAAAGGTTTTGTATAAGTAGTTCATGTGTAGATGTAGTGGTGAGACTGTAGATCATCTATTGTTGCATTGTGACATTGCATATGATTTGTGACACTTTACCTTAATGTTCAAGAGGGTTGTAGACATACTACTTTCTGGATGGAGGAATTGGTTTGTTAAACATTCCTTGTTTGTGAGGAACCTACCTCTTTCATGCCTTTTGAGGACTTTATGGAAGGAAAGGAATTAACACACTTCTGAAGGCATGGATGTCTTGGTTATTCAGCCAAAATCAACTTTCCAACAAGCTTTGTTTCAATGGATCCTTGTTTTGGATCATAGATGATAGATCATATTGAGATACATTCTATTATAGACTTCATTGATTCTCCTTCCTTTAGACTGTAACATTCACTGTTTGGATGTCTTGTACTTTTTTAGGGCTATTTTGTTTATTCCTGCGAACATATGGCAGTTCCATTTTTTTTTTTCAATAAAATTTCATTATTAAAAAAGGAAGCAGTTCAATACTTCTCTAACAGAATGGCCATACAGTCCCGTACAGTGCACACTCACTTAAGAACTAAATATATAAATAATGATTTCCTAGAAACCATGGCTTAAATTAACTATATTCCAGTTCAATTTTTTGCAAGATTCTGAAAAATACCCCTTGGTCCCTTTTTTTGTATGTAAATTATAAAGAAGTTGTTCTTGTTGTAAATGAAACTGAAGATGGTGCAAAATAAAATAATAAAAATCAATATATTCTTCTTCCCCCCCAAACCCACCTCTCCCCCCCCCCCCCCCCCCCCACACCCCACCCACAAAAAAATCCCCTCTTTATAATTTGACTTTGATGCTACCATACTTGCCTATCTTGTTTGTTGAAAAGACATAAAATAAACAAATAGCAGATTGGAATCAACCTTTTTAACTTATGGCAGCCAAAATTACTCTCATTTTCATTTGCAATAACGAGATATCTCTGCCAAAAGTTTCTATACATTTAAAAAAAAAAAATGCACAGATAGACCATGCATATAATGGGGTAATTGGCTGATCCATTTTGGGGTGATCTGGATTTTTAATGCATGCTGCTTGATGAGGCCTGTGTGAATTAGACTTTTCTGGGATTAAATTCTTTCTTATAAGCATTTGCTTATTGTAACTATGCTAAAATTTGAAAATTTGAAATCTTGATTTTGATTGCTTTAATTTTTTGCTGGAATCTTCAAAATATTGTTGGATTAGCTAATTTAACATGCTATAAAGTTGTGAGATTTTCTGTCACTACTATTTTACATTTTGACAACTGCATTGATACTTGGAAACCATCCCTCCCGAAAAAAAAAAAAAAAGAAGAAAAAAAAAAAGAAAAAAAAAGAAGAAGTGTTTTCTTAGGTAACTGCTAACATGGGGTTTCATATGAAAGGTATGTGGAGCCTAGCATTCAGCCAGATGATAGTCGTTATGGTGAAAACCCAAACAGGCTTCAAAGACACACTCAATTTCAGGTTAAATTTGAGTTTATAGATAAAATTTTTCTTTTCTGGGTGATTTAGGGAGCTTTGTTTTACAATACCTTACTGCTTGCATTCAAATTTGATCTCAGGTTATATTAAAGCCTGATCCTGGAAATTCACAAGACCTTTTTATTCGTAGCCTATCAGCTTTAGGTAGTGACTCTGCCTATATTTTCTTTAAATTTCTATAAGCTTAAAGGAATTTCTGCATTTTTCTTAAAGTTGAAAAGAATTTTAATTCTTTAGATTCTTCTGTGTTCATTTTTCTTGTACATCAAGTAGTATTTTTTCAATAAAATATCATTACTTATCAAAATAAGTTGAGAAGAATTCATTGGTGCTCTTTGTCCATTTTTCATGTCTTGTGCTTATTGATTCTTGATGCCCTTATCAATACAAGAAGAAAACTAGCAATTGAGCCACATCTTAACCATTAAAGATGGGCTAAAACTCATTTTTCCCTTTAAAAAAAGGAAAAATTCATTAGAAGTTATGCTGTATAAGAAAATGACTAGGCCTTACAATGTTGCTGTTGGTTGTTCTTCTTGACAAAGATGCAAAGGCACACCCATTTTCTGCATAAATGGGAGAAAGTTGGGTATCTAGAGGTTCCCGAATATGATAATCACGAGCTCTCCTTTCAAGTTGGAAAATGAACTAGGCCTTGCATCATCATTTGTTCTTCCTAGGTATTTTCTAGGTATTCCACTCATTTCATGAACATGTTGTCTCTTAGTAGCCCAACATTTTTTTTCTTTGACGTATGGCTGGTCTTATATCAATCATATAAAATGCCCCCTTCAACTTAATGGTAATATTCAGTCATGCAAGATTCCCAATTCACTTTTTATGTCTCCCAACTCTAATTATATGTATAACTTCTCTTTTTTTGATAGGTAATAGAAATTTTATTGAAAAAATGAACATCGTGTTTATGATGATGAACACTGGACATGAAGAAAATACATAAAGCTCAAGAGCTAAAGCTAATAGCTAACAGATTGTAGAAAGCAGAAATTGAAATACATTGTGTAAGACCCCAAATATGAGCCCACTGAAATAAAGTACTGAATAGAAGATGTTTTAAAAGATCTAAAGATTGCTCATTATCTTCAAAGATATGGTTATTAAGTTCCTGCTAGGCTAACCACAGTAGAGAACATGGTATCATATTCTAGATAGTTGACTGGTGCTTCCCAAACCAATTCTCCCCCCAAAAAAAGAACAGTATTTATAACATGTTACATAACTCTTCAATCTCCCATTCTTAAAAATGATTGAGCCAAGATATTGAAAATGATAACTCTTAGGCATTATTTGTCCATCTATTTTATCATCACTTAATATCTAGTTCCAGCTTAATAAAATTGCATTCCATATGATCAATCTAAAGCTCAAGTAGAATAATCACTATAAATAAACAAACAAAGTGGTTTATATTATTGTCTCTGTTAGATTTAACGGAATGCATTTCTACCTCAATCTACCAATTTGATTGAGAATCATGATCACTACCTTCTTTGGCTTGGAGGTTGATGATTATGAGATCACTTTATTATTTTAACTATCATATAACTTATAAAAAAAAAAAAAAAAAATTTAACTATCATATATCTATGGCAATTCATGTTCTATGTTTTGTCCCCATATATAGTAATTCCTTTGATTGTTATACTGTCATAGTTTCCAAGGATAGTGGTTATTCCTTTACAATTAAAATTAATAAGCACCATTTACATTCTGTGTTATATCTATGCAGGAACATTAGGGCCTCTGTCTTTTTCTTTTTAATGGTAATTGAATACGTATATGGTGGTCTTGAAAGCCCATGACCTGATGCTCCACCTTCTTCTTTTTACAAGTAATTAAAAAAATTTATTGGAGAGAAATGAAGGCAATGATCTCCATGTACACAGGAAGCGTACGAGGGTAGCCACAAACATCATCTAAAGTTATAAGTATCTAGAAATCTGACCAGACCCTCCACCTAACCTCACAAAGGGGGGGGGGGGGGGGGTGTTGCATTTAAGTTAGAGCTTGTTGGCCTAAAAGCTTCTATGTTTTAATGACCATTGTTTCCAAAACAATTTCAAATGATGCCAATGAGCTCTAGCTCAAAATTCAAATGGTGCTTCCTACTCCCTTAATATTCGAATGGAGGGTAAGATTGTGGTTCAAGGCCTCTGGGATTCAATTTTATTAAATAAGGTTACATGTTATGTGTAATTGTTGTTTAGATTGCCAATCGTCTAGTCCCATCGATGTTAGTGCTAATGACAAGAACCGTTCAATTTAAGTATCATGTTCACATTTTCACATTTTATCCTTTTTTCAACATTTTGTTTAACCGTGATGCTTTATGCTTGATAGGTATCGATGTTAGTGCGCATGATATATGATTTGTGGAGGACAATTGGGAGAGTCTGGTAATATCTTGTCTTTAATGGTGGATTTTTATTCTTCCCTTGTTATTTTATGCAGATCTAATTAGTGCGTCTTACTAAGATACAATTTAACTTGGTTAGATTTCCTTGCTATGGCTCATAGTTGTAAGCATAGTGCAACTATATGTGTTAAATTTTTCTTGAGGAAGCACTTTTGCCGAAATGGATCATTAGCTTGTTTGTTTTCTACATGCTGACCAAACATGCTTATAGGTACTTGGTGCCTGGGGTTTAGGCTGGGAAATCTGGATGGATGGGATGGAGATTATCCAGTTCATCTACTTCCAGCAGGTTACTCCTTTGAAATTGAATAGAACTAGGAATCTTCCCTAATTTTGGAAAATATGGCTTTCATGTTTACTGTAATAATAAGTTAATAACTATTTCCCTTGGTCAAGGTACTGTTGATTTTTCATGATTTTGCCAAGTTTTATTTGGTTTCACTTGAAGGAAGCTTTTTTCCCATTCTTATTCTCTAGGCTGGAAGCCTGCAATTGTCGCCCATATCTGTTGAAATCACTTATGGTCTTGAGTGTATCCTCATGTTACTACAGGTCTGTCTTTGATTGTTTCTTTTAATAATCTTTGACCTCATTGTCCATTTTATTAAATTTGTCTGAACTAATTGGCAGGGAGTTGATCATTTTAAGAAAATTCAATATGCTGATGGAATTACATATGGGGATCTGTTTTTGGAGAATGAGTAGGTTTCCCCTAAAATATATATATATATATATATTCTTTTTCTTTTTCTTTTAAGGCAAAATAGTACTAGAACTGTGTGGTCACAAATAATTATAATCTTCCAAAGATTGTCAATGTACATCACTCAGTATTCTTGAATGATGGATTATGTTTCTAAATTTGCCATTATTATGGCTCATTTTGTATGCAAAAAAATTGTTTCCTTGTGATGCCATTGCGTGTTCCCTCAAAAAGTCATTTGAGTTAAGTTGCGTACTTTCTTCCTAAATGCTGGTAATCTTTTGTCTTTCTAAATTTTTGTCATGGTCTTTATGGAATTGCTACCCCAAACATTTTGTACTTTATGCAAATAAACTTTTCGAGTTAGTGATATTTGAACGCCCACCTTTCTACTCCACTGTGTTCTTTTAGTCTTCTTTGTAGAAGTTAACTGCTGAACTTTTTGCCTCCTTCCCATTTTTAGTCAAGTACTTTCTCCTCTGTAAGCAGCTTTGCCTCTTTTTGAAGCATACTACTGCTGTAAGCTAATTTAAAAGAACTCTGAGGTGCTTTCGTGCTTGATTGGCAATTGAAGATAGTTGGATGGGATGCCATCTGATATGAAGTTCAAATATTCAGATGACTTCCATTAACCTTTTTATTCTCCATTCTCTTGATTTTGCTCTTTTCCACCACCTGTTATATAAGCATTATCAAGCTTCACTGTGCCATTTACTTTCTAAATGTCCACAATCAATATATTTTGTACTTCTTTTTCAGGAAGGAAATGAGTGCATGTTATCTAGAACATGCCAGTGTTCATCATCTTCAGAAACACTTTGATTTTTTTGAAGAAGAGGCGCATTCTTTGCTTGCTTTAGGCCTTGCAATCCCTGCGTATGTTGTTTAATTTTTATTTATGTTCCATTATTCAGTGCATTATGTGGAAAACTTTTCTCTGTTTTTCTTTAAGTTAACATTTGCTGTGCTACATGCTAGGTATGATCAGCTTCTGAAGACATCTCATGCTTTTAACATCTTAGACTCTAGAGGCTTTGTTGGGGTAACAGAGCATGCTCGATATTTTGGTCGGATAAGAAGGTAAGGATTCTTCCTTATTGTGGCCTGGAAAACTTTGCACTGAAAATAGAAAAACACTGTCATGTATGTACTGGTAAAATGGAAGTTATGAATTTTGTTTTGCTGTAGAATGGTATTAAGGTCCACTTTTTGAAAATCATAGAGATAAATTTTTATTTTTAATCTGATAATCTCTCAATCTTAAAGTTGGGCAGATATCTTTTTTGTAGTCATCATTGTCTCAGCCCTATCTGTGATAACATGACCTACCATGCACTATTAATTTATGGTGCCAATGACATGTTATGGAAAAATCTTAGGGGACATATATGCTCGGATCAGCAGGAGAAAGATTAATATGTAGTCTGCAACTTGTGATATACTGCTCAAGCAGCTCAACTAATATTGAATTTATAAAATAACAAGACTATTGTCTTTTGATCCATAGGATCAACAAAATGAGAGAAAGGGAGGACCATTGAAACTAACAGTCCTAGCCACTATAATTTGCAACTGGTTATCATTGCTTAGCTAAACAAATTTACTAACTTTGGTTCCATTAACTGAATGTTCATATGAAACGAAGGGCCAATATTGGTGTCTATGTTATCAATGAAATGGTTGGCAGCTTGATAATACAGAACAGAGACATGCATGACAGATTATTTGAATGCAAATAAATTGCTGGTCTAGGCCTGAACAAAGATTTGTTTTTAAGCATATGATTCTTTCAGGTCAATCCTCCTGAGTTCTGTGTCTATCTTATCCTCTTTTTTGTGTGTGTGTGTGTTTTTTTTTCTCTTCAATCAGTTTAGCTCGTCAGTGTGCACAACTTTGGTTGAATACCAGTGAGTCTCTTGGACATCCACTGGGTGTTGCTTCTGACCCTGTTCATGTTGTGTGTCCTAAAGAGCTTTTGGATACAGCCGTCAAGAAGGTTAGTTTGCATATGCAGCTGACTTGAACTTCTCTCATTGTTTGTAGTATTGATATAGCAGTTTTCTTAAGGTTAATTTAGCTTTCATTTTTTATTGATTTATTATCATTTTAATTATATGTATGAATGATCAAGCCTACATGAATAGACTCATATTATTTTGGGATTCACTGTTACATCCCTTTTTGTGGCACGCACTTGTTGATATGGTTTGATCACCAGGTCTACATAGGAGTCCTTGATTTTTTACCTATGCTTGTAGCTTTAAAGACATCATAATACACATGAGAACTAAATGATCTAAGCAATTATATAATTGTATTTGTACACTCCTAGACATATAATATATATGTGTGTGTAAGAGAGAATGGGGATGGCGTTCAATTTACCATTGACACCTTGTCATTGAAATTCTATTAGGTAGATATTGCTAGAACTTTAAATTTATGTGAGCTTTTTAACATTATAATTTTATTGTTTGACCAGAATAAGTCACGGTTTAACAACTACTGTGTACATATAATTATTACTTTTAAATATGGGTTTATTCTTTGACTTATGTCACAGGTGAATGATGATTCAAGGTTGTTTGTTCTTGAGATTGGGACCGAAGAGCTGCCGCCTCAAGATGTAGTTAATGCAGGCCAGCAAGTACTCTTTTTCATCACATGAAGCATGTTGATCCTTGCATTATTATAGCTATCTCCTTTCCTTTTTTTTGGTTGGTTGGTTTTGAAGCTCTCTTTACCTTTTAGATATTGTCAACCCCACTTTTTCCACCTAATTTTCCATCTATAGTTGTTCACTGACTGAAATGGTGGTCATTGCAGCTCAAGGACTTAATATTGCTGGTGTTGGAAAAACAAAGATTAAGCCATGTCAAAGTGCAAGCATTTGGAACACCTTGCAGATTACTGGTACAGTGATAACTATATTTCCCTTTGCAAAATGCTGACATTGTTTTCGAAATAGAGAAAATAGAAGAGAAGTTATTCTTTGTTCTTATGGCTTAATGGCCTAATTTCATTCTTCCATGGGATTTGTTTCTGGGTTCAATTCTTCCATCTTATACTTAATAATAAAAAAGAACCATGTTTCACATGCAATAGTGCAGGTTTTACATCTAAATATGTTGAATTTTATAGTACCCTATGTGGCTCTTAGTACTAAAATTGACTGTCCACTGAGATTTCAGGACCTTATCTAGTTTCATTTTGTCACACTGAATGGTTATGATGTGTGCCTTTTTGTCACATTTCCAGGTTTGTGTTGAGAATCTTTGCAGTAAACAAGCTGAGAAGGAGGTTGAGGTTTGAGGACCTCCTGTTTCAAAAGCATTTGATAATCAAGGAAATGCTATAAAGGTTTGCCATTCTTTTTCTCCTGGGAGCTTAAGTAAATTTGCTTTTTTGGCCAAATGATTTGTGTGGTGAGATTATTTGAAAACAGCAATAGAAGTAGGTAGTAACTATCATGAGTGCATTTGCTTTATTATTAATGTTATTATTTTATTTGTTTTTCCTTCATGGAAGGGATTATTAGCTATTACATGTATTTTATGTTTCCCAGCTTGTGCTGTGACTTTGGCAAAAAGCTAGAATACATTCCTCACTTGTTAGTGTAATTATTGAGATGTCATTGTATACTGGTGTAACTTAAAAGGTCATCATTTTAATTGGTTGGTACCTGATCTGAATATGAATAGCCATATAATATTTAACTTGTTATTTCGTGTCAGGCTGCTGAGGGGTATTGCCGTAGATACTCTATACCACTGGACTCATTGAATAGAAAGATTGATGGTGAGTGTGCAAAGTTTACCTACAAAAAGAAAAAAAGAAAGGGAAATAGTTGCCATTACAAGCAGAAGGTCTTGAGATCTAAGTTTACTTCATTGTTCATCTCTTCAAATTTATTTGTACTTTTTATATGATTTTGGATATAGAGATGGTTTAATAATTTCAACAACTCCCCCACCCCCCACCCCCCCCCCCCCCACTCCAAAAAAAAAAAAAAAAAAAAAAAAAATACTACTACTAGAAGGTGACTTAGAACTGTGTATGGTTATTAGTTTTTACTGTGTTAAGTTATCATGTTGCAAATAACTTGCGATGGTTATATTTAGAAGTTGACCCCTTTTAAAAATCAGTATTATTATTACACAAAAGAGGACTTATATTTTAAGGAGGCTTATCATAGCACACAAAATCCTCATCTTGTGAATAGTCTAGCTAAGCAAGGGCATCACAGTAGTCAGACTACTGCAAGAGAGGGTGGATAGCAATTATCTGCTATCAACAAGGGAAAATGTTAGTCTGCTAGTGGCAAAATGCCCAGTGACTAGGTTGACAACTATCAGCATCATTTCCACTTTTAAACAAGAAATTCCAAGCTCCACGGCCATTGACCAGCTGTCTCTAAGCACTTAACTCTGCTTGCACACTAGTATTATCTCTTTCATTTAGGGAACTCTCTCTCTCCAAAATTTCCACCTTATATGAGAACAATAGCAGACATGTTTATGTTTGGAGATTGCAGATAATTAGTAAAAAAATATGGAAACAAATTTTTTTTTTGATTGGCAAGTAAACATGCATCTGGCAATTCTGGTGGGTTTGAACACATGACTTTACCCTCCAAGCCTTTCTACGGGGGCATGAAGTGTCATTTAAGCTAGAGCTTATTGGCAAAAATTTATGGAAATAATTGACTCATCTGTGAGGTGGGTTGATGAGCTTACCCATACACTTCCAGTAAATCACGTATGAGATCTACCTAATTGTATTGACGGAAGATTGTTTTCGGTGTCTGTAAATGTTTAATATTCAGTTTAAGTATAGAAAATATTATGCTATTTAATCTTCATTTGACTAAGTAATCAATTTAATTTGCTAGTACACCTCATGCCAAATCAACTAAGTTGTACTATAGTTGTTTATGCTACATAATTTGGCTGGGCATACTGGGTCTTTAATTGAGACTACCTCTACCCTGGTAGGGTTTAGGGTTCTCGTGCTGCCATTTTTTTAATAGAAGTGAACCTTAATCTGGCCCATTTATTGATGGGCCAGTTATTGCTGTTTAACTGCTACTTTGAGGGCAAGTAAGTTTGGCCTTTAAAGCTTAGCACATTTGAATGGTTAGCCATCAGAAATTTAGGCCATGTTCCAGAAAATTCACATATTCTTGTTTTTAAGTTGCTACACATAATGCACTTGATAATGGATATTCATGAGGGTTTTTTTTTTTCAAAATGCAGGGAAAACAGAGTATCTATATGCTTGTATAATGGAATCTGCCCGACTTGCTGTTGAGGTTCTAGTGCCTCTTTTTCTCTTTGCTAATTGTCTTTATGAACTTCTCTCATAAAAAAAGAACTTTTTTCCTTAGTTATTTTATTGTGAATGTATTTGGTTAGATGAAGTGCCCATCAAATTTGGATGTACAATTGCAGATGTGTACTGATTCAGATAAGATCTCAATCTGTGCTAATTTTAATATAAGACAAATACTGAATATATAGTATTAATTTCCTTTATATCTATAAAAAAAAAAAAAAAAAATGACTGAATGTTTTGATTAACTGAATGAAACTTTATTAACAGTAACAGTTTCCAACATAACATGTTAGTAGAAAAGTTTATCTCATGTACTATTTGTAGAACTCAGGAATAGGATACAATCAAGAAGAGCTGGGGAGGAATTCAAGGAAGCATTGATGAAGATTAGGGCTCTTTCATTCTTTTTACCGTGCTCCTTTTCTATTATTAAGGTGACAGATGCAATAATATCTGATGCTTAAAATTAATACTGATTGAAAGAAAACGTCATTTCCAATGATATGTGCAGATATATGAACATCACTTAATATGTGTGTGTCAATTATTCTATTTTTATTTCTTACATAAATAGGCTTGTTAGCTATTGGAGCTTATTGGTGAGTGCAAATTATGAAGGTACAGATAAATAATGGAATACCATGTTTCTAGTATCCTAATAATGATTACTTATCTATCTCCTTAAGGTGACAATTTGCTCAATGATTTTCTAAGATTCTAGGAATTAATGGCTACTTACTAGGATTACTGCTTTAGAATAGTGGACATGTGGCTTGCCTTTTGATTCTATTGTCATCACTTTGTGGTTTTTTTAATTTAACAATTTTTACCCATAAGGATCTGTAGATAAATGCTGTTTTTAATTTGCTATAAATAGGTGTTGTCTGAAGAATTACCCAGTACCATTGCTAAAATATCATTTCCAAAGTCAATGCGCTGGAACTCTCAGGTTTGTACAATTTTAATTTTTGATTTCTATTTATGGCTATTAACATTTGATTTGCATGTGTTCCTCTTTTCTTGTTAGTTAAAATTAAAAAAATAAAATCAATTATTAATCTTTTGCTCATTAAATTGAAATGGCTTTTTTTTGGATTATCAGTGAGACAACTTGGTGTGGCTACCAGATTTATTTATGATTTTTACTTATTTGAGACACCAGATTTCAGACTTTATTACTTTTTTGTATTTGAATTTTTTGTATTAGTTTAGGCTTTATTGTGATTATGGATTTTGTGGGATTTAATTGTGGCATGATTAGATCTTTCCAGATTGATGTAATCTTGGAAGCCCTATTAAATTAGTGGCTCTTTTAATAAAGAATTTTCTGATGAGAAATTATCTCTTGCTTGGTGGTGATTCCAAGCACCCTTAGGTGGTGAAGCCTAGATTTTTTCTCTTTTACTTTTATTTTATTGCATTCCCTAATTACGTTCTGCATCAACTTGGGGAGTTGTGTGGACACTAGATTTGTTCTTAATTTTTACTTATTTGAGACATCAAATTTCAGACTTTTATTACTTTTATGTATTTGAATTTTGAATTAGTTTGGTTTTGTTTTGATTAAGGATTTTGTGGGATTTAATTTTGGCATGAATAAATCTTTCATATTGATTTGATCCAATAAGCCCTATTAAAATAGCGGCTCTTGTAATTGTGAAGGGACTACCTTTTGAATAAGAATTTTCTGATGAGAAATTCTCTCTCGCTTGGTGGTGATTTCAAGCACCCTTTGGTGGTGAAGCCTAGGGTTTCTCCCTTTTTTATTTTCTTGCTTGCCTCACTACATTCTGCGTCACAGGTCACTAGTTTTTTCAGTGTCAAGTAAAATCATATGTTGGATTTTCCTTCTGCAAGTGCTCTACCTCCTTAATGGATGAAAATAACTCTGGGATTTAGTGCTTGATTCGTCCAGCATGTCGTTGTCAAGGACTTACAATATGTAATCCTTGTGCAATTGTTATGCCAACAATTTTATTGTAAATAAAAGACTGGCAATTCACTTAGTATTGTAATTAGGTAAAAACATGATTACTTGGATCCATCCTAGTATTTTCAATTTTTGTGTTTTTTTAATTCCACTTTTTTTATAAGCAATAAAATTATTTGTTGTGGTTATTCTATATTTTTGGTCAAAATATTCATTTTTTTAGTTTGTTGGATTTGTTAATCAAGCCCTTGCTGTTAATATGTAGATCACGTGGGTGTGTATGCTTTTATTTTTAATTCCACTTTTTTCATGAGCAATAAAATTATTTGTCGTGGTTATTCTATATTTTTGGTCAATATATTCATATTTTTAGTTCGTTGGATTTGTTAATCAAGCCCTTGCTGTTAATATGTAGATCATGTTTAGCAGACCTATTCGTTGGATTTTGGCCCTCCACGGAGATGTAGTTGTGCCATTCATGTTTGCTAGAGTTTTGAGGTGATCATGGGTGTATTCATATCTCTTTCTCTCTCTCTCTCTCTCTCTCTGATATATAATTGCAAAATTGTATTTCGAGTAAAGTGGCTTGGCTTGGCTTGGCTTGGGCTACGTTTTCCATTGTCGCAACATGAGCTTTTATTTAAGGGTTTTGAAGTATAGTGTTCCTTATAGGGATGGCATTACATCTCCCTAAATCAATAATCGGCTGTCTTTGTTAGAAACATGTTTATTTATCATTTTGAAGATCTATGATGAAAGGGAATTCATTATGGGCCTAAGAAATTGATTCGCTAAGTGGGGCATTGTTGCATTTAGGGATATTGCATTGTCATTATTGACAAATGAGTTGTTGCCAACGGAGGAAATGAATTACCTTTGGAGATCTAGGCACTGATGCTAGTAATTTGATTCTCACCAAATAATTTTGAGGGGGGGATCTTTTTTTTTTCAATGAAATGTTTTACTTAAAAAAAATATTCTGAGAAGGAGAGAAGGGGAGGATGAGGCCCATAATTGTACATTTTTAGCCCACCCCACAACTCCCAAGGTAGCTTGGAAACCTATAAACTATCATCCATCCTCCCTTCTTAGAAATGTGGGGTTCATCTATGGGTGCCTGAAGGTTTCTTTTTTATTAGTTATTTTGAGGAGAAATTTTTACTAGGTGAGATTCTCATACTGGTAACTAGTAGATTGATGCAGCCCAACCTATTATGTAAATTTAGTCCATGGGCTAATACTCAAGTTTAAAAAAAAAAAAGCTAACAGGATTATAAAAAAATACTAAAGAAAAAAGCATTTGTAGACTATTTAGAAAGTTCATGTTGGTCAACAAGTTGCTTGATTTGGTTATGTGCTGACAATAGATGCATGTTTCCTCTAGAAAGGACAGTTTCAATGCCAAAAGAGAAGGGCAGAATAGAACTTTGTGGTGCATGGCTTGTTTTGTCTAGAGTTATTCCTTTTGTGTTTAAATCACTGGCTAAAATGCATCTTATTGTTTGGCTCATTAGGGGGGAATGCATATAAAAGTTGTTTGTGGATTTGGTTTTTCCTTTTGCTTGTGTTTATACAGTGTACTTACAAATTTAGTTTTTTTTTTTTGGATGTAGTGGCAACCTGTCTTATGGCCTTTGTAATACTCCTTCTGCTACTCTCATGGTATGTGGTTAAAATTTACACTTTTTTATTTTTCAATTTCCAAAATCAGCTTCCTATGCATTTTACTTAGACTACTTAGGTATCTATTTCATTTTTGGTTTATTTATCTGTGTATGTATTCATGTATATGTTACAAAAATAATTATTGCCCCCTCCCTAAAGGTCGATCTAACAACCCAAATCTCAAGTGAATCAATTTTCTTATTGAAGGGAATACAGAAAAATTGTGGGAGGATTGACTGCATTATCTTGTGTACATCATGTAACCCATAGTCAATACACACACAAAGATCAATGCAGATATCTTTCCTTTCTTCCTTTAGAGATAATAAATTGGCTACCACAAAGGGTAGCACAATCGGCTGAGGACACAACGGCTCATGATGTGGAGGTTAGGTTACTAGTTCAAATTTCCCCTTCCTCCTGCTCTTGGGGCCAAAACTTATCAAAGAAAGTACAACTGATTGAGCTGTGGCCAATTTTGTTCGCTTGTACAATTGTCCTGTTTTATACAGATCTGAAGATTTTTGTTCTAAACTCACAATTTTTATTATAACCTTTAATTGGCACTCTATTAGGTTTGCAAATAAGTGGCTACAAATCATTTAATTCTTTTTTAGTACAAATTTTGGTCATATGTCTCTTTTTCCTCCCTTTGGTAGATTCTATCTTAACAGTATTTGTGAATGTTGCTTGAGAGCTATATAACTCTATTTCCCACATTATGATTTCTTTTATCTGTTCATATTGATGATTTCTTAGTATACCTATTTAATTTATGGATTTTATATTCCTGGACTTCTAAAGGTGAGTGTGGGTGCGTTTTGTCCTGTGCGGGGGGTGGGTTGTGTTAGGAGTTGCTCTTTGTTTTCCAAGTCTAAGATGCTTGGTTAAGTCAAAGCTCCACAAAACTAATCACAGGTAAAAAGTGCAGAATCTTATGCTAAAGTTATGAGGAATGCTGGAATCAATGTTGAAATTGAGGTATTATGAAGTAACTTGCTTTTTCTACTTTCTGCAAAACTATGGATGGCTAAAAACATTGTCTCGTTTTTCTTGTACTCTTTTACCAAAAAAAAAAAAAAAAAAGGAAGTATAGAATTAGCAAAACTTAATTTCTGAATGATTTGTTTTCTCTTACAGGAACGTAAGAAAAAGATTTTGGAGCAGTCTAATGTGTTAGCAAAAAGTGTCAATGGACACACTCTTTTTAAGGAGGGCTTACTTGATGAGGTTATAGATGTGTTCTCTTTTGGTGAAATTTGTTCAATAGGCTGGTACTTGAACTGTGCTTACTTCTGGGAAAAAAAGTTCTTAGTATATCTGTTTGCATAATATTTTAGGTTGTAAATCTTGTTGAGGCTCCTGTTCCAGTACTTGGGAAGTTTAAAGAGTCCTTCTTAGAGCTTCCAAAAGACCTTCTAACTATGGTAAGATGTTAAAAGTTTATCGGACTTTTAATGTGGGGTTAGAAATTTGTGCATCATTTGTTGACTGTTACGTATGATTTTGCAGGTTATGCAGAAGCACCAAAAATACTTTGCTATTAGTGATGACACTGGAAGGCTATTGCCATACTTCATTGCTGTGAGACATTCTTAGCAGTTGTATCTACATTATAACCTTTTTTTTTTTTCCTTCTTAAAGTGTCAAGGTTGATCTGTTTGTAAGTAGTGTGGTGACATGAGGTTTTCTTTTAGGTGGCAAATGGTGCAATTGATGAGACTGTAGTGAGAAAAGGAAATGAAGCAGTACTCAGGTAAACAAGGTTCTCACTGGTTCACCTTTTTTTTCCCTTTGGTCAATAGAGGAGGATATGATCTGTTAAACTTCTCATAGCTCCTTAAATTTCTTTTGGCAAAGGTAAAATTCTATAGATCTTTTTAGAAGTGATTTCTTTTTTCTCCCCCTAAGTCAGAAGTTGTAGATGTTTCAACAAGGCAAATTAGGTCCAAGTTTCTGTCTTTATGTTATTTTAAGGCCATTGCCTATTGTGAGTCCTGCCGGCATAAGGTTTTAAAATGATATTTTAATTTTTATGGCATTACCTAGTGTGAGTCCCACAGGAACAAGGTTTTGGAGTGGTGTCTCTGAGCCTAACCATTTTTGCATGAAATTTCAATTCTCACGAATCTACTTTGAGTGATTGCATATTTATTTGGAATTACACTGTTATTATGCCTCCATCTTATTCTCTTATTGAGGTGTCATATGAGACAAAGCGTTTCATTTTTTGTGCAGAGCTCGCTATGAAGATGCTAAGTTTTTTTATGAGACGGATACACGTAAAAAATTTTCAGAATTCCGAAGTAAATTGAAAGGGATTCTTTTCCATGTAGATTATTTCTTTCTTTTTTAATCCATGAGAAAGGAGAGATGATATGTTTGGGAATTAGAGAATTTCACTGTTGCCTTCTTTGAATTAGAAAGTTCAGCGTGTAACTTTTTTTAAACACTGTTTCTTTTATATAATAATTGCACAAACTCTTTTAAGCTTGTAGTGCTCATAGTGGATTTTTTTCCCCCTGAAAGAAAAGGGGGTGGGGGAAACTTTAAGATCAAAAGTGATAATTGAAAGTGCTGGAATTATATCTGATTGATGATGAATTGACACCGTTCCCTTCTCTAATAGCTCTTACATCTTGATAACTTGAAATACAATAGGAGAAACTAGGAACAATGCTGGACAAGATGACTCGCATTCAGAATATGGTTACCAAACTAAGTTCGGCTCTGCAAATTGATGAAGATATGCTTCAAGTTCTTCAGGTTGCTGCATCTCTTGCTATGTCAGATCTTGCTACTGCAGTTGTCACAGAATTTACTTCTCTCGCAGGAATAATGGCCCGCCATTATGCTATTAGAGATGGCTATCCAGAGCATGTTCATCTTACTTTTAATTGTTATTTCTTCTTTTCGGGTTTCATATCTGTATTTTCCTTCTTTTTTTTTTTGATAGGAATTTATGTATAATTCCCTCACATGTGCTACTTAATATAATATACCCTGTTTTTGTTTCAGTTTCTGTGCTTTGTGTGTTGCAGGTTGCAGAGGCATTGTATGAAATCACACTTCCTAGATTTTCTGGGGACATTCTTCCGGCAACTGATGCAGGGATAGTTTTGGCAATTGCTGACAGGTGAAACTCTAATCATAAGTTCATTTACTTATCCCTTTCAGGCTCATTGGTTGCTAAGTAAAATTTATGCAATATTGGTATTTGAACTATGTGTTAGATATGAAATTAATCTTTAAACTATCAGTTGTTTCAATTTAATTATTGAAATTTTGAAATCAAGTCAATATTATCCTTACCCTACCTTTCCATCACAACACCAAAGACAATTGTTACTGTGACAAATTTTTTTGTATGTCTTTATAATGTTGATATAATATGTTAAGCAACATGGTGCTCACAAAATCAGGGTTTAGGGACCACGAATATTTTCTGTTTGTGTAAGGTAACTCTTATTAAAAGTACTCTTTCCTCCTTACCTACATACTTCCTTTCCCTTCTGCCTTTACCTGGGAAGGTGGCAAATCGTATGGAGAAGTTACAACGAGATTTTCTGTGGAGTGGCATTAATGGGGATTCTAAATTACACTTAGTCAGTTGGGCTCAGGTTTGTAAGCCGCTACAGGTTGGAGGGTTGGGTATTAGACGATTAAGGAGTTTTAATTCTGCCTTGTTAGGAAAATGGTTATGGAGGTATGGCATGGAGACCGATGCTTTATGGAGGAAGGTTATTGAGGTGAAATATGGGAATGATTGGGGTGGTTGGTGCACGAAAAAGGTGACCAGTGCTTATGGTGTTAGTCTGTGGAGACATATTAGGAGTGGTTGGATGAGTTTTTCTAAACTACTTATGTTTGATGTGGGGGATGGTACTAGAGTGAAGTTTTGGAAGCATTTGTGGTGTGGAGATTGTACACTCCAAGAGGCTTTTCCAGAACTTTATTGTATTAGTAGAACAAAGGAGTCTTCAGTAGCGGAGGTGATGTGTTGGTCTGGTGGGAGGATTCACTGGGATGCTAAATTTCGTCACCCTCCTCAAGATTGGGAACAAGAATCCTTTGATCTATTTATGGATATGGTCTACTCTTCGGCGGTAAGGGGACTGGGTCCGGATAGGGTGTGTTGGAAGCCAGCAAGGAATAGAGGTTTTGAGGTTCGAGGATTCTATCTGTCTCTATACCCTCCTCCCATATTATCCTTCCCTTGGAAGATGATTTGGAAATCAAAGGTTCCTCCAAGGGTAGCCTTCTTTTCATGGTCTGCTTCCCTAGGTAAGATTTTAACAATAGATAACCTTCGCAAGCGACGTGTGTTAGTTCTTGATTGGTGCTATATGTGTAAGAAGTGTGGGGAGTCAGTGGATCATCTTCTTCTTCATTGCCCCATTGCTTGTGAGTTGTGGTCGTTGGTGTTTTGTTTGTTTGGAATTCGTTGGGTTATGCCGCAAAAGGTTATTGAATTGTTTGAGTCTTGGCAAGGAAAGTTTGGTCGTCATAGAAATATTGAGCTGTGGAGAATTGTGCCTCATTGCGTGGTGTGGTGTATTTGGCGCGAAAGGAATGCTAGAAGCTTTGAGGGATGTGAACGCTCTATGTTAGAGATTAAGTCTCTTTTTTTACACACGCTCCTCAATTGGAGTGTGGTTTTTGGTCATTTTACTTGTTCTTCCCTTCATGTTTTACTTGATCGTTGTACTCTTGGTTCTTGATTTATGCCCCTATAGTACATTCCCAATGTACTCGGGTTGGCTGTTTTTAGTTTTTTAATAAAATTTTCGTTACTTATCAAAAAAAATTTTAAGTTCACATATCTCAATATATTCTGATTATGTGAGACCTGCATGTGGCCTAACATGTCACATGAGTATTATAACGGCTTGTAGAAACACATGTGCTACATCAGTGATTGCAATTCACATGGTGATAAAAGGTAGGGTAAGGGCACATTGAGACATTTTCAGAACTTCTAGAAGTTTGAAACTATTGATAGTTCAGGCAGATGCATAGTTTAAGGACCAAAATTGTAGTTTGACCTAAAATTTTACTTCGGATAAATTAAATGTGTGCCATATGAGTTTTAAGTGTTTGCTCAAGGATGCTGAAAAATTATTAAAACTGAATAAAGAGGGCATATAGTTCTCTCCTTTTTTGGGCATGTGGTGTATTGTTTAAAGAAGAAAAAAGAAAGACGAAACTTACTTAAAACCATTTTCCTGCATTTATTGTTTGACTTGTGGTGCATTTTGGGCAGTTTACATTGTGATTCTTTCTAGGATTTCATTTTTGAATATTCAGTTGTAATTTCTTCAAAGGATGTAGCATTTTTGTCCTCTGTATTTATATTTTGTCCTTTAATAAAATTTTTAGTACTTATGAAAAAAGTGGGAGCAAAAGATTAAAAAAGAAAAACCAACTGGATGGAGTCGCAATCTGGCAAGAAAAGCATGGCTTGTTTTGGTATTTGATTCCACTTGGTAAACTTTTTCTCTAGGTCCACTGAAGAAGTTGAATGAAGAAGACTTGATAAGAGCATTTGAGTTGTCTCTATCAAAAATTATTCTAAAAGGAAAGAGAAGTGGGATTTCAGTTTCTTGCCCAACTACCTAACACCCTAATATGCAAAAACAGCTGAAGATCTCTCCATAGAGGGCAAAAGATGATCCATAAAGTCATCAGATCTTGCTCAAATAGCCTAATACCCTAGAACAGGCACAGTTCCTTTGTATGGCATGCAGATTCTCTAATGTATTGTCATCCTTTTCATTTGGAAAGGGGTCTTGGGTTTGGGGGGGGGTGAGTGGTGGGGAGGGGGTAGTTTTAGTCCTGGGTTAGACATGAGTTTGTAAGAGATGATTATTAAACTGCACCGGATGCTTACTCTTCAACAAGGATACTCTGCTTGCAGTTTGTCTTCATGTAATATGTTTTCTGCAGATTAGATAGTCTTATTGGCTTATTTGCTGCTGGTTGTCAGCCTAGTTCCACCAATGATCCATTTGGCCTATGAAGAATCGCTTATGGTCTTGTAAGTTATTATCATGTTAATGCTGTGAGGCTCTGATAATTACACTCGATTGTGCTGAATTTGCCTCTTTTAGGTCCAACTGTTGGTAGAAAAGGATAAAAATCTGGATCTAAAACAAGATTTGGAACTCGCTGCTGAAGTCCAACCCATTCAAGTAGATGCCAGTACAATAGAAGATGTAAGAACAAACACCCTTTAGAGTTGTATCAAAATTTATCATCACTGTTCCTATGGTTACCACTATAATTACCAATGCCACATAATGGCATTCAACTGATTATTTGAGTAGGTTTTTGTTACTCTGCTTCTGCATGTGTTTCTTGATTGCTACTATATATGAACAACTTTTATATATGCCATCCCTTGTAATTACTTTGGATTCATCATCATGCTTATAAATTTGTTTACAGCTGTTATGGGCATCCAATTATGATTGTTGCATCTTTCCTTTCAGGTACTTCAATTTGTTACTCGGAGACTGGAGCAATTTTTGGTTTGTAGTCTTTATATTATGGAGTTCTTTGCTTAACAAAACTTATGCGTCTTTTCACTTGCCAGAATGTTTTCCTTATTTTTTTAGGTTTTTATTTTCTGCTAAAGATAATATATTCAACAGAAAACAAGGATGGTACTATTGGGGCATAGTGTTAAGACTCAAACCTGAGACTCCTTCCCCGTTCTGCTCTTGTTGCCTTCTCTGCTGAGCTATGACAGCATTGGCTGAGAGGCATGGTTTTAGTACCAATACTTAACAGAAATTTTGCCTGCTCTTCATAGTTTGTCTGAATACATTTATCTTGAACAAAAATGTGGTTAATGCTTGACCAGTGACTGCAAATTCTGAAGTTGAATTTTTATAGCTGATTTTCCACCATGTTCATCTGGAAAATATAAAAGAAAATAGGCACGCCACCTAGAATAAGTGTGTAGAAAGAAAGATGTACTGATCCAACTTATCTTGCTAGGTAAACACTACTCACACAGTCACACCTATAGTAAATTGAACCAGTAACCTTAACCTCCACCCCTTCTTCATAAGGACAGGAGATGTCATTTGGTTCGAAGACCATTGAGGAAACTAACCAGACTTGAAGCCTTTACAATAGATTGAATTCATAGGGTTTATACTGTTTAAGAGGTTACAGCCATCTCCAGCTACTTATTGAAACAATCATTAGATCTGGTATTCTCCTTTTTTTGGTTGAAAAGGGAGATGTGCATGTTTTCTACTCCCCAAATTTTCTATGTGTTCAATTGTGGTAGTTTCCGGTAATATAAGCTTTTTTTTTTAACTGTATTATGTCAGATAATCTGTTTGGCTTTACTGTTATTATTTACTCATTGCAATTTTTAATCCTGTAAATTAATTTTTGTCAATAATCAGAGTGTGTTATTTGAGGACATGTAATATATTCTGACAAGACATTGAGCTCACTGTTAGACAAATTGGCTGTGATTTGTTTACAGGTTGATAAGGGAATAAGCTCAGAAGTGGTTCGTTCTATCCTTGCAGAGCGGGCAAACTTGCCTTCTCTGGCAGCAAAGTCAGCAAATAAGGTAAATGACGTTTTTTATAGTCCTTTTTTGTATATATTGACCAGTGTCTGCTGCAAATAACTACTTAATAGATTCAACCACCACATCAAAGTTATGCTGAAAAAAAATTCTTTTCTTTATTTGAAAATAATAAATCTCTTAGATCAATCTGGTTGTAATTTTCAGAAATACCATAGATAGATACCAGAAGCTGCCAGGAGGCACTGATATGTGAGCTGGATTAGGATATGATATTGATAATGATACCCTTAAATTTCTTTATCTACCATCTTTTGCAATCCTTGCTCTAAAATGGTCTTCTTTTTCTTCCTTTCTTTCCTTTTTTTTTAGTCTCTTTCTCTTGAGTAAAAGATTTAATTACAAAAATCTATTGCATATACATGGCTTCAGTGCCTTTTCTAAATATTCATTTTAAACAAAAAGGACTTATATGGGAGATATTTCTTTTACATTTTTACAATTTTCTTGAACTATGTATTAGTTTTTAATGGTCTAAAAAAATTGGTTCTAGATGGCATCCTTGTCAAGAGGCAATCTTTTTCCAAAGGTTGTTGAAGCATATTCTTGTCCAACAAGAATTGTTCGTGGAAAGGAAGTGGACCCTGATATGGAGGTACCTTTTTCTTTCTAATATAGATGCCTTATCTTTTGGGCCTGAAATTTATCTAGTTCCTGACTTTGTATTTTCATAGGTCTGTTTTTGTTTGTTTACATTCTGACATGTGTAGCAGTGCTCATCATTGCTTGTTTAATTGTTTAAGATGTTCTATGGTGTGTGTGTGTGGCTACCCGTCCATCTAGTGTTCAAGCACTGACATCTTTTCTGTATTTTGTAATAGATATTTTTTTTCCTTTTTTACATTTTCGACATATCTAGCTTGATTTTTTGCATGTGTAGCCATTTCAGATGTCCATTGCCTCTTTACCAAAGGTATTTTTTAGGGCTTAATTGGTGGTGAATGTTGTAAAAACCAGAAGTGCAATATAATTTTGTGTGTTTATGTTGAGCATGTGTTGGTCCAATGTGAGTCACACAGTGGATTTTCATTTTCTTTCTCTGCTTCTCTGAAAACAAAATTACTTAGTGCAAATGATATAGTATAATTCATGAACTCTCCCTGCTCCATTTATCATTGAATCTAGCTGCCTTTGGTCAGTTGTGTGGAGCATGTTGTGGGAAATATGCAATGATTTTTGTTAGGGTTCAATTGTTCTTATCTTTATTGTGCAGAGGATGGTTTAAGAATTTATGCTTGATGGGGTGTTTACCTCAAGGTTTTAGTAGATTTGCAGGCCAGGTTGTTTATAATTGGAAATCACTTTCTTTTTATTTAATGTTGATTTTTTTTATTAAAAAAAAAAAAAGGATAAGTTAGTTAGTGTTGATTGTTTTAAAGTTGCTTAGTTTAGTTGAAGTTTAACTATCTAATTATTATTTTTTTTAAAGCGTACTAGAGCTACAACAATATCAAGGTGGAGCAATAATCTCCCCATCAGTATTCTGATTAACACTCTAAAATAGCTCCAGGAGACCTAGTCCAAATTCTGAGTGATTTTATATTCTCAAGTAGAAGAGTCATGTTATTTGTAAGGGTGACAATGTTAGACATGATCTATGAACACAACACAATTTTTTTGTGAATTAGTATTTAGTGTAAATGGGTTCATGTCAAAGAGGGTCAACCTGCTTTGACACGATCATGAAATGGGTCAATTTTGTGTCATTTAACCCACAATTAACTTGAAATGACCTAGTTCATTATTTGTGTCAACGCAAGTTGATCTGTTTTGACACGAACTTGTTTAACCCATATTATAATTGTCTTTTTTATCCAACACATTAGAATATAGAATTGAGTAATTAAATGAATTTAATGTCTATATTGGTAAATTCTACTGTGAATCCTTAAAGTTCCTAAAATTTTTTCCCAACCCCAAAAAAAAAAAAAAAAAGCTTTCATCTATCATTAATTTTTTTATGTTGTGTATTTCTAAATTAGGATGGAAGTTCACCATGTTGTAATAAGAACTTTTCAATCATACGTTATTAGTACTTTAGTTGATGTTATTTTGAAATAGAATTAGTATGAAGTATATTTCTTTATAATTATTATAATTTATGTGCTTATAAAATATAAAAACATGTCAGTTTTGAGTCAACTCAACAAGGATTGTTTATTAAGCATGTTATGTAGGTTGTCTTGTGTTAACTCTCTTAATACACACGTTGTGTTGGGGTTGAGGTATGTTGACACAATTATTAAATGAGTCATGCTTGTGTCAACCCATGTACTCGTATACCTCTACCTCAGTTTGTAAATGAGTCATGTTTGTTCGGTTTGTATCTTATTTCCCAATAATGAGGATGGATTGAATGAAATGGAGGTTGACTAGTTATGGTCAATTTGATGTTTGCTCATGCTATGACGCTTTAAGGGGCACAAGGGAAATGACATTTCCTTGGAAAAAGTATTTGGTGCACAAAATGCTC